>VDFB02252616.1:47648839-47977575 GCA_007258455.2 Sequoia sempervirens
AAAATTGATCAAGTGATTTGCATAATTCTAGATTTGGAGGATTTTTCTCATCTTAAGTTGCTCATTTCAAAGTTAACATCAAAATTCAAGTATTGGCCATCTATCACAACATTTTGCAGCTCCTTTCATCCATATATCAAGATACACATTTATTATTAAATTATTTATTCCTATTTTCATATTCATTCATGTATACATTTTTAGTCTCAACTCTTAAAACTAGGCTATTTATCTACTTAATTGCTTTATTTAATTCAGTAGCTTAGATTTTTATGTAAATAAGTATTTTTCCTTTTCAATAGTTAAATGGTAAGGTTTTGATTTTTTTTATCTTAGAGCTAAATTTTGGGGGGTATCCATTCTCAATCTTACTAAAATTGGATTTAAATGATGAGTTGTCAATCTTTTTTTGCTTGAAGTTAAATATCTAAGGGTTTCTATTTTTAATCTTCCTCAACTTATAGTTAAGCATTAAAAGGTTTTGAACTTATTTGATGTAGTGTCAAAGTTAATAGGTATATTCCTCATCTTAGAACCAAGTATTAAGGATTATGTGTTCAATCATATTTTTCTAGGATTCAAACTCAACTTTGTCAATTTTCTTTAGTTTAGAGCTAAGTGTAAGGTTTGGCTGTGGAGATAGCCATCCAAGATCTAAAGGCCTATGGAAAGCACAAAATACTCAGAAGGTATTATGACAAGAATAAATTGTATTCCTATCAAAGAATGCAAAATAGAATAGATGTATAATGTGAGAGAGACCCTTGGTTATATAGCCAAGGTGGGACATGGGATTAGACAAGATCATGGAAAGTGTCTTAATCCTATGACATGAGACAACTAATATTAAATGACCTAGGACACAAGAATTAAATGACAAAAGACAATATAAGATTATGACAAGTGTCTTAATCTTTTGATATGAGACATAAAGAGATAAGGATGTAAAGCTTGCTCTAGAAGCTACCTAAGTGAGTCCTAAGTAAACTTAAGTGATGAGATGTGAAAGGGACCTAGTGGTGGAACTAATTATGTAATGCTCATATTCACACCAACACCCCCCCCTTAAGTGCAACTTAGGGGAAACAAAAATCATGCACACATGCAAGGATGGGTCTCGACAACTAGGCTTGATGAGGTACCCATGTACAAATGTAATCTCTCACAAATAGAGGAAAGGAGAAAATCTAGTGGGACAAAAATCCTCCACAAAAGAGAGAAAAAACCAAGAAAAATGTTCTCTAGAAGATGTGAAGGACAAAGCCCCATGTGAGGAAAAAGTACCCCCATAAGAGAGAATGAAGAGAGAAGGTCAAGTGACCCCCCGAAGAAATGCCACGTACCCCCAAAAGAGCTCACAAATGATGATACTTACTCTCAGTGAAGGTTTTGGTGAAGATATTTGTAACCTACTCTATTATAGGACAATACTACAAATCAATAACCTGCTCATGTATTAGCTCTTGAATGTAGTGCATATGAATCTCAATGTGTTTAGTCCATTAATGGTGAATTGGATTCTTCGAGATATGGGTGACACTCTAATTTTCACAAAGGAGGATAGTTGGTCATGGAATGGTGAAGCCAAACCTAGTCAAAATATTCTAAATCCAAATAGCCTCAGTGGAGGCATTAACAACTCTTTGATACTCAACCTCAGTCAAAGAGAGAGCAATGACATGCTTCTTCTCACTCTACCAACAAATGGGGCTTGAACAAAGATGAAATTTGTAGCTATATATGGACTTATGTTCATCAATATTGTCAACCTAATTAGAATTTGTATATCCAACCAATTCTAGTCTAGTACTCATGGCATAGTGAATCACATATCGATGAGTATCATGCACGTAATGTAATGTGTTTGGCAACTTTCTAATGAATCTCATATGGTTCTTGCATAAAGCATGAAACCATGCCAACTATAAAAGAAATGTCAGGGCGATTGTGAGTCAAATAGATGAGGCTCCCAACAAGTTGACAATACAAAGTGACATAAACTAGAGGAGTAGAACACTTGGCCTTGAGTTTGACTCCGAAAAAAAAGGGCTCGGATGTAGGCTTACAATCAACCATGTAGAATCGAGCTAGTAGACCAAGAGCATACTTGGGTTGGGAAAGAGTGATCCTATAAGAAGATTGTGTGATCTCAATCTTGAGAAAGTAGTGCAAAGGGCCCAAGTCAGTCATAGAAAATCTATCATGCAAAGAGGATTCAAGAATTTTCCAATGATGGATGATGAACTCCCAATAATGATTAATTCATCAACATAGAGAATAAGAAGTAAATGAGAGTCATCATGTCACAAAATGTAGGCATTTGGACCTAAGTGGCATCTAGAGAATCATGTTGATAGAAGAAAGGAGTCCATCTTACAATACCAAGCCTGAGGGGCCTACTTGAGACCATAGATAGACTTCCTCAACCTAAAAACCAATAAAGAATCCTGAAAAAAATTCCTATGGTTGCTCCATGTAAATCTCCTCCCAAATATCCCCATGAAGAAATGCATTCTTCATATCCATTTGATGTACAACCCATCCATGAGCTACAACAATGGCAAGAGTCAAACAAATGGAGTTCATCTTAGTGACGAAGGAAAAGGTCTCTATGTAATCAACACCAGGAACTTGTGAGAAACCTTTTGCCACATTATGCTTTGAATTTGTCTACAACTCCATCCATTGTGTATTTGGTCTGATAGATCCACTTGCATCAAACCATTTTTCTTCCCATAGGAAGAGTGACTAGATCCCATGTGTGGTTCCTCGTCAAGGAACTATACTCTTCCTCCATTATTGAATCCCACTCAAGAATTCCCAATGGTTCCTTAAATGATCGTGGATCATAAGTAGAGGAAATGTAGACATGTGGAAGATGTCAATATTGTGACTAATTCCATTGAGCGTTTAAAGGATCCCCAACAAAAGTGCTTGTGAATTGGAGAGTCTGTCAATCCCATCATGGAAATGAGGAAGATGGGGATGAAGAAAAAGAATCCTCAACCTAAAAAATGTGAACCTTATGGAGGTGGAATCCTGCAAGTATGAGATGAAGTAGAGTCATTTGAGTCACTATCATTTGAGTTCATTATGAAGGAAGGATGAGGAGGAGTAGAGGCCAAGTTAGGAAAGTTTTCCTCAAAGTGATTTCTCCTCTCAACGAAAAGTTCATGTGTCTCTAGATCCAAGAGTCAATACCCCTTGACACCATCTAGATAACCAAAAAAGATGCAATGTCTGCTTTGAGGTTCTAAAGCCTTATGCTTCTTTAGAGGAATGCATACCCAAGTCGGAGATCCAAAAACTCAAAAACTTTGCACAACTAAAATTCAACCACACAAAGCTTTAAAAGGAGTGATACCTTTCAATTCCTTACACAGAACTTGATTTTGAATGTGTGTAGCACAATTAATGGCTTCAACCAAATGTGTTGGACTTAGAGAAAAAGCATGAATCATGCAGCTAGCCATCTCCTTTAGGGTCATGTTATTTCTTTCAGAAATACCATTTTGTTGCAGTGTGTATACAATTTAATGTTGAAGATCAATCAATTCTAGAGTATAAAATTGTACAAGATGATTGTTCACATATTCTCAACCATTATCAATGCGTAGAATCTTGACATACTTTTTAGATTGCTTCTCATCATAAGCCTTGAATTCTTGAAACTTGTCAAATACTTCATTCTTCTGACAAAAAAAAGTAGACCCAAGTATATCTTGAGTAGTCACAATGAAGGTGAGTACATAGTGAGCCTTACTGAAAGACAGTTAAAAATGGGCCCACTAAATCACTATGAACCAATTGAAGGATATTTGAAGCCCTCCAAGATTTCCCTTTATCAAAATTCTCTTATGGATCTTTACCCATAGCACAACCTAGACACACACCATCTAAAAAATTGATTCAAGGGAGTCTTGTGACCATATCCTATGAGTTGAGATGTTGAAGATAGTGATAGTTAAGATTGCCAAACCGTTCATGCTATAGCTTACTGACTAAATCTGAATGAGTGTGTAATGTTGTAGAAGGAGATCTTGACACAAAGTGGGAGAATTCATATAGCCAAGACTCGTGATCAACATTTCCCAATACAACCAAAGCATCGTCCTCAAGATCTTTGATCACAACTATATCTAGAGAAAACTCAACTTTCTTATTATTCCCAAGATGGGTGATTTGGTAGATTGAAAGAAGGTTGTCACCCAAGTCAAGAACACAAAGAACATTCTTAAATGATCCATCATCCACGTCAACCAAACCTTTTCCTACAACTTCCACCTAAGTATCATCACAAGTTAAAATGTGTGGCACTATATAAGGCTCTAACATAGAAAATTGTTCTCTATCAGAACCCATGTGATGTGTAGCACCTGATTCAAGTATCTATTGTTGTGAAGATTTTGTGGCTTCAACAAATGCTTGTTATTTTCCTTTCCTTGATGTTGAAGAAGTGGGAGGAGATGGTTCATGTTTGTGGGAAGATGGAAAATTAATGTGATTTTTCTTGATGATGTTTCTCATCTCATCAATTTGCTTAACGTGGTAACGATGCTCATCATGACCAACTTTCTTGTAATATGAATAAGTTGGTTTTTCCTTGTTTTCTAAATTCCCCTTCTTGGAAGAGGATGAAGAGTCTCCTTGTGTAGGAGAATAAAATTGTGCTCTATCTTTGTGTGGTTTGTTTTTTGATTGCTTATGTTTCTTGTTAGATCTTGTCCCATGACCTGCCACCAAAGCTTGTGACTTGGATGACTTGATAATACCCATGGTAATATAATTTGATTGTTCAAGCATCAAAATATATTTAAATGAATTAAATGATGGTGTAGTATAGACACTTCCCATATTCAAACGATGAGTCTAGAAACTGAAAACAAAATATGTATATTCTAAAGGAAGCTTGTCTAAAAAATTGAAGACCAACTGTGCATCCTTCTTATCAATGCCATAATCTTTGAGTTGTGCTCTTAATTCATTAGCCTTAGTTACATAGCCTTGGATAGTGGCAAAAAATTTGGGATCTAGATTAATGATATTATTATCAAGTTTGTATCCCCTAATCTCATATCCCCTAATCTCATCGATTTTACCATACAATTGAGCAAATTTATCTAAAGCATCCTTAATTGTTTTACACTTATCAATATGAAAGATGAGATCAGAAGAAACAAGTTTACACAGTTTTCCAAGATCCATAGTATTTTTAATGAGCCAATCACCTTTTAAATTAGGATCTATTGGTTATGGAATGGATCCATCAATGTAGTGGCTAAATCCTTTTCCCATTAGTTTACTCCAAGCATTTATTATCCATGTTGCAAAGTTATGTGGAGTTAAAATAAAAAAATTAGGATGACATGTGGCTAAAATTTGAGAGCACAAGAGAGAACTCAAAGCACAATCACTCAACACAACCCCCCAAATTACTCAATCAAAGAACCCCCCAAGCAAATATGATTTGACACTTTACACTTACTGTTGTTACAATTGCCACTTGCAAAAAAAGCTAAGTGGTCTTTGATTTCAATGCATTACAATTTTTAAAATTATATCAGATCAAATTGTAGACACGTAAAATATACCGATTGACATTGTGCATATGATCCCGCCTACTAACATCATTTCATCCTAAATCATACCTCTGTTTAACCATTTAATCAAATTCCCCTATCTGATTAAATTCGTCAATTTCCTTCCCTTAATTAAATAAATCATTTTATCTAATTAAGTCACTCTCTTTTGTTAATTAAATCAATCATCTGATCTAATTATCCCTATTTAATTAAATAATCAATTTTATTTGATTAAATCTCTAAAGTCTATCTATTAAATTAAATAAATTAAAACCTTATTTGATTTAATCTAACACCATCTCTTTTAATTAAATAAATCAAAATCCTTATTTAATTACTCTCTTATCATATTCCTCTCTTTTTTTATTTAAGTAAATCCATAAATTTCAGTCAAATAGGTCACATCATCTAATCTCTCATTAAATTAATTAGCCCTTAATTAATTTAATCTCTTGTCATGTCCCATCCTCTAGATTTTGCAAGTTGCACATGAAAATAGATTTAATTCATTTATTAAATCTCTATTTTCCTCACAAGGCATCTTTTGGAATATTCTCCAAGTTTGAATTCAAAAATTCCAAGTGGACATGTACATCCAACAAGGCAATAACTCCATCTTACATGCCCTTTGCCTTGAGCCAAGTGGCATTTATTGCTTTTTCCCCTCCCTCTTGCAAGTCATTTCAACAAATTTGAAGAATTCAAAAATATGCATTTATTGGCACATTCCTCAAAACTTGCACATCCTCCATCCACTCATAGATTGACAAGTGGCATCATGCCATTGGATGAATGTTAGTCCCACATTGCTCAAATTTGGACATTCATCCATCTTGACATTCTATAAATAAAGAGCTCATATCCTTATTTTATCATCCACAAATTATGGAAAGTTATTATGCTAAAATATTTAGCCATTTCCATCAAATATCATTGAATCATAGCTAAGTTATGCAGGTTTTTTAGCTTGGAACCATTCATCTTTCATCAACAAAGTGGATCACTCATCAACATATTTTCAACATATCAATCTTGCATCATAGGAATTGGGAAAGGGCCAATTTTCACATCAAATTGGCACCAATTCCCCCATGGGATCATGAATTTGCAAATTTAAATTAGGATTCAATATATTTTGCTATTTTCATTGTGTTCTTCATTCTTTATTTTCCTAATTTGAGTTTTGTAAATGGACTTCATAGGGAATCCTTGTTCTTGCTTGCAATCTCTAACTTAATGTGTTTGTTCTCATTGTTTTGCAGGTATTTGGATTGAGGTTCACACATTTGGCGCTAGAAGGAGGGTTGAGTCTCGTTTTCAATCACGTTTTTTCCAAAAAAAATGCATTTTTATTTGTGCACAGAAAAATTCCCACGCTAAGAGATCAACGTCGTTGTTTTAGCACCGCTGACTCTTTAGCGTCGCCATATAGAACCGCTGGAAACTCAAACTATGGCGTTGGAGTCTTCTCGCCCAAAAATTTGAAATCCAAACTGCACCGCTTGACCATTCTAACCTACAGATTTTTCAAAAGAATCAAACTGTGACACTGTGCAAAAGTGTGATGCAGTTGAGCTCACTGTCCCTAACACAGAGCGACGTTGACCGGTAAGTGGCATTGTAGAGCACCGCTGAGAAATCAAACTCTGACGCAGTCACGGGTTGCACCGCTAGTAGGGAGTAAAAAGTTGAAATTAAATTTTAGCACGTGCCTTTTGATTAATGATCAATTTATATTCAGTGTTCTACTTTTTAATCTTTGTATTTTGCAGAATCTGATTGGTTTTCTCTCTTGTAGGTTGGAATTGAAAACGAAAGAAGGAGAAGCATGAGGATGATATTTTGCAAGACCAAAGTGTTTTTAAACACTTTTAAGAAATTGTTATCACTTCTTTCTTAGGACACTAGTTTCATTTGGGCTTTAAAAAGAACCTTTTCCATTTTTTCTTGCAAGGGCTAAAACGAACATTAGGACTATAACTTACTAGAGTTTGTTTCTTTGGTTAACAATTGAACAAAATGTCTATCATTTTCCTTTGGTGCTTTAAAAAGAACTCAAAATTTCTTTGAGGATCTGAAATGAACATGTGCTATCTTGTTTTGTGAAGGCTTACTTGAACTAACCTCATTGGAAAAGGATGTATGCGCTTCTCTCGCACTTTATAGCGATCTTGAGAATCAAAAGGCATTTTTCGTGATTTTAGGTTGACATAAAGCAATCACCTCCACACTTCATTTTGGATTTAAGAGTTGAACAAAATCTTGTGCGAGTGTGAGTGGGGGAATTATTGCGTACATTCTCTCTCTTTGTTGCCAACAAAGATTGATCAAGTTACAGATATTGTCTGTACTCACTTTTGTTTATCCTAGAGGGCCTGCCTTGGGGAAAAAGTACTCACCCAAGGGAACGAATCAACCGGTAACACTCTAAATCCAAGAGTATTTCCAACCGGGATATAAATGTGGGTATTGGAAGAAACGCCAATATCACGCGATTGATTCCGACGAGATGGATCCGAAAGGGGACTCTCGTCATATGGGTCAATCTCCACGAACGGAAAGTCCTTATTAAAACCCATGTTCTAGAATTGCCAAAATCCTTTGATCTATTTGTTGGTGCAAGAACAGTCATTCTGAAGCCACCCCACACTTTTATGGTCTTTTAGTAGAAATGGAAAACATTCCATGAGAGTTTCATGGGTGTTGATACTTGGCTGCCCCGATTGATGTTAATGAGTCATGGAGGGGAGCTAGTGGGGTCAAGCATCTAACCATTCGCTAAAGATAAGCATAGCTGGACTTGTCCAAGTGGGAATCCAACAAATATTGTCTTACACATCCATAGGGTTGTACTTATTCATGGTTTCAAAATGCTTTTCTTGTACGAAAACATCCTGAAAACAAACACTTAACATCCTCATCAAAATTTCAAACCCTTTAGGAGACAAATACAATTGACTCAATCCATATGTTACTGCTTGCCCTTTGGATTTACATCCTTAGAGGTTTCTAAACATTGGATTACATCTCGATTTGTCTACTAAAGTAAACAATAGGTAAACCCTTGCCTTGAGTTCATCAAATTTCCACATAACATACTTTGTGGGATGTGAAGAAATCAAGACATTAGACATCTAGTTTGGAAAACTTAATCAAAGAAAGTGTTTGTGGTAAAATAAATCCATTAAGCAAAGCTAAGCAAAATAAAATTCCATGTGTGTTGAAGCCTCACGATTCTCAAAAAATCCAAATCCCAAAACAAAATTCATTGGTTCAAAATTCGAAAATGTATGTTCAAAAGAAATCAATTCTTGGTTACAAAGGTCTATAGAAGCATTGTATGTTCTTCAATACCTAGGTCTAAGCAAACAAAGTGTCTTTTTTAGGTTCATGTTAGGATCAAAAGAAATCAAAATCTTTTTCACCCATCCTTCAAACATCAAAACAAAAATCATCTCACCATCACCTTTTGAAAAATCTTGAAATCATCCTTAATACTAGGCTTTTTGGAAAAATCAAAATCATCAAATCCTTGAAACAAAATCCTTGAGATTTTTTGTCAAATTCATCTTTGGATAGGTATGTGTAGATGCATCCTTTTGCATATACTTAGTCAAAGTTATCAAAATCATCTTGTTTAGCTAGGTATATGTAGATGTATCATTCTTCATATACTTAGTTAAACTATCATCTTGTTTGAATAGGTGTGGGTAGATGCATCCTTCTCCCTACACATATTCAAATTATCCTTTGAGAAAATCTACCCTTTAGATATTCATCCAACATCTTAGGGTCTATTTGTTCAAAATCAAAGCAAAACAAAATCAATCAATCAAGGGCAATCCCAAAAGGAAAATCAAAATCAAAATCCACAACATATCTGAAAGTCATAAAAGCCTAGTATCTCCTTCAAGATTTATCAAAAGACTAAAACATCCATGTCATCCATCCCTTGCATCGTCATCATATCACCTTTCGATCCTCAATATATCCTAAAATTTTCTACTTTGGGCATAAAGTAAAGATCAATCCAAAGAATCAAGAGATTCATCTCCCATATTCTTGAATATTGATCCTTGTTTTATGGTTCAAACTAGATCTCAATACAAGAAGAGCATGGAAGCCAACAAAGAAACACCCGCTTCAAGTGATCTAAGCCAAACAAACATTGAAATGAATCTCATCGAATCAAGCAATCTTTTGACTATATCATCGTCACAAAACCCACAAGAGGAAAACCAAGGAGAGGATCTTACCTTTGGGATGTCACATGATGAAATAACTGAAATGGTCCAAAATTCGAAAAACCATAAAATCATCAACATCACGATGAGACTTAACCCTTCTCTATACATGCTTGAACTAGCAAAACAAGGGGCCAAATTACCTTTGGATTTCGACGTGAGTACCATAGTGGAGACATCTTTACCACCAATCTCAGCCACACTTCCCATCTCATCCACACCCCCATCCCAAAGCATCACTCAAAACATTCCGCAAAATCATGACATCTTTTGCTCCAACCCAACCTAATGTCAATAAGGGAAATGCATTTCTCAATGCTATTCAAGCACACCCCTTTGTTAATAATCAAAAATTGGATGCAAACACCATATTGGAACAAAACATACCACAAAATCCATTACACAAGTATGTTCCTCTCACTTTCCATCATGATCCATCATCATCATCCTTTTGTACAACACCTCTCCTCACAAATTCGCAAGAGGAAGGAGACATGTTCAGACCAGGGGGCATCTTCGACACCACAACATTTTCGCAAGAACTCACACCCCTCACATTTCGACCTCTTCCACCATTGCCATCATCATCCACACCACTCCTTGGCTTAGGGCTTCCCCCTTTACCAAGTATCAATCAAACCAACATCCCAAATATTAATCAAAATATCACGCAAAACTTGTCGTCGACATCGCAACAACAGACAACAAATGCACAAGCAATTACAACATCATCAAACACCCCCCAACATCACAAAGCATGGTCTCCCAAGGACCAACCACATCAACAACACCATCCATCACTCAAAACACCAACACGACATCATCGCTCACCACAAACGCCATTCCAAATCCACCAGCACCCCACCAGCACCAACTTCCACCACATCAAGCCAATACAACATGGCATTACAAGCTGCTTTTCAAAGGGGATTCCAACAAGTGCAAAAAAAAAGCTGCACACTTAGCTGCACAACAAGATGCTCAAGCTACATAGGCTGCCCAAGCAGCACAAGCCGCATTACAAGTGCAACATGCCACACAAGTCCAAGCTTTATTGCAACAACAACAACAACAAGTCGCTCAAGCTACGCAAGCTGCCCAAGCAGCACAAGCCGCATTGCAAGCACAAAAGGCTTCTCAAGCATAAATTCTATTACAACAACAAGCAACACAAGCACAAACCCAAGCACAAGCTCAAGCTCAGGCAAATGTCCAATATCAAGCACAACACGCACAAGCACAGGCACAACTTCTTGCACAAAAACAAGCAACACAAATGCAAGCATACCAATAAGCAATAAAGCAATATCAAGAGCAACAAGAAGCAGCCCAACAACAAGCACAACAATAAGCGTTGTTGGAACAACAACAAGCACAAATCTTAACGCAACAACAACAAGATCAACAACAAGCATTGTTCATACAATAGTAGGTGGAAGCCTACCTAGCTCGACAAAACATACAAATACCATTGAACAACACATCAAACAACCCACCCATCCAATCCACAATCAAAACACCCCAAAACACCTTCATCCCACCCCCTGATCCGCAAAATGACGTAATGAACAACAACAAGCACAAATCTTAACGCAACAACAACAAGATCAACAACAAGCATTGTTCATACAATAGTAGGTGGAAGCCTACCTAGCTCGACAAAACATACAAATACCATTGAACAACACATCAAACAACCCACCCATCCAATCCACAATCAAAACACCCCAAAACACCTTCATCCCACCCCCTGATCCGCAAAATGACGTAATGACACAAATCAGGTTGCTCTCGCAACAAGTGCTTGATCTTCAATCAGGGCAAACAACAAAAACACCAAGAAACTTGTGTCCCTATCCATTTGATAGGAGCCTAGTGATGAAACCATTCCCCAAGGGATTTGAGATCCCCAAATTTGACAAATATCGTGGGATGGGAAACCCTGAAGATCACATCAGGGAATTCCAGGTTCATTACATGGAAGTCACATATGACGATACTTATTTGATGCGACTATTTCCAAGGAGTTTGGCTGGTCACACTATGGAATGGTTCTCTCGCCTACCTTTAGGCATTAGGACATTCCAAGAAATTATAGACGCATTCATAAAAAATTATGCATGCAACATTGCAATGGATGTTAGTCTAGAAGAACTCTCAGGTCTAAAACAAGGTAGGGGTGAATCATTCGCTTCATTCCTAGAATGATGGCGATTCAAGGTCATTCAGAGCAAGTGGACCATGCCCAAAGAAGAACAAGTTTGCACAATCATAGCCAACCTTGAAGGCCTCTTGGAATTTCATCTCAAGGTTCAAGGCATCACCACATATGATCAGTTGATCTCCAAGGCGCTTAGCATCGAACGAGCCCTTATGACTCAACCCGCGAGATCAACTTAATACCCCAAACAACAAAACAACCACCCACCCTCCAATTACAATGATAAACCTCGCACGTGGGCAAGGAACAAAAATGTTACTAATGATGGTGTCGTCGATGCCAAGGTGGTCATTAGTGCCCCTCACCAAAATACACCCGCACCACAAATCCAAATCCAACACCAAAACAATCATCACGCAATACAACAACCAAACAAACAATCCGACAATCAATAATCTCAATGATCAAAGAGGATCACCACAACGTAACAAGAGTTATCCCAAGCGAAAGTACACCACTTTGGGGGAACCACTTGAAGACATAATGAAGAAGTTGATAAACGAAAAAACTCATCAAGGCTCCTACCTTTGAGAATTACCAAGAACCGGATGTGAAACCTCCTTGGTATAATGATAATCAACTCTATGAATTCCATAAAATCAAAGGCCATACCACGAACAGCTACATGAGATTAAAAAACATAATCCAAGATCTCATCGATAAAAGAATTATAAATGTGGAACAACCTACAAGAAACCAAGATCTTAAGATATACACGAATCTAATGCCTAATCATGGCAACAAAGGGAATAACAATGATAAGGGGAAAGGCACCCACTCAAACGTAAATCATGTATATGAAATAGTCATCGCCTCCCTAGATGAAAACTACATGGTCATCACCATCAAAGGCACCCATGCCGATAGTGGAGTCACCATAAGAGGCGGCAAAGTTACCATCGCACGATCATCCCAGCCAAACAAAGTCCCTGCATCTAGATCTGTTTCGAATGGCTACAATGTCCTAGATCAAATCAAAAGAACACCAGCGCAAATCTCCATCATGGAGTTGCTAAAAATCTCATCTGCCCATAGGAAAATCCTTGAAGAAGTGTTGGCTTCATCCACAGTCCCCGTAGACCTTGATGCAAAGCAATTCCAAGCTATGGTCGAAAATATCATTATGCCAAATCTCCTCATATTCTCTGACCAGGATTTCCCCGCTCAACCATCTCACAACCGTGCACTTCACTTGGAAGCCATAGTACATAAGATCAAAGTCAAAAGGGTCTTGGTAGATGGAGGTGCGGGCTTGAATATATGTTCTCTCAGCCTCATCAAGCAATTGAAAATCTCAGAAGATTCTATCGACAAAGGAAAGGGTATCACAATAAGAGCATATGATGATCAAGAAAGAGTGTCTCAAGGCACCATCAAAATCCCTATTCAAGTAGGGCCCTCCATCATTGAAACCACTTGTTAGGTCTTGGACCTCGACTTGTCGTATAACATCCTCCTAGGACACCCATGGATTCATGCGATGAAAACAGTAGCGTCAACTTTCCACCAATGTGTGAAATTTACACATGAAGGACAAGAGGTCACCATCCATGGAGATACTGAACCCTTCTCCTATTGCAAAATCCTTGAAGCAAAGTACTATAAAATCCCCCAAGTACCAAAAAATGATGAGGGTCCATCTACACCATACATCGATCCTGCCACTCTCGCATCCACTTCTGCGACAGAGACACCAACCACTCCCACCATTCCCACCATCTCTGACATCAAGGTCATCATCCAAGATAATGGCTATGGAAACTACAAGCTCCCTAATAATGCTTTTGTGGTAGGAGAGTTACCACAATCTCCTAGATCGTGGGGACGTGCACAAATAAATGAAGCCTCCATATCCCAAACGTCTCTTGTGGACTATCCCACCTTTACAAGATGGGGGGACTTGGCTAAGAAGTTATTGAGGTAGATCCATCTCATATGCTATATCAAGATGAAAGACTAGTAGCTAATTTACCAATGGATGACAGAAGCAAGGGTCTGCAAATGATGGTCGCAATGGGCTATGACAGAAATCAAAGATTTGGACAAAATGGCAATGGGCTTATAATACCTATCATTCCAGAGACGCGATCGATAAAAAATCTTTGCCTTGGATGTACCCCTCTAAGTATAACCATATGTGGCCGAAGTCCTCCAGTTAGAATGGTTAATAATCCTCCTCAGCCAACCCCAGCAAAACTACGCTTACCAGTTTCTACAGGTAGAGTCATAGATAACTTTACATTTGATATAACTGATGTTTGTAGTAGTAGTGATGACGATGATACCACGACCAACTTACCTAGGCTATTTGAGGATACCACTCTTTGCATGATTAGCACCCTATTGTTTGAAACATACCACCAAAATCATGAGATCCGCTTAGTATATCCCCAACTCATCGACTACGACCAGCGAGGACCACCAATTATTGATACATTCGAAAACGATGAGGCACTCTCAGAATTCATGGGATTGTGGGATAACATTCCAGATGGGGATCACAAAGCAGGGTTCATAATTGAGCTAGATACATATGCCTATTATGGGGAAATGATTGAATCCCTCATTCGCAAAAGTGAAAAATTAAGAATAATATCCAAGTCCTTGAGTGAAAACCACATTGTGGCACTCTCCGACCAGAAAAAAGTAAAAAGAAAGGACACATCCAACAATGAAAACCTCTCTGAGGTGCCCGAGGATGGGGGATTCAATCTTCCTTTAAGAGCTCTTCATCAAGAAAAATCAGTAGTCTTGGCAGAAAAATGCAATCCGGTCAACCTAGGAACATAGGAGACCCCGCATATCGCATTCTATGCAGAATCACTACTATCAGAAGAGCAAGAGCTCCTAGCAACCTTCCTAAGAGAAAGATAGATAAAATTCGCATAGAGTTATGCTGACATGACATGGCTTGATCTAGAGACCATGGTTCACCATTTAGTAGTATATCCAGAAGCAAAGCCCGTTAAATAAAAGCTTCGAAAAATGCACCCTCATATCGCCTTATTAGTCAAAATGGAGCTAAAAAACTATTAGATTCAGGATTCATCCAACCAATAGATTATCCATAATGGGTGTCAAACTTGGTACCTATTTCAAAACCTGATGGAAACATCATAATCTGTATAGACTTCAGAGACTTGAATAAGGCATGTCCAAAAGATGACTTCCTGCTTCCAAACATTGATATGATAGTAGACATGACAGCCGAACATGAAATGTTGTCACTAATGGATAGATTCTTAGGGTACAATCAGATCATGATAGCTAAAGAGGACCAACATAAAACAACTTTCACTTGTCCATGAGGGACATACTATTGGAACATGATGCCATTCAGCTTAAAGAATGTAGGAACAACATATCAAAGGGCCATGACATTAATATTCCACAACATGATTCATAAGACGGTCGAAGACTATGTTGATGACATTTAACCAAGTCCAGAAAGAGAAAAGATCACATAGAAACCCTAAGTGCCATCTTTGACAGGCTGGAGGAGTACAAGGTCAGATTAAACCCAAAGAAGTGCATCTTTGGCGTACAATCAGGAAAATTGTTAGGATATATAGTGTCAATGAGAGGTATTGAGGTAGATCTAGCAAAGGTAAAAGCAATCCTTGAAATGGAGGCACCAAAAACATTAAAGCAATTGAGGGGTCTCCAAGGCAGGCTCTAATCCATTCGAAGATTCATAGTACAATTGGCAGACAAACATAACCCATATTCTCACCTACTCCACAAGGGAGTAGCGTACAAATGGGATAACAAGTATGAAGAGGCATTCAACAAAATCAAAGAATATCTACTGACACCATTGGTCTTAATGCCACCAATCCCAAGAAAACCATTGATTCTATAAGTGTCAGCAACACTAGCAGCCCTTGGAGCTCTCTTAGCTCAGCACGACGAAAATGGAACAGAAAGGGCTATATATTACATCAGCAAAATAATGGTTGGGCATGAGCTAAACTATTCATTCATCAAGAAAGCATGCATCGCAATAGTGTTTTCATCACAGAAATTTATACATTACATGTTGGCATACAAAATAAAACTCATCGCCAAAATCGACCCTCTCAAGTATCTACTATCAAAGGTAATGCTCATAGGAAGAATGGCCAAATGGGTGATGATATTGTCAGAATATGACATCGAATATGTGGAGCAAAAAGTAATCAAAGGCCAAGTCATTGCAAATCAACTTGCAGAAGCACCAATCTATTTAGAGAACCCTCTCGTCTCAGAGTTTCCAGATGAATCTATTTTCAATCTCAACATAGCTGACCACTGGAAACTATACTTCGATGGCTCATACACATAGCATGGATTAGGAGCTGGTGTCTTCATCACCCCACAAGGGGATTGCATACCAAGATCCTACAAACTGTCATTTCCCTACACCAATAACATTGCAGAATATGAGGCTTTAACCATAGGTCTCAGAATAGCAGTGCAGTGGAACATTATAGCTCTCAAAGTATACAAAGACTCCCAATTGATAATAAATCAAGTCAATGATGAATATCAGACCAAGGATGACAAGCTCACTCCATACAAGAAACTGGTGGAGACTCTCAAAGAATCCTTCATCGAAATTACATTTGAGTAGATACCTAGAACCAACAACAAAGCAACAAATGCCATGGCAACAATTAGATCCTTGCTCGACATCCCCCACAACGTTCCAAAATATGAATTCTTGATTGAGCAGCTTCTCATGCCTGCATTCAAGGTACCAAAATCAAAATATGTGTGTGAAATCGTTGGTCCCGATGATCCTTGGTATCACGACATTTACACATACCTTCATATAGGAGTCATACCCACCGACTTACCCTCCAACCTAAAATCAACCTTTGTCAAAAAGGCATCCATATTTGTCATCATAGGAGATACCCTATATCATAGGAACATAGAAGGAACCTTACTGCACTGCTTAAATGCTGAAGAGGCATTAATCGCTCTAACTGAGGTATATAACGGTATCTGTGGTTCCCACTCGAGTGGAATGACCATAGCCAAGAAAATGTTGAGGATGGGGTATTATTGGCCCACAATGGAAAGAGAAGCACATGATCATGCCAGAAAGTGTCTACAATGTCAGCAGCATGGGGACCTCATCCATGCTCTAGCTCAAGAGCTTCATCTTATCATCACACCATGGCCCTTTTCACAGTGGGGACTTGATCTCATTGGAAAAATCATGCCCACTTCATCTAATAGCCACAAATCATCATAACCGCAATGGATTACTTTACTAAGTGGGTGGAAGCCATACTCATGACGTATATAACTAGGAAGCAGATTTCAAAGTTCATCTTGAGCTATCTCATTTGCCGATATGGTGTTCCACAAGCCATTATCTGAGATAATGGGACACCATTCAAGAATCAAGAGGTTCATGATTTATGTGAAAAATTCAAAATCCAACATCGCTTCTCCACCCCATACTATCCCCAAGGCAATGGCTTCCATATTGAACCAATTTTTTATTTTTACTATCTTCTTGTGCATTATTCACATGGTCTGATATAGTAGGGGGTTGATGATAGGTCATTTTATATACTATTACTATATACACACATGCACACACACACACACACACATATATATATATTTATGAGCAGTTTTGACCCTGAAATATCAGGCTACCCCTGTGCCCTTTTTTTGTGTTTCCTTTTCTCTTTTCTCTTTTGCTTTTCCTTTATCTTTCTCTCTTCTTTGCTTGAGTCGTCCCTCTCATGTGTGATAATGCCACTCCTACAACACTTTGATTTTCAGAAAATGCATTTGTTGCCAATGAATCTTTTCTCGAGAATCTTCACAAACTTATTTTCAAAGAATCGCATTCTCGACTTGAAACCCTAACGGAATGTGTTTCCTTCATCATGGGTTCATAAAGAAATAACTTGATAACCTTCCTCCAAAGTGGGAATAGCTTTGACCTTCCCCTCATGTGGGGGAATATTCTTCCTTTCAAATTCCTTGATGATGAAACGATTCAAGAAAGAAGTCTCTTTTGTACTTTTGAACAACGTGCCCCTTGAGTGGACCCCTTCTTCATGCGAGGGTTCCCAAGGGACCCCTTTGAAAGTTTTCCAAATTGTTGATAGTCTGCGAGATTGTTTGCTCACTTGCCTGTGTGGCCACTTTCTGACATGTTCTATCTATGGGTAAACATGTCGCTTCATGGGTGCACCTGTGAAGCCACTTTTTGACTCTGTGGAGTCCACTTTCCTGGGGTTTCCTCCATGTGAGAGATCTTGGGGGATACCTCCCCATAGGTCTGTGGGCTTGTAGGGTGCTTCTTTTGAGATTCCTCCATGCGAGAGATCTTGGGGGTGGCTCCCCTACAGGTCTGTGGATATGTAGGGTGCTTTTTTCTTGGGTTTCCTTCATGTGAGAGATCTTGAAGGACACCTTCCTTGTAGGTCTATAGGTCTATAGGGCGCTTTCCCAGCTTCCTCCATGTGAGAGATCTTAGGGGACACTTCCTTGTAGGTCTACGGGTCTGTAAGGCGCTTTTCTAGGTATCCTCCATGTGAGAGATCTTGGAGGACACCTTCCTTGCAGGTCTGTGGGCTTGTGAGGTGCTTACTTCTTGGGGCTTCCTTCATGTGAGAGATCTTGGGAGTTTCCTCCTTGTAGGTCCGTGGGCCTGTAAGATGCTTTCATTCTACAACTTCATAGTTTTGCAGGGCTATGAAGTCCTTTACTTGTCTTGCACTTTCGAGTTCACCAGATCGAGGTCTACTTCCTCGACGGTTCAGGTATACATTTCTAACTCTACTACTTCTTTGATCTACTTTACTGAAGCACTCATTATTATTCATGCTCGCTAAAGTGGGGGAAAAATGTATAGGAGCGAATTTTCTCCCCTTACGCAAATTCCCCTTTTACACTGCCTCACCTTGGAAAACCAAATTCGAAGGTGAAATTCCACATCAGCCCACTACCTTCATTCCACTTGGCATTTGTTTTATATTTCGGTAGAAGAATAATTGTCGAGGATTCCCACATGGTGCGTAAACATCTGTGTGGCGTGCTTATGTCCCTGATGGATTCCTACGTTTAAAGCTTGCAGATGCATTACACTTCCTATTGGGGTCGATTTGTAACGCCTCTCTTTGACCAACTGACCCAAATATGGCCATTTTTCTCATTCGCCCTTCAAATTCACTCATTCTTCATGCATTTCATCTTCTACACATCCTTCTAAGCATTCAACTTGATCTCTCCAAGCATTCTAACATTCACTCCTTGCACTGTAAGCCTTCAAGCAACACTTTGCACTCCATAATAGTAGCAACAACACTCTGTCAACTTCGTAGAGAAAGTGTGGAACAACACCATTGCAGTAGGGGCTTGAGTCCTCTCATTTTCTCCTACATTATCTAGTGAGCTCTTGGTGGAGGTGGTAAGCTTTCTACTCCTCTCCTCTACGATTTGGTTGAGTAGCATAATATTGTTTTGTAGTGCTATTGTGTTCATTTCTTTGATTATCCTTTATCATACTTTTTCTCCATTATCACTATCTTGGTTGTTCATGGAGGTGGAAACACCAAAATGGGGGTTTGACTAAGGTAGGCCCCTATATGACCACCCAACAATTTTCCTCTTTCTTGTGTGCAGGTGGATGTTCTTCTTGGAGCTAGCTGGTGAACAATCTCTTTTGTGAGATCATTCTTGTCACCCTAGCTTTAATCTACTTACTTTATCATATTCATATATATATTTCTCACTTCATAGTGTTATTTTGTTCCCTTAAAAACCATTAGCTAGGTTGTTAGTCCATTTTCCAGTGGTTCACCTTGTCTTTTTAGTCCTCTAGTCTTACAGACGCCAGCGCGACGCACTGTCGTACCAGAACCACACTTTTTTCCTTGGGTGGAGAGCTACTTGAAGCACAGTGTTGAACCCAAAAACTGGCTCGCCTAGCCCCATTCTGCGTTTCGAGTCTGCAGAGTGATTGAAGGACCTTATAGTCCTCATATTTCTCCTCCTTCATCTCTAAACACCCCTTTAAGCTGAGGTAAGTTAGGGAAGCCTTCCGCTCTTGGCTCTCTGTGACTTGGGGCCTTGAATGTGGTTGGTCCCCCTCTCTTACAAGTAGTAATTAGAGCTCGTGGCACGTATGAATGTTTTGTCAATATCTACAAGTAGATATGGGGTTCCTCCATGTTAACCTCTCTCAATTCTACTCAACTCAACACTATTTGACCATGCCAACAACAAATGCATTCTTGCAAATTTAAGTGTTACTTAAGAGGAGTGCAAATATAACAAGTAGCATATTTTGGGTTTCATGCATCATGGAGAAAAATTGACTACACCAAATTTTTTGTGTGGGTGGGTGAATTCTATGAAAGACCTCTTTTTTTTCCCAAGCCAACTACACTATTTTGGCAAAGTCTCTTAAGATACCTAAGTACAAAAAAATGCCAAACTATGACAAATTGTATCTCAAAATTTGTGGAAGCTTTGAATATTCAATCTAAAACTAAATATTAATGTAGGATCCCTCTACAATAACCTCTCTCATATTTTTTTTTATCTCCAAACCATTTGACCATAGTGACGATGGTTGAAATGTTGCAAAAAGCATCATTTGTGTTCAACAAAAACCTATTGGGAGCCATATTTTGTGTGTCATGGGGAAAAACCAAATGAACCAATATGTCTAGGTGGGTGAGAAAATTATAGGAAAGGCCTATGTTTGTTCCCCAGGTCACTCGATCATTTTGGGTTACACTATTTCGATAAAGTCTCTTAAGAGACCTAAGTACAAAAATATATCAAACTATGAAAAATTAGTTCTCATAGTTTGTGGAATCTATGAAGATTCCATATACACCTAAAAATTAATGTAAGGTCTCTCCACAATAACCTCTCCCATATTTTTTTTATCTCAAAATAATTTGACCATGGCGATGATGGATGAAATGTTGCAAAAAGCATCATTTGTGTTTAGCACAAACATGCCAAGAGCCATATTTCAAGTTCTTTGTCCCATGGGAACCAACCAACTCTGTCAAAACATTAGGGTTGGTAGGTGAACACTAGGGGAGGCCCTATTTTCACCCTAACTATCTCAATTATTTCGGGCTCCACTATTTTGATAAAGTCTCTTAAGAGACCTAAGTGTAAAGAATTGCCAAAATATGATAGATTTGTTCTCGAAATCCATGGAACCTACAAACATTTCATCTGTTCCTACAAATAAATGTAGGGTGATAGAATGTCATTAGGTCCTTGTTACCTATTTTAGCTACTAGCTCAAACAGGTAGAGCTGTTTATGTTTTACAAATGAAAAGAAGGTACATTTTACTCTGCCATATTATATTCATGTGCATAAAGAAGTATCAGAAGACTACATTAATACAATGACATTATGCAAATGCATATAACATAGAAAATAGTGCACAATCTTTTCAAAGAATTTAGTCTTTATTGATAACATAAATGTGTGTTGTCCCACACAAGTCATGGGACTAACTATCTGAATGTAGATGATAGAAAAAAATATACATTTATGGATATTAAAAAAGAATGCACATATAGAGAGAGGGGAATTGTCATTGCCTGAATGACGAATCCCAATTGTCCTATTATGCATCATATTTAGTCCTTCTTGCTTGACCAGACTCTAGTTGATGCTCTCCTTGTTGCTCCTAGTTTTCTTGCATTTGTGAGAAGAGTGATGTTAGAGAAATGAAGGATCACCAGTCAATACATATGCAAGTATTCATAGACATATTATATGATCCTCATGTGCATTAAGATAGCTTGCATACTATAAATTTCCAGGAAAACAAGAGATTTATCAAACACATCTATCATATTCTCTATTGTATCTAACATGTTTGCTCATTGTGCAGGTATAGGTCAAATTTTTGTTGCTATTTTTTTTCATCTGATTACAACATGTGGAGTGAAATGGGCTCCCACAAGGGTTGAGCCCAGCATGCTGCCCTCTAGTTTCATTAGAGAGGGATAGTCACATTTCATATCACTAATGCAATCCTTGTAAACAAGTTTCATTTACCATGGTGATATTGATTAGAATAGATACCTTATTAATTAGAGTTTTCTCCTGTTAATAAAGTCAATCCTAATCAATAGGAACATAGTACAAAACTAGCCTACAAGATTTCCATGATGTTTGCAGTTTGAAATTCACAAGTACAAGGAGATCATGTTTGTGAAATAGCAGGAGCTATCATGAGCTATATGGAGCAACTATAGGTAATGAGTGAAAGGAAATGAAATCCCTAGAGGCAACAATGCATTTTCTATCCTGAAGATCAAAGCATGAAAATAGGTAAGTTCATAGTGAAAAAGGCAAAGCTAGAGATACACCGAGTTTTAAAGAGTGACAGTGATGTTAAGGGACTAAATGCATCATGAAGATATAAGAGCAATGGGAAGATTCAATCACAAGGTATAAAGACAGTCTATAGACAATGGAAAAGGAAAAGTGTAGGACTGATAAAACTGAATGAGTCTTTTAAATTTTTAGGGGTAGCTCTAGTCATTTAAAGTGGCCAATGATCAAAAGGGGTCTGTTACTGATGGTGAATGAAAAAGGCACTCTTAGATGATGGTTTTTTAGAGCATTTGAGGCAATGGTCATTGCATAGCATGACTAATATTGTGAATGGAAGGAGCAAACAAGGGTAAAGTTTTTATTATGCTACAAGTGCATCATGTTGAATTGCATATGTATGTGTGTGAGTGGAGAGAGAAAATCTTAACTTTGTTCAATATAAGAATGGAAACAAGATACAGTAGTTCCCATCATGAATATTTAGGAGATACTTCAAGTATAGACTCAGGGAATGTTTATTTCTGTTGAAAGAGTGAGTTTTCCACATAAAAAGTGCTTTTGAGAATGATGATCTGAGTCTCCAAAGCATACAAATTGCAAAAGAGAAAATGCAAATGGAGAAATATCCATTTGTGTTTCAAAGAGAAAATTCATAATAAAACAAGCTGCATTTCCAAGAGAAAAAAATAGTGGAGCTACAGTTGCATAAAGAAGGCCCAAAATCAACAAAAATGGAGCCATGTTCTCATTCAGAAAAATAAGCAACATTATTACTGCTCTTTGGAGAAGTTAAGTATACATTTATTTGAAGACAAATGAATCAAATTCCATAATAGTGTTATAGTTTAAAAATGAACAAACATTTGTATCATATTCAGAGATATGAAAACCAATAAAAGTTTAGAAGCCTCAGCCTTATATGGTGAAGCTTTTCTCTGGATTTTATTCAAAAAAGGTGGAAAGCATTTTTTTCTCTTCTTGCATTTTTAGTAAATGGAGAAATTTCAAGTTACATCTAGCATTATGGAAAAACCCAGTTGGTGTCTTCATGGCTGTGGCCTGAAGAAGTGTTACATAATAAAATCACAAGTACAAAATAATGGGAGGGTTTCAAAGTCATGCAAGCAAGAGGAACATTTAGAAATGTATGAATGGTTGTGGCCATTAAGAGCTTCAAATTCTAAAAAATGATGAAACAAGTACACAGGTTCCACTGCTTGCAAGACTGCCATTTTTTTGCTCTCGGTTAAGCTTGAACTGAGCTTCTTCTACACTAAATCAAGAGGGAAATACAAAGAGTGAAATACATTTTGTGCTCTCATGGCCACGACCTGAGAACTTGTCTTTTCTTCACATACATCAAAACCCACTTGGGGTTTGCACAAAATTACAAATACAAAAGGAAAAAAGAAGTTTTCAAGCCATTTGACATGAACAAACCTTTAGAAAAAGTAAAATACATGAGTATAGAAGTCGTGCTTGGAGAGTTTCAGTTTCCAAAATGCTAATGTTCTTTCAAAAAATGGAGTTTGTTCTTGCAAGAGGAAATGCAAAAATACTAAGGAAAATGATGAGGCCGCAACATTCTTCCATTTTTCTCTACAAAAAATACAAGTAATATGCAAATAATCAAATGTTTATTATTATTTTCTGCATTTTTAAGCTCGAGATGAGTCATCATTTCCAAAAATACAAACAAGAAGATGCATTGAGCAAGTAACATATTCATCATTTTGTTTTCTTCCAAGCTCATGAGATCTATAGGAGGAAAGCAATTTTTTTCTGCAAAGATGGCTTGATTTCGAGCATTTATTTCTTTAGAAAATTGAATGGAAGACAAAAAAATGATTCTAGAATGCTTACCTCGAGTTTCAATAGTCTCTTTTTATTAGAAATTGCAAAGAAAATGCCCCTGAGACTCAAAAAATCCGCCATTGAAGACCTCTGTTGAAACCCTATCCGTCGATCTCAAAGACTCTAGAAAGTTTGATGTGAAAATGAAATGAACTTTCCTCTTTTTGTGGTCATTTTGGTATTAGGGTTTATACCCTAATCACTTAGCTAACCACACAAAGGTGTTTTTTCACCTTTCTTTTAAAATTTACAACACAAATTAATGTATGGCGTGGTCAATACTTATGTCTTGTGACCTTATGTACCCTTGTATATGCCATGTGGAGGGTCTTTATGACTTGTATGTTTGTGTTGACCTATGTAAGGTCGAAGTAGGAGGTCTTATCTTTTTGCATTGATTTAAATTGTAAAGCATTTGACTTCAATGATATTGTTATAAATCATTAAGTTACATTGCTATTTTAAATGCAAAATAGAATACATACCTTACATATGCCTTGTGATTTGAAGGAGCCTTCATGCTTTTTCAAGCATATAGGGTTAGTTGAATCAGTTAGTCAACCAAAGGAGAGCATATAGGGAGCTTTTATTTTCCTTTTGGAGAGATGAAGAGTATTTAGGCATCGGTTTCATGTGCCTTAATGTTTGGCATGGTCAAAATTGACTTTTTCCACACTTTAGATCTCTTTTGGAGAAGATTCAGTAGCTATATTTTTGGCTTTTTCGAGGCATCCGACCCAATTCAGTTTCTAGATCCTTTTTTGGTGGACTTTTGGAGGGATTTGGATATATAGTCACTTAGTTGATTCATTTGTACTCAATTCTGATTATGCATTTTTGTACTTAGTGACTTTTCAGTCCTTTAACAAAATTTGGCATACTTTGTAGCTCTTTTGGACATGAATAACAGTGAAGACTTTGGATATCAGTGATTGGAGTATTTTTTCCTTCTTGTTCTTCGCTTTATTGTGTGCACTCAATTGATTTGATCAAGTTATTTTGTGGGGTATTATTCATCTCCTCATAGCTTTGTCTCATTTTTAGCACCTTTATGAAAAAGTATGTTAATGCAAGTTATAATCTGTGTCAAAGATGCAAATAGCTTTTAGCTATGAAATTACCTTCCTCCTAGGAGTTTGAGCATTAGGACCTCCTTATAAAATATTTATGCAAAGAAATTCAAAAGTGAGTTGTGAAAGTTTTGATTTCAATCATTGTAAGCAAGTGTTTGTAATTTGAGGTTTATGTCCTACTTTGGTTTGGTGTATCACCTCTTTAGTTTTCATTTTCAGTATTTCAGTTTTTGCATTCTCTCTTTCCTTTTCCTTTTCAAACAATAGAGTAGTTAAGTAATCTAGGTGATATCCATTTAGGAAACCGACCTTCTCTGAAGGTTTGATCTCATATAAGGTACCCATACCTTGGGATCATTCCCATGTTTTTAGTAGATTGTTGAAATTCAGGTTCAATAGGGTGCAAATCTAATTGATAACAGTCCTATCGCTTTAGTTGAAAAATACATCAAATGTATTGACCAGGTAGTGCTCATAGGCTATATGCAATAGGAAAAATCTCAGCTAACTCTCTCTCAAGTTTTCTAAATGTTTTGGAATAGTTGCAAATAAAGCTTAACTAAAGGCCATTTAACTAGAAAGCATAAAAATTGTCTAAACTAAAAAGTAGGAAATTATTAAGCTAGAAAGCATAGAATGACTAAACTAGAAAGCATGAAATATTTAAACTAGAAAGAATAAATGATTAAGCTAGAAAGCATGTAAATTACTAAAAGGGAAATGCTTGTAATGAAACTATAACAACTATTAACTAGCATCCAACTTTCAAAGGATAAAAAACTTAACAACCTACAACTAACAACCAGAGTGGGTGCTCCAAAACTTCAAATAATAGAACTAAAGACTATAAACTTAAACTACAACCTATAGGAATCTTAACATAGCTCAACACACATAACTAACATTCAATCACACTTATCATGTATAGAATAAAATCAACATAATTGAAAATGAAATACTTATCTTCCTATTCTAGAATCCCTCGAGTGGTCAGCTTTTAGGTGCTACTACACTTAACTCAGATCATATAAACTCTTTATCTTCAAAATTAATCAATCTAAGTTAGTTCCATCGCACAATGCTAATCACTCAGAATGATACTGGAAAAACTTATTTTATTCATATCAAAAGTATAACTCAAAAAATATAGTTCAATAAATCATTATGGCAACATAACAATATCCAGTATCATTATTTCTGGCAGTTAAATATTTATACAAAAATTGGTAACAAAATCCTATAATTCAGATGGTGAAGATCACCACTGAAAAAGTATTCAACATAATTCAACTAACTAATGGACTTAGGTCCATAATACAAAGCATTAAAAGACTTGAAGTGAGCCATAAAGTCTTTAAACATAAATAATATAAAACATTTAAAAGTCTCGGTCCACCATGCACTTCCTCAAATTTCGACGCCTAGACTTTCAGCGCTTGTCTTCAACTACTTTGAAGTCTGCTTTAAATCCACTTGGTTGCACATAATGACCGACCATGCAAAAAACCTGTTCAATACTAGAAACTATACCATTATGTTAGCGTTGGTCAACCTATTTCAATCAATTTCAAGAAATAAAGATTATACATTTTTTCACGAAAAGTAAGCAATTACTAATCCTAAAGATAAATAATTGGCAGGGTGAAAATGTCTTGGGAGAAACAAGGAAGGGTGAATGGTTTAGTATATTATGAGATTATTTTTACCTCATCACTTCTCCCATTCCTAAGCTTGAGTAGGTCCTCCTGCTCTTTGTTATGTTCCTTGTCCTCCATTTCCTCTATTTCTGCTTAACTCTTCATATTTAACACTGAGGTCATAAAAATCATCTGCTTCTTTGTCCAGATCCTCAGGATTTCTCAGAAAAACCTCATTGAGCCTAACCCTTGCTATCCATCTCTAAAAAATTTCAAAGTTCTGATTTGCGGTAATATGCACTACAGGGGGGTCTGTATCTCATTCCAATCCAGTCGATTTTAAGTTGCTGAAGAATCTCTACCAAGGCTTCTGCTCTTCTATAGGATCACATATTGTTTGTAGCTGAAATCACCTCTCTTCTTTTCAAGTGCATGGGAAGAAGAGTGTACCTCTCTTCACAAGCATGCCAAGCTCTTCCTATCAATTTTGGGCCCTGGTTTCTAAAATGCTCAAAACATCATCGAAGGTTATTATTATATTTATTCTTCATAGTTTCTTTAATCTTAATACTTATGAACTATGCTTTAAAAGCAGAATGCTTCCTATGAGGGTACTGCATTTGGAGACCAATAGTCTTCTCTGCCTATGCATATTCCCTTGTCCGCTCCTCCCATTGAATTTGGTTCCACATGGTAGATAAAAATGCCCTCAGTTGAACTTCACCAACAAAGAAATTAACATAGAAATCTGTATATTTCTCCAAAAATAGATTATGAACAAAGAATTCACACAACAAATCTTGTTGATTAGGAGTTGATTCTATGAATACTTTTACAAACTCTTTGTCATCAGGATCATGTGGTTGATTGATGTAAATTCTTAATAGCTTCCATCTCAAGAGTTGCTCATTTAGAAACATGGAGTACAGTCTAGATGGCCTTCTGCAAGCTAATAGTAAATCACCAATTTGACAAGCATCTTGTTTAGCTCGATAAACTCTATTAAATGACTCTTTTAACAAAACTAGCTCCTTTTTCAACCTAGCATTTTCTATGCCTGCTTGCCTCAGAAAGCAACATCTCTCCATCCATGTCATTAGCAATGGAGGTATATGAATTTGGAACCATTCCATTACGGTTGGTTTAGTTTGTACCTCTTTGGACTCCATTGTGGGCTTGACATTAGCCTCATGTAAATCTTGTTCCAATTCAACAATTTTGCTTATGGAAGCATGGAGCTCAAATTTTTGTTTATTCTTTTCTTCCTTAAAAGCAATAAATAATTGCATAAAATTATTTGTTAAACTTTTTATTTGTCTATCTTTTTTAGGCAAATCGGTCACATACTTTTTGCTTTCTTCATTACACTGTTGTATCTGAAATTGCAATTATTCAATGATCTTATCTTTTTGTTCCATTTGCATTTTAAAATTCATAATTTCTTGATTTCTTTTCTCTAAAATTGTAGTGTGCACTTCTATCTCTTCCTTTTGTTGGCTAATTTGTTCCTCATTTCCTTGCAACTAATATTTTAACTAAGCAATTTCTTCTCTCAACTTCTCTAGCTCCATTTCTCTCTGGTTAGATTCCTCAATCCCTGTATTAACAGAAAAAGGAAAATTGGGGATTTCCACATTATCACTAATTATATTTTCCTCAACACTAATTACATTTTCCTCATTAGGTACATCAAGTGAACCTTGCTCAGTAACTCTATCAATTAAGGGAGAAAACCATCCCATAGGATCATCCTCAACATCCACACAATGTGGTGATTGTACCCTCTCTTCTTTTTTCCCTAGTTGAGATGATATATCCTCTTTTTAAGCCTTAGGGGATTGATTAGCCTATTTTTCACTTTCTTTTGAGGCCTCCTTAGGAGGCTGATTTTTAGTTCCTAGTGAGTGTTCTTCAATATTACATCTTCTCTTTTTAGAGGCACTCAATGTGTTACAAGCTACCGTTTCATAAGTTTCAACAAATAGCATTTTACTTCTCCTTAAAGGAGGATTTTTTTGCAATGCTACTTTAGTTTTCTTTTTCCTCTTGCGAGGAGGCTCTCATTCATCTCCTGAATTTATGATTTCAACATTCTCTGATTGACTTGGGGTTTCTGAAGTATGAGGTAAAGTTTCTAGCACTTCACTATCAGGAGCTATTGTGGCATGCTGAGGTTCAAAAGTTTCTAGAGGCTTAGGGGAATGCTCTTCCAAATGCTGAATCACCCACCCAGATGATTCACCTTCTTCAAGGTGTCTTTCAAGCTCTGTATTTTCAAACTTTTGCATAAATTTTTCCCATTTATTTTCTTGTTTCTTCCTGAAATGATATTTACATATCAATTAAATGAGGCCATGGTGCTTAAGTGGCCATGTACCAGTTTTGTATTTTTCTATCATGCTAGTAAAAAAGTCACAAAAGAATGCAAGAAAATTAACCCTAAGGGCAGGGTTTTCAATGCCATGGCGCAAATGGGTAAGAGGAAAAAAGGTGGACCTACTTTCACTGCTACTTGTCCTTCACAAGTAAAATACTTGATAATCTAGGCTACAACTATTCTCTAGGGTTCTGTGATAGACATTATTTGGAAACCTTTATTTTGTCCTCTAGTACTTGTAGTTATCAAAGGCTCATGTTCTCCTTCTCTATGAAATAATTCTACCATTCTTTGATAAGTGATATTGGTAGTTTCTGATAAATTAATACCTCTATTTTCAAGACTAGAAAGATGGGAAATAATCTTAGAACTCACCCGAAATCACTTGCCATGCACTACAAACTGACCATTTGCAAAGTTTTCCACAAATTTCTTCACTAATTGCTCATTATGCCCCTCAAATTTCTTTATATATTCTAACCAACCAACTCTTTGGAACAAGCCTACAATATTGCTCAATGCCAGTAATTTATCCACTGAAGCCAGTTTAGATTTATTTTTAGCTCCTCCCATTCTGTACTGTTCTTATTGCTCTGCTCAATTCTACTAAAATGTTGTGGTGCTCAAAGAAACTTGTTTAAATAAACTAAATTGTAGAATATAACTTTGATACAACCAATGGGAGAGGAATTAATTGTCTCATTTGAGCTTCTTTGTATTCTCATGATGATTTTGTATGGGAAAAAAGAATAAATATTATCATACTTCAAGCAACCGCACAATGACATAGTTTATTAAATTTGGAAAGGGAATGGCTTGTACCAATTAATTTATCTTTATTCAAAATAATTACCTACTTAAAGCAAAAATTGTATGTACCTTACGTCCGGTCATCAATTTGAACATCACTTACCTTTGCTGATGTAACGGTATAATTGCATGATTTGGAAAAGGTGGCGATGAATTTATTATGACGCAGATGGGACGACTAATTAATGGCAGAATTACTATGATGAAAAAACTAGTCATAATAATTATAATTTATTATGAAAGGAGATGGTAATGTAGGGAAAAATGGTAATGTAGGGTGTGGATCCCAAGGTGATGAAAAAATTTAATTAATGGGCATGTGTATGATATTGGAAACATTAAAGCATTTGGAAAGGAAAATAATGTACAAAAGTCTGGAGCATTACTGGAAGATGTGGGTGGTGTGAAGAATGAAAAGTTCTGGAGCATGTTGAGAGATGCACCTAGAATGAAAAAGTGAAGTGGGAAAATCCTGGAGCATCACTGAGAGATGTTGTCGGATTGCAACAATTTTTTTTTTGGAGCATCATCGAAAGATGCAGCTAGAGCAACAACCAAAAATTTTCGGAACATCATCAAAAGATGCAACCGAAGCAACAACCACAAATTTTCAGAGCATCATCAAAAGATGAAGCTGGAGTAGCAACCAAATTTTTTTGGAGCATCGCTGAAAGATGCCACTGGAAGAAAGAAGCAGAATAAAGGACTTTGGACTTAGACTTTCTAGAGAATCATTGTAAGATGCAACAAATTGTAGGAATAAAATGAGGAATAGCACCAGTCAAACGTGCAAGTTCTAGAGCATCGTAACAACCGAGCCAACAAGTTTTGAAGCATCACAACAACTGAGTCAACAAGTTTTGGAGCATCACAACAAGATGCACTAGAATTTGTGTTTGATTATAATGAAGTCTTGCAAAATGGAAACAAAATTTAGCCAAGTCTAAAGGATGAAAATTTGAAAAGAAATTCCTTAAAGTAATTAAAAACACATGCTCATGCCTTTTTTTTGTTGAGATTAAGTGTTTACTATTAATCAGAGCATTCCATTGGCTCTGTCGTAGTAGAGTCAATGCATTGCACTTCTCCTTGCATTTCTACCATCTTTGTAAATTCCTCCCTGTTAACTGGCTTATGGTAGATGTGTAACCGATGTCCATTGACCAATAGAATTCGAGTGTCACCATAAATGGGCTTGAACTGCACTTCTCCATTTGAAAATACCTTAGAAATTTCATATGGACTTAGCCAATGAGTCCTCAGTTTCCCCTAATGATCTTTGTATTGGGAATCAAATAACATGCCCAATCTCCATTATGGAACTCTCTTTCCTTAATATGTTTATCATACTAGACCTTTCATTGCTATTGCACTAACTCAGTTTGGTGGACAACATCCATACAGAGTTCATCCAACTCACTAAGCTGTAAGACTCTTTCAACTTGGGCTCGTTTGAGATTTAAACCTAGCTCCATTGTTGTTCTTAGGGTTTGGAGTTCAAATTCAATGGGTAGAAGTGGTTTCTTCACAAAGCAAACTTGTATGGACTAAAGCTAGTGGTTGATTTCCAAGTTGTGTTATAAGCCCAAATGGCTTCAAGTAGTTTCCTAGCCCAGTCTTTCCTTTCGAATGAAATTGTTTTTGTTAAAATGTTTTCTAGCTCCCTATTAGTGACTTCTACTTAACCATTTAATTGCGGATGATAGGGTGAAAACTTCTTATGGCTTACTTGGAAATGATCAGTGAAGGCTAAGAGAACCTTAGACATAAACTGGGGTCCCTGATCTATGATGATTGTCCTAGGGGCTCCAAATTTGAGAAAAAATTTATTATGCAGGAAATCAACTACCTATTCTTCCCTAGCAACTTTTAAAGCTTGAACTTCTTCCCATTTACTCATATATTCGGTACAGACCAAGATGTACACTTTTCCTTGTGAAGAAGGGTCCATAGAACTGATAAAATCCAATCCCCATTTTTCAAATGGTTCAAGGAATACCTGAGGTTGTAGAGGAATTTCATTGGATGCAGTAGGTCTCCCTACCCTTTGGCACTCATCACAATGATTGACATATTTCTTGACATCTTTATGCATAGAGGGCAAGTAATATCCTGCACCTAAAATCTTATGGGACATCCTCTTGGCAGAATAATGGCCTCCAGAAGGGTCATCATGGCAAGCTCTAAGGATGCTATAGGTTTCATCTGCCCTAACACAACATCATAACACAATGTCAAGATTGCATCGAAATAATATCCCATTAATCCATTTGAATGGAGCACTTTCTCGAATAAGGAATTTATTTTGTTTTGATGTAAAATTGGGTGGCAATTTTGAGGTGGCTAAGTAGTTGGCGATATCAAAAAACCAAGGGGTTTTAATGGAGGTGGAAAATAGATTTTCATTTGGGAATTCATCCTGCACAGGAGCACAATCACCATCATCTTGTTCGATTTGAGATAGGAAATTTGCAACTACGTTGAACTTCCCAGGTTTATCAATAATGGTTATGTTGAATTCTTGTAGAAGCAGTAACCATCTAATTATCCTTCCATTCACTACCGGTTTGTTCATTAGGTATTTAATGGCTGGATCATCTATATACACAGTGACTTTATACCCTATAATGTAATGTTGAAACTTCTTAATTGCATGCACTACAACTAGAAATTCCTTCTCTGTGGTGGTGTAATTCCATTAAGTGGGAGTCAAGTTTTTTCTTATGAAATAGATGGCATATTTCCCCCCATTCTCATCCTCCTATCCTAAAACTGCTCCAATAGCATCATCAAAAGCATTAACATAAATATGGAATGGGAGGTTCCAATTAGGTCCACATAGGATAGGAGAAAAGATGAGTTTCTCCATAATGATTTCAAATGATGATTGACACTTAGGTGCCTAGATAAACTCTACATTCTTTTGAAGGAGAGAAAACATAGGGACTACAATCTTGCTAAAGTTTAATATGAATATGTGATAGTATCCAGCATGCCCTAAGAAGATTCTAATGTCATTTTAGGTCTTTGGGGTCACAAGTTGTTGTATCACCTCAATTTTCTTAGGATTGACCTTTATCCCTTTAGTTGAAATGTGGTGTCCCAACACTATTCTTTGTTCCACCACTATCAGACATTTTTTATGGCGTAGGGATAGATGATGGTCCTCACATCGCTTCAATAATTTATCTAGACTTTGAAGGGCTTCATCAAAATTTGATCCATACACAATGAAGTCATCCATGTAAACTTCCACACAGTTATTTACCAGTTCAACAAATATTGCTAGGATAGCTCTCTGAAAAGTTGCAGGAGCATTGCATAGCCCAAAAGGAAGAACTCAATATGAAAATGTTCCCCAAGGGAATATAAAAGTTGTTTTATTCTGGTCTTCTATTGCTATCTATATTTGGTTGTACCCACTGAATCCGTCCAAGAATGAGAAATACTTTCTCCCAGCCAGATTATCCAAGACCTAGTCTACAAATGGTAGAGGGAAGTAATCTCTATGGGTCACTTTGTTAAGTTCCCTATATTCAACACACACTCTTCACTTCCCATTTTTCTTTGGAACCACAACTAGAGGTGAAACCCATTTACTATCAGAAATGGGATAGATAAATCCAACTTGCAAGATTTTCTCAATTTCAATTTTAACAATGTCTTTCAAGGTAGGATTAAGTCTCTGTTGTGGCTGACGAATAGGTCAAACATCCTTTGTATAGATGTGATGAGTACAAACACTTGGGTGTATTCCTCTCATGTCTATGTAGTCCCAAGAAAAATCTTTAGATCTATTCACTAGGATATCAAACAATTTATGCTCTTCCGGTTCTGTCAACCAACTATTATTCAAAGTTTTCCCTGGCAACAACATGGTGGTTTTGACACTTGGATGGTTGGAGGTGATAGTATACACTAGTATTGTCAAAGTGTTAAGAGGACAACTATGTGGTATGGTTCTGTGGAGTCTAACAATATCTTTAAAGAAATGATTCATTTTTGGAATGATATTAGCTAGAGGACAAGGTAATCCCATGAAGTTGGTGTTGTCGAATTTAGTGTGGTCTACGTTGATTGGTTGTCCTAGAATTTCTTCTACATCCAACATCTCTTCATCGCTTGATTCCAAGGTAAGATTTTCCATATTGTTTTCTAGTTTTTCCTCCAACTCTACACCATGTTGTTTGATGACTACCATAGCAAGTGAAGCTAGATTTTCCTGTCCGTTGGGACCTTCTAGTTCATCAAACCATACTTTATTATATTCAGTTGGCTTGGTAGGAGGATACAAGAATATATGTTTGCTATTAGGACCATGTGAAATGGTCATTCCTCCCTCTTTGCAGTCAATCTTGGTTGAAATAGTAGCTAACCGCGATCTTCTAAGGATTATTGGATAACTATATTTTGGTGAGGGATTGAATTATTTCAAAGTCCATTGGATATTCCCAACCATCAACCTTAACAAGAATGTTTTCTATGACACCCTTTGGAATAGATATGGATTGATTTTCTATTTGTAACATTGTAGTTATGGGATGTAAGTCAGTGGTCCCAATTTTTCCATCACATCAATAGTCATTACATTAATGGCTGCTCCTAAGTCCATAAGTGTGTTAGGTATTGCTACCTCATTGATTGTTACTATTATAAGTGGGCTACCTGGGTCATCATATTTTGGAGTTGTGGTCTTTCTAGCCAAAAAGTTAGCTAGGTAACCATTTATGTGAACATTATTTATCCGTTTTGGTTTTCTTCCTAGAGTTTTGATGCACAATTGTTTGATCAGTTGGTTTAATTTAGGAATCTCCTTAATAACTTGTAACAAATGGACCTCACTTTGTAGTTGTTTGATCTCTTGTATCAGTGCAGTTTCAGTAGACAAGGACATTTCTAGAGGATTTTTCAAAGTGGTTGGTTTCAAACACTCCAGAAAAGGTGCTTGAGTTTTCTCTTTAGGAGTAGAGTCCTTCTTTAAAGGATCAGTTGGAGATTGACCACCCTCCTCTCGAGGTGTTTCAAAAGCTCCACCTAGAGTTGGAGTAAAGGTCTTGTCTTGGGTACTAACGAGGTTTTTATCTAAAGGTGTGGAAGATGTATTAGCTGTGTCAACATACTCTTTAATGGGATCATCTAGGATCTCAACTATGGTCAGCTGCAAGAGTGTCTTTCCTGACCTTAACTGTAGGTTTCCACAATGAATAACATTCAATCTAGTCACATTTTCCTATTTTGTAGAATACACTGGGGTATTTTGATGGTTGTTCTTTGGATTAGGGATAGGTTGTGCTGGAAGTTGGGGTTGGTTAACCTGTTCATTTTGTTGAGAATTCTGAGGGGATGGTAAAATATTTTGTTGTTGATTAGGCATCCTTCTTAGGACAGTGTAATACTAATTTTGAGGTTGATTCCATTGAGGAGTAGGATTTTGAGGATACCATTGTTGTTGAATCTGGTTTTTCCATTGAGGATTTCCCCAGGACTTATTTTTCCATTTAGGTTGTCCCCAAGGGTAAGTTCCTTAGTTTAGTGGTGCTGGTGCAGAAGCTTGAGGCCAAGGTGTTGCCTATTGATTGTTATTCCAGTTGTTTTGGGGCTTCTAGGAGCGATTTGAGTTTTGGACATAAGATAAATTTCCTCCAACTCTTTGATTCACAAGATTAATCTCTTCTTCAACTTGAGCTATCCTTTTCTTGGAATTCTTGATTGCACTAAGGAGCTCACATTGATTAGCAACATGATTCTTCTCACAAAATTGGAAATTATCAACCTTATCCAAGGGGCATTCTCTCAATAGATGTTTGTTTCGACACCTAGGACAATAGATGGATAAGGTCTCAAGATTATGTGTTTTGGCCTATATTCCATCCAGTGTGGTGTTTAGTTAAATGAGAATGTCAGTTTTTAGGTTGGTTATCTCCTCATGTAGTTGTCCTATTTGAATGGAACCTTTAAAAAGAGTAGACTTACAGATACCTCCTGGAGTACAAGAGAAACTATGGCATAATTCAGTGATATCATCAAGTCCAAGTTGGGAGAAATCTCCTTTTCCCATCAAATCAAGACTTCTCCTAGCATCATCATCAAGTCCCTTAAGAAATATGGTTTTTATAATTTCTAGACTGATGGCCTCTCCTCCACATCATTAAGATAAGAAGATAAACCTATCCAGGTAATCTTCTAGGCTTTCATCTTTGTTCTGCCTGAGTTTGAACAACTCCTCTTTCCTATCATTGAATCTACAATAGCTCTAGTATTTTTACAAGAAGGTAGACTCCATTTAATCCCAAGAGGTTATTGATCTTGAAGACAATCCCATAAACTAGCGCATTGCAACATCCTTCAAGGTGGAGGGGAAAAGCTTCAGTTTCTGGTTATCATTCTTGTAGTCATATGTCTAACACAGAACCTTAAACTCAAATAGGAACTAGTCAGGATCTTCAGAGGATAAACCTTTGAAAGTTGGCAAAAAGGATGGTGAAATGTTTTTCATAGGTGTATCATCATCTACATCGATACAAATAGGATAAGTGAATGTCCACGCTCCCCTTGCTAGGTTAGCGCCATTCCTTCGGTCACTCATAACGTTGAAAGGGATATGTTACTCTTCAAAATTTAATTCTTCGTCAAAGGTTTTTTCTAATTTTTGAGACTCTAGAGTACACAAAGGGATACTTCAGCTGTGACTTCCTCGTTCCTACTTGTGGTTGGAACGTCTCTTGGGGGGTTTTTGGTACATATCTTCCATAGGGGCCTCATTTCCTGACCATGCAGAAAAAGAAGCCTAGCGACTATTTTTGTTCCTAAAAGAGGTATTCAAGAAATTTCCTACTAACACTAGAAAAGGATGGATCCCCAGTAACAACGCCAAAAAGTGATAAGTTGTCATTAGGTCTTATCGCTTTAGTTGAAAAATGCATCAAATGTATTGACCTGGTAGTGTTCGGAGGCTATATGCAATAGGAAACATCTTAGCTAACTCTCTTAGGTTTTCTAAATGTTTTGGAACAGTTACAAATAAAGCTTAACTAAAGGCCATTTAACTAGAAAGCGTAAAAAATGTTTGAACTAGAAAGTAGGAAATTATTAAGCTAGAAAGCATAGAATGACTAAACTAGAAAGCATGAAATATTTAAACTAGAAAGCATAAATGATTAAGCTATAAAGCATGTAAATTATTGAAAAGGAAATGCTTGTAATGAAACTATAACAACTATTAACTAACATCCAACTATCAACGGATAACAAACTTAACAACCTACAACTAACAACCAGAGTGGGTACTCTGGAACTTTAGATAACAAAACTAAAGACAATAAACTCAAACTACAACTTTCAAGAATCTTAATAGAGCTCAACACACATAACTAACATTCACTCACACTTATCATGTACATAATAAAAACAACAAAATTGAAAATGAAATACGTATCTTCCTATTCTACAGTCCCTCGAGTGGCCAACTCTCAGGTGCTAATACGCTTAACTCAAATCACATAATCTCTGTATCTTCAAAATTAATCCATCCAAGTTAATTCCATCATACAATACTAATAACTTAGAATGAGACGGGCAAAGCTTATTTTATTCATATGAAAAGTATAACTCAAAAAACATAGTTCAAGAACACATTATGACAACATAACGATATTCAATATCATTATTTCTAGCGGTTACATATTTATACAAAAACTAGTAACAAAATCCTATAATTTAGATGGTGAAGATCACCACTTAAAAAGTATTCAACAAAATTCAATTAACTAACAGACTTAGGTCCATAATAAAAAGAATTAAAAGACTCAGAGTGAGCCATAAAGTCTTTAAACAAAAATAACATAAAACATTTAAAATACTCGGTCCACCATGCACTTCCTCAAATTCTGGTGCCTAGACTTCCAACGCTTGTCTTCAACTACTTTGAAGTCTGCTTTGAATCCACTTGGATAAGCATAATGACTGACCATACATAATGACCTGTTCAATACTAAAAACTATACCATTATGTTAGCATTGGTCAGCTTATTTCAATCAATTTTAGGAAATAAAGATTATACATTTTTTCACAAAAAGTAAGCAATTACTAATCCTAAAGATAAATAATTGGCAAGGTGAAAAGGTCTTCGAAGAAACAAGGAAGGGTAATTTTCTTAGTATATTTATGAGGTTATTTTTAACTCATCATAGGGTCCCTCCACAACCATTTGACCATGGCGACGATGGATGAAATGTTACAAAAAACGTCATTTGCATTCAACACAAATTTTCCAAGAGACATAGTTTGAGTTTTTTGTCTCATTGGGCCCAATTGACTACATGAACACATCAAGGTGGTTGGGTGAACACTAGTGAAGGATTTCACCCTATTTGTTCCAATCGTTTTGAGCTACACTACTTGGACAAAGTCTCTTAAGAGACCTAAGTGCAAAAAACTACAAAAGTATGACAAACTAGTTCTTGGAATATGTGGCACCTATGAATGTTCTGTCTAAACCTATAGCTAAACGTAGGGTCCCTCCACAATAAAATTTCATATATATTTTTATCTCCAAACCATTTAACTGTGGCATTTACATTCAACACAAAATTTTCAAGAGCCATATTTTACATTTTTTGTCTTGCGGGGTCCAACCGATTGTGCTAACATATCAGGGTAGGTGGGTGAATGCTAGGGGAGGACCCAATTTTCCCGATCCTTCTAGGTTAACCTATGTCGAAAAAAGTCTCTTAAGAGACCTAAGTACCCAAAAACTTCCAAATTATGAAAAAACAATCCTCAAAATCTATAGCACCTACAAATGTTCTATATGAACCTATAGGTGGATATGGAGTCCCTTTACAATACCCTATCTTGATTCTATCCTTGACTCAACATTGTTTGACCATTCCAAAAATGAATGCATTCTTGGGAAAAAGCATCAGTTGAGAGTAGTGTAAACATGGAAATGAGTTTTTTTTTGTGTTTTGTGTGCCATGGGGTCCAACCAACTATTCCAACATGTCAAGATGGGTGATTCAATGAAAACAAAGGCCTTGTTATGACAAATAGTGATCAATATGATAGATACAACATAATGACAATAGTCTTAATGTGACAATTAAAATTATGGACTATGAAATGATAGTTCATGGTAATGGAAGAGATGCATAATAATGTTCTCAAATATGTGATGGTGGCCTTCAAACCATAGTGACAAGAAACCTAAAATGTAGAGGATAATGGAAAATGAGAAAATGTTGTGAAGGGAAACAATCTTCAAGCAATGAAAAGGTCATGAGGAAGGTACAAAGTTCCATGAAAATAAATAGAAATAATGAAATGACAAGTCATGGCATGTGTTGAAGAAAGAAGCATGCATATTTGAGAAGACAACTCAAAGATATGAAATGGTTGTGGTGTTGACAATTCCAAGAGAAATAATGAAATTCCAATCAACTTTTTATCTTGAACGTATGAAAGGACATTTAAGTATGAAACACAATCACAAGGTCAAAGTATCAAAGGTTTATCCAAATTTAGGAGCCTAAGAGTTTGACAGTCATCATGTTATTTTGAGCATTTGCATTTAAACCACTACACACATGTAGGTGACCAAATTATAATAGTGTTAGTATAGAGAGACAAACTAGAGGATAATATAACTTAGTTGGGGTGTGATTGGAAGACATATATATTGGATTTTTCTTGAATACTTTGACCACAAGAAGAGCCATTATCGATGCATCTAAACACAGTCATAATGCTTGAGTATTAAAATAACTTAAAAATGGTAATTAAATGAGTGAAATTGCAAATGAATAGCCATTAAGGAAATGTTTACAAAGTAAACAAGCATTGAAAGGATAGTGAATAATAGTGATTCAAGAGGCTTGTAGGGTAGCTAATGCTCCAAGATGGATAAATGGTATACAAGGATATTCATCGTGACCTTTAGAGGTCAATAATGAAAGGAGTTGTATGATAGATCCTTATAGTAATACAATCCTAACAGTAATAGTATTTTTAAATGTATGAAAATTCTTAGAAGTAATCAATCTGAAATCAACTGACAAATGTCATTAGTCTTCAAATCAAGTGACACAGTCCATAAAAGGCCTCTAGACCCTACAACATGTATGATATTGGACAGTCAGGAGGATGGTGTAGAATGCAAGACTAAATGATAGTGAAATTTCTATCATTAGAAAATGCACAATCATTCCAAAAAATAAACTATAGATGACAACAAAAAATGGAGAGAATGATGTAAGGAGTACACTGATATGCTGATTTGAATGAGTGGTGAAAAAAGAGAGTCAAGAGCATGCTAGAGATTGGAATATATGACAAAGAGAGCTATCTAAAAGTCATGTAATCATAGTGATCTCTATGTCTTTAAGTGACTTTGCATGGACAATGAAGACAACCTAAAAACCTAAGATGAATGAGCCAAGGATAATGTTTGCATGTAAAGACTCATGAAAGATAGTGAAGAAGGAAGTAAAGTTGTATTCCATGAATCTTGTAAGAGATGTTCATGAGGGACAATCTATAGGTAGGCTTTTCTTTATAGTTGAAAATGATAAGGGAGTCAAATGATAATGAAGCATCTCTATGAAACATATGATAGTCATATGGCTTTGAATAATCATTAAAGAGGTTTGTGATGATAGTGTATAGGCTTATGCACACTCAAATAGAAAGGTGAAGAAGGTGATGTATGAGACCCTAAGCAATTTCGTTAAAATCCATAAAAAAGAGAAGCATTGATAGTTTATGCACAATACATGACCAAATCATAATCTAAATATGTTATGACAATCAAATATCTATGTAATACAATCATCATGCTTGAGCAAATATCTAGCATAGAAAGAACAAAACAAAGTGGTTGGTTTGAAGTCATAAAAGAGGTTTTTAAAGATGCCCTAAAAGGAAGGCCTTATCCAATGCCACAATTAGACCTATCTTAGTTCAAAATCAGTGGAAAACATGTCCTATGTGTGTGCAAGTGGAATTTTTAAGGCATTAAATGGTAGTTGGAGAGGATAAAGGCCAGTTTGGTGTAGTTAAGACACCTCTAGCAGTAATTTCATCATATTGCAAGTATCTAGGAGGTAGAAGTTGTTGATTGGATCCTTTCTAGAGCTATACAAGGAGATAAGGTTTGAAGAATTCAATATTCTTTCCCTCAATGCCCAATTGGAGCATTTGTGGCAGTCAAACAAGAAGGTTGACCTCCCTAGCACCCAAGGAAGTTGAAGAACCAAATGTCAAAATAAATAACTTCATTTATTATCAACTACATGTCCTATATTCCCTCTTTTTAATTTTGTAATTATTTATTTATTTAATTAATCATTTATAGCTGTGGACATCAAATCTGCAAATGGTCAGAAATCTTAACATAATAATATCATTCTTTGGTCATTTCAAACACATTAAATTTAATATCCCTATGAAATACTTAACCATGTTAGAATATGCAAAACTAAATAGAATAAGAATAATTGATTGCAAGCATACACAAACATGATCAAAACTTTATTCCATAGTGGATTGGTGTTGCATGTGCTAGTGACCCTTTCCCAATCCTTGATCAATAGCTAAAATGATGAAATGCAAATGGAGATGATAAGCAAGATGAGCTCTCAAATTAAGAGAGTAACCTTGCATAAAAGTTGTGGAGGATTTTCTCAAAGATGAAGCTTGTATTTAAAGATTTTCAAATGCTGAGTGTTGAAGAGGGACCAATGTGGGACTAAGATTAGACAAATGAAAGAAGGACACTTGTCAAGTGGTGATTGGTTGATGTATGTGCAAGATTTGGGAAGAGTGCCCATGAGAGGGAGAATTTGAATTCAAATTTGTGAAATGAATGCTGAGTTTGACTTTGGAAGGGGACATGTAAGAGACATGTAAGGCCTCATAAATGCTCTGTTTGGTGTACATGTCCACTTGGGGGGAGATTCAAACTTGGAGAATATTCTCCCTTTATGCCAAGTTGAAAATAAAGATTTTGATAAATCAATTAAATGCAATTTCATGTGCAAGTGGCCAAATCTAGAGAATGCAAGTGGGTGAGTATTTAATCAGGGTTAGATTAAATAGATGATGATTATGCTGATTTAATGCTGATTAGATGAGTTGACTTTTAAGACTTAAATATTTGATTTATTTAAATCAGAAAATGGTGGAATATGATGTTTGAGATTTTAATTAAATAAAGCTTGATTTATTTAATTAAACTATGATGTGAGCTTTTGATGATAAGAACCTGATTTACTAGGTGAATGGATGTGATGCATTTGATTTATTTATTGAGTAGATGAATATGCATAATGCTAATTTGGCGTGTCTACATTTTTCCCCTCTTTGAAGCAATGTACTTGTTGCATTGATTCAAAGAATAAACTTGTTGTGATCGAAATAAAAAAAAATCTGATTTTTCGGATGCCCTAGTGGAAAGAAGTACACTGGTACATTGCCCCCTCGAGAGATTGAGTGAAAAGATTAGATTTGAGGGTTGATCTCGCGATAAAGAGGTTCAAAATGGATGGTTATGGACGATGATGCAAATGAGATGATTTCAAGATGCTTAGAATAACAAATCTATATTATCCTAAACAACTTAAATGATGATATGATATGAGATGGATGAGATGGATATGCTATGATTATGCAATGGATGATATATGCAGATGCTTAGACTAATAGATCTATATTATGAAGATGATGCAAATGCAATGCATGTGAAATGATCGATGTTTCCTATTATGTATGATATGAATGATATGTGGTATGCTGACAGTTTTCTGGATGTAGGGTGGATTCATGATGGATGCAGGAAGGATGGATGCATGATGGATGCATTGGTGATGTTATGTTAGCACGGAAATGAGATGATGACAAGAGGATCCAACAAGTCCATGATTGGTCGAGACTTTATTAGAGATGATGATGATAGATGATGAGAAATGATCATGAGAAATGAATGATTTGCTTATCAAGGATTGGGATTTTCAAAGGGTCACTTACTTTATGTTTGATAACATGCCTAAGTACGATGCATCAAGGTATGAAGGACCAGGATGGCGTTGTACTTAGTGTGATGGACTTTGACTCGACAAATAGATAGGAGTATTCTTACATTTTTGACATACGGAAACCTTGCTAGGATGCACTTTAGAAGTCTCAAGCATCTCAGACCAAAACAAGGTATAACCAATCAATGCAATAGTCAACAAGCTATCTAAAACATCCTCCATACATATCTAACAAAGCAAGTATTCGCCAAGTTATTTTACAAGAATGTCCAACAAGCACAGCAGACAAAATAATAATGATCGTTGCCCCATTCCTATCTCTCTAAATCCTTCGTTCGGATATCATCGAGAGGTCCTTGGAATGAGCGCAATAAGATAAATCAAAAGAAAAGATCAAGTACACAAACAAGCCAATGTTCTTCATACCTTCAGCCAAAGGGATGTGTTTTGATAGGATAAGAATCCAGGGTGATATCCAAAATGATGCCCATTGTTGGAACGATATATCCTAGGACATGCATTGTATAGGATGGTGATGGTTTGATAAGTTGATTGATAGGCTGTTGATATAAGGTTGACTAACATGTTTGCTACTGATCAAGAGTTTTATTTTGTTTTAGAGGTTTGTTGTTTGCTTTTGATTTTACGATTGAAGATTGCTTTTGCTGACTGCTATGATTGTTTCTGTTTGCGTTGCCAAAGGATGAAGGTGATGATCAGTTTATTATGGATGATTGATTATTGCGGGTGCAAGCGAGATGAGGTGGATGGATTTTTTCAAATATTTGGATGTTTTTGACATTTTGAAATGTTTTGAGGTGTTTTTCGAGATTTTACAAATGTTTTGATTTTTTGATTTTGCGATGTTTTTTGGATTTTGTATTTTTTTGAATGTTTTTTGGATTTTGATGTTTTCTGAATGTTTTTGGATTTTGATGTTTTCTAAATGTTTTTGGATTTTGATGTCTTGGGGGCTGATCAAAGATTAGCCTTGCCTACGTTCAAGCTCAGAGACGATGTAGTTCGGATTCCAATGTTTTTGATGTTTTCCTGCTTTTATGAATGTTTTTGGATTTTTCAATGTTTTGGATGTTTTTGGATTTTTTCACATGATTTTGATGATTTTGATATGGATGTGATATCAATGCTCTGTTTGAGGATTTTGCTAAAAAACCAAGCTAAGGTTGATTGATCGAATCGATGGATTGATGATGATGATAACATTGTTGAGGATGCACAACAATGCAAGGATTGATTGATCGGGATTGATGACGATAACATTGTTGAGGATGCACAACAATGCAAGGATTGATTGATCAGGATTGGTGATGATAACATTGTTGAGGATGCACAACAATGCAAGGATAGTGTTAAGCAACACAATGGTCAGGAAGGATATCCCAAGATGATGATGGATTGATGATGATGATTTGATCGATAAGGATTGATGAAGCTTGATTTTGGAACAAAAGATGTTTTGGATGATTTGATGTGACGTTTGAAATGCAACCTAGATGTGACTGATAGTGATTGTTTGGATAGATGTTCGATGAAAGTTGAAGACTGATAAGGAATTTCTTCTCGTCAAAATATGCCATGGGCTACTGATTTGGATTTTTGCTCACAAATGCTTTGACCAATTTTATTTCATGTTTTCCAATGTTCGGATCGCCACATAAGGTGAAGGATATAGATCAAGATTTATTCTCGAAGCAAGATGTACATATCTACCCCCAATGTCTAGCAACGTATGGAATGCAATGGATGGATGCTCGGATAAGTGTATGGATGGATGGATATGGTAAGCACGCAAAGTATGCCTAGGATTTATCTTGTGACAAGATAAGGTGTTCAGATAAGGAATGCTCATTTGGATAGTGCTTCAGATAATGTTGGATAGGATAAGATCAATGAAAATGACCCATGTCAAGATGTTTACCGTATGCAAGTGTAAAGTGTGCCCCAAAATTTCATCAATATCAAGATAACTTGGATGATGGATGTAGATGGATGAAAATGGATTGGATCAATGGCTCACAGATGGATGGATTTATTATGGATAAGATGGATGAAATGCTTGATTTATTATGGATGGGATGAGATGCTTTCACCTGAAGTGGCGCACGTAGATGCTCGATTCTACACATGATGCCTGTTTGCCAGGTTTTCATCATGAAGTGCCTTAAGCGCCCATTATCGCGGTTTTCACTAGAAGGGCGATTTTATCTTTCACGAACGATGTCCTTTTTTTTTTTTATTTTTGGATTTTTGCTTTTTGATTTTTTATTTTTTGAAGATTTTTAAGCTCATGTTGAATTGCAAGGTGTCATTGATCACGGTCTTTTGTCATAATGTGCATTGGTATCCTGCACGAAGGGAGCAGACTGCTAAGATACATGCACTTGAATGCAACTTTTGAGATTTCTGATCTGCTTCGTTGATATCGGAGTTAACTCTGTCTCTGTACGTACATCGCAATAGATTGCCTTTAGAATCCTTATGATGAAAGGTCATTTCCAATACACGGTCAATGTAAGAATTGGATATTATGCGTGGAGGCATGGATGGAGTGTGTTTAGGGATAAGAGATGGATTGGTTGATAGTTTGGAACCTTTGACTTTCCAAACTTGGGAAGATGAGCAATGATGGGTGGATACGGAAGTGTACATGGGATTAGGACCAACTGCTTGATACACTTTGTACGTTGCTTGAAAAACCTACTTTTTCTTTTGCGGACATTCTTGATGGATACCTTTCCCTCTTTTAGTTTGCCCCACAGTTTCTTTGACTGATGGAGTTTGATAGGGATGATCTTTCTTTGTATTTTTTGGTATCCATGCGTATTTGATTTGTCCATTATGCTTCTCAGCTTCTTTTGCTTTGATAATTTTCTTCGTACTTTGATTCAAATCTTTCTTTCGAAGTTGGTCCCAATTCATAGATGGGGTGATGGGTGGATGAAGATTCATGGCGTGGCTGGTTGTAGTATTGGCAATGGTTTGACCATAAAGATTCTTCGTGCTCCCTATGTTGATGTTTGCTTGAGACGAAGTTGTCCCCAGTATGGTGTAGTAGCACCTTCGTTCCTTGATTTTGCTTGCTTCGAGGTGTTTTGTTTAGTAAATGTGCTCTGACGAATGACCATCGTAGATGACATTGTTTCAATTCGCCGCTCTGCTAACTCTGGATGTTCTATCTGACTTGTTTCTTTGGGCAGGATAATGATGCATATCTTTATTCATGATGTCTTCAATCTGAGTTTGGGACATATTCGATCCTGATGTTGACAACTCCGTTTGATTGTAGGAGTTAAGAATTTGCTCTTTTTGTGTAACACAATCTTGTTCTAGATGAAGATCATCTACGTGTCCATCCATAGAAAGCATCTCATGGGTAGATGGAGGAGTAAGTGCTATGTGGATGTGATCATCTTGTGTGGATAGGAGAGTGTCCATTAGATCATTATAGTATCTTGAAGATACAAATTTTTGATCTTGATTTATTTTGGGATTGCTTTCGATATGCTTTGGATCAAGCTCTTGACATGGGTCGGTTTCAAAGGATGGATCGCTTACAAATGGTGCTTGGATATCTTCATTAGAGATGGTAAGTGGTTCAACATCCTTAAGTGTCAAGTTTAGGGTTCCTTTAGTATCTATAGCCATGAGGTCGAAGGATGTCAATATGTCTTGGGAAGGACCATTGCTAGACTTCGGTGAAGGATTTTGATTATTTTTTGGAATAAATTCTCGAGATATATCCTCTAACTTATTAGGTGATGTAGAGACATTTTTGACATAATCATTGGTCGATGCCTCATTGGATGAGACGAAAACATCTTTATTGACGAATAGATCTTGATCATTATTTTCAACAATTGTGGTGGAGAGATTGACAATGCTATCATTGTCCCCAATAGCAATTATCTTTTGTTCAATCAAGTCTTGGATGAGAATTTTTAGTCGAATACAACTTAATGTTGTGTGTCCCTTTGTTTTGTGGTAATCACAATGGTGCTCCTCATTATACCCTGGTGGTTTAACTAGGGGTTCTTAATAGTTCCCATAGATGGGGAGCTTGATGAAATTTTCTTGTACCAATTGTTGGAAGACTGATTCGATTGGTCTCCCAAGTGGTGTGTATTGTCGCTTGTTTCTTTGTGAGATTTGTACTTTAAGTTGACCTTGTGGTGATTGATTTTGGAGATGTGGTGATTGATCTTCGACACGTGGGGGTTGGATTTGTTGATGTGGTTGACCTTGATATCTAACTTCTTGACCTTGGAGATATTGTTGTGGTTGTGGACACAACTCAATGCTTTGATGACATGAATTAACCAATGGAAGATTGTATTGATTTTGGAGTGAAGATATCTCTTTGCCCAATAGTTCAATTAGTTTGGCATGTGAAGCAAGTTGCTCAAGTGAAATTTGATCTTGATTTTGAATTTGACTCCCTTGATTCGGCTTTTGTTTAAGTGGATTTGGGATGTGTAGTTGTGTTTGATTTTGGACAATATTCTGATTCGTGATGATGGGTTGAAATTGACCATTACTCATGTTTGGAATACTTGTGCTTGGTAAATTCTCATTTGGCTTGTAGGGATTTGATGGGATGATATTGTTCATTTGAAGGCTCATGGATTGATTGTTTGATTAATAGACTTGTAGGTTTGGACTTGGATTTATCATTGGGAAATGTGTTCCAATCTTTGATTTGGGCATACTCACACTTGTTGTTCTATTGACATTTGTCGAAGGTAATGGTCCCATGTATGGATTGTATAAGTGTGAGTTTTGATAATCAATCGGCATTGTAAGGCTTTGAAGATTCAATTGATTTGGATTACTCAAGATGTATGGATCAAGTTTGTATTCCATGTTCCTCTTGTGTTTTGACCTTGTTGCAAAGTGACCTCTAAGGTTCTTAGGACCAATGATGAGATGAAGGACGAAAGGTGTAAATGATATGAATGATGAACGTTTAGGGACTTTGTATCAATGCTAGACTTAGGGATTTTGATTTCGATTGGTTGATTTGGATGATGAACTTGTAAACCCTAAGATGTTGGATGTGATCTTAGGATGAACTTGTTCAAAGGATGGTTGATAATTTAACTAAGTGTGTGTGGAAGGATTCATCCAAACACACCTAGCTAAACAAGTGATTTTAGGGATGTACCCAAGTCTAGGTAATGATGTTTCCAAAGCTCTAAAGTTGTTTGGATGGATGAATTTTGATAAATGTTTGGATGGATGAAGTGTTTGATTTTGATCCTTAGAGACTTAGAGAGACTTTGTTTACTAGGCCAAGGTATTGAAGAACACACTTTTCTCTAAGAGCAATCAAAAGACCAATATGACCAAAAGATATCAAGCACATGTGTGGGGTCCAATTTGTTATCTTTGCTTAATGATACTTTTTACCACAAACACACTCTTTGATTAAAGTTTCAAACTAAGATGTCCAATGTCTTAATTTCTTTAAACCCCACAAGATATTTTATGTGGAAATTCAATGAACTTAAGGCAAGGGTTTTCCTATTGTTTACTCAAGAAGACAAATTGAGGTATAATCCAATGCTTAGGAACCTCTAAGGACGTGAATCCCAAGGGAAAGCAGTAACATATGGATTGAGTCAATGATATTTGTCTTCAAAAGGGTTTGAAATTTTGAGAATCATGTTGAATGTTTGTTTGCAAAATGTTTTCGAATACCACACTGTGTTTTCAAATGAAGAACAATTACAAGCCCTATGGATGTGTAAGACAATATTTGTTGGATTCCCACTTGGACAAGTCGCTACGCTTATCTCTAGTGGATGGTTAGATGCTTGGCTCCCCTCCACGGCTCATTAACGTCAATCGGGGCAGAAGCATCAACACCCATGAAACTCCCATGGCATGCTTTCCATCTCTACTAGAAGACCGTAAGAGTGTGGGGTGGCTTCAGAATGACCGTTCTTGCACCAACAAATAGATTAAGGATTTTGGCAAATTCTAGCACATGGGTTCTAGTAAGGACTTTCCATTTGTAGGAGTTGACCCAACGTGGCAAGATTCCCCTTTCGGATCCATCTTGTCGAAGTCAACCGCGTGATATTGGCGTTTCTTCCAATATCTACATTTATATCCCGGCTGGAAATACTCTTGGCTTTAGAGTGTTACCGGTTGAGCCGTTCCCTTGGGTGATTACTTTTTCCCACAAGGCGGGCCCTCTAAGATAAACAAAAGCAAGCAAAGACACAATCCGTAACTCAATCAATCTTTGATGGCACAAAGAAAGAGAATGTACGCGAAAATTCCCCTACTCACACTTGCACAAGATGTTCAATTTTTAAGCCCAAATCGAAGTGTTTCAAAGCAATAAAATGTATTTTGAGTGTTTCTCTTGCACCCTATATCACACGAAGTGCAAGGGGAGAGGATACACACTCAAAAGACAACATCACACAATTCAAGCACTTGTTCGTTTTATAGCCTTCAAAGCAATTGTGATTTCGTTTTAAGCACCAAAATGAAGTGTGAGTTTGCTTTGTTCAATTTTAGTCCAAAAGTTAAAGTAGTCAATTTCTAATGTTCAATTTTAGTCCAACTTTGAAAAGATCAAATCAGTGATTTAGTTGGCTAAAAATAGAAAGTTAAAGCATGAAATGGAAGCCTCAAGCATTTAAAAATGCTTTATGAATTTTGAATTTGATGCTCCAAATCTTTAACTCCAATTTTCCTTTCATTTTCGTTCAACTCCAACGCTTGATTTTAATGTCAATCTCAAGATATGTCTACAGCTTATACTGCGGGTTTCAATCTTTTGTCAGAATGCACCAAAGATTTGTTTCCAGGCTTGATAAATTCGATGTCAGCCTATATCCTTGAGAATGCTGGATGCCTCGAGATGCACATAACTATGGAAGAGTTTGCACGTTAACAAGCAAATTCTCACACAGCGAACTTTTATTGCTGTCAGCTATACTTGTGAGGCAAAAAATTAATTCTATCTTTCACACAACCACCTGTCAGATAAAACATGATAGCGATTTAAGCAGCTATTTTTCTTCAAAGAGATGTCAATGGGTTTCATTAATAATAGCTTCTCCCTCAAGATTTCTATGTGATTGGCAGATATGGCATCATCCTTTGGCTTTTCCTAGCATCGTCTCTTCCTGTACACAAAATGAGTTTGTTAAAAGGGCTTTTGAATCCTTTAAGCAAATACAAATGTTGGGAATAACATTGAACTCCACAGCCATCCCAATATCCTCCTGGCTGCACACGGATGGGAGCTTTAAAATATGGTATGGACGTTCTTCAACAAATGTAAATGCTAGAAGTGTATTGTCAAATTTGGCATTTGCTCCTAATCTGATACGTATGCATGCATAAAGTGAAAGTATAGACAAGGTGTTCGAACTGTTTGACAATCTAATGGTGGAAGCAGAGGCAAGGCACACGAATTGTTTGACACTTTAATGAGAGAGCATAGACAAGGCGCGTGAAATGGTTGATAGAATGGGTCAAGAGATGCACCACCCCAAACTGTGCAGACCATTAAATGCTAACAGAATATGTGGATTGTTTGACAAATTGCCTCAGAGAACAATGACTTATGGTGAAGATGCAAAAGACAAGCGCAAGCAGTTTGAAGACTAAGGAATACGCCAGACATCAATACTGTGGAATGTGCAGGAAATAGCTGCCTATGATTCCATTGCCAAAAGCAAGAAAATAGACAGCGTATCTGATTATCGGGGTAAGTATAGAACTGAATTCCATAACCTTGACCTGGCGTTCTCCCTACCTACAAAATGAAAATCTTTGGGACATGGTGCAGGTGTTCATCAATGGAAGAACATAAAAGGCACATGTACTGTATGAAAAACTCTCTTAAAGAAATATCATCTCATGGGATGCATTGATTGCAGGATATGTGCCAAGCAAATGCCACAGATTAGAGAGATACATTTTCTAAATTTCCACTCTAAGCTAAGTACAACAACAAGCATCTCATTCAAATACCACAAGAATAGAAAGAATAATTGTTTACAAGGTATTGAAAAAGCTTATGATCAAAGACAAAAACAAAGACTTATTCCTGCCCTCCTTCTAGCGCCACTTTGTGGACATCAAATCTGCAAATGGTTAGAAATCTTAACATAATAATATCATGCTTTGGTCATTTCAAACACATTAAATTTAATATCCCTATGAAATACTTAACCATGTTAGAATATGCAAAACTAAATAGAATAAGAATAATTGATTGCAAGCATACACAAGCATGATCAAAACTTTATTCCATAGTGGATTGGTGTCCCATGTGCTAGTGACCCTTTCCCAATCCTTGATCAATAGCTAAAATGATGAAATGCAAATGGAGATGATAAGCAAGATGAGCTCTCAAATTAAGAGAGTAACCTTGCATAAAAGTTGTGGAGGATTTGCTCAAAGATAAAGCTTGTATTTAAAGATTTTCAAATGATGAGTGTTGAAGAGGGACCAATGTGGGACTAAGATTAGACAAATGAAAGGACACTTGTCAAGTGGTGATTGGTTGATGTATGTGCAAGATTTGGGAAGAGTGCCCATGAGAGGGAGAATTTGAATTCAAATTTGTGAAATGAATGCTGAGTTTGACTTTGGAAGGGGACATGTAAGAGACATGTAAGGCCTCATAAATGCTCTGTTTGGTGTACATGTCCACTTGGGGGGAGATTCAAAATTGGAGAATATTCTCCCTTTATGCCAAGTTGAAAATAAAGATTTTGATAAATCAATTAAATGCAATTTAATGTGCAAGTGGCCAAATCTAGAGAATGCAAGTGGGTGAGTATTTAATCAGGGTTAGATTAAATAGATGATGATTATGCTGATTTAATGCTGATTAGGTGAGTTGACTTTTAAGACTTAAATATTTGATTTATTTAAATCAGAAAATGGTGGAATATGATGTTTGAGATTTTAATTAAATAAAGCTTGATTTATTTAATTAAACTATGATGTGAGCTTTTGATGATAAGAACCTGATTTACTAGGTGAATGGATGTGATGCATTTGATTTATTTATTGAGTAGATGAATATGCATAATGCTAATTTGGCGTGTCTACAGATATATTTATTATTTCTTTACTAGTTAAATACCTGTGGCTCAACATTGTCGTATAATCGAGAGTTGGAGGATTACCAAATGCAGGGTGAACACTTTTGACTCTAAAATTTTATTACAATCAATCTAGTAATTTAGTTAATCTTACATTTCAAAATGAAATATAATAAATTAAATTTGACCTTGTTCAATTTTATTTGTCTATCAATACCAAATATTTGATTCAACAACTCATCTATCATGACAGTATGATCCAATATAGATGTGTCATGATGTTGATCACGTGCATCCTGATCATCCTCATACTCGTAATCACAAAGAGACCCATAGTTTCAACATAAGTGAGGTGAAAGTTGAGACTTGGAAGACTCTCCCACATCACCATGTGTTAGAGGCGGGTAGTGTGTTATAAAAGGGTTTGAGTGAGTGAGTTGATGGACTGTAGAGTCTCAACCTTAGGACCCTCATTCACAATGGAAGGGATAGTGACATGCTTAATATTTGGCCTAGAAAGGGGTATTGGTGCCCCCACTCTGTACTATGCAAATCCCCACCTCTACCTAGGAACTCTCACATGCCAAAGTAATTTGGGATCTCATTGAGGACAAACTCACAATAGAGTTTCCTCAAAAACTACTGTGAGACCTCATTGTTATTACATGGAGGATGGTCAAAAACCATCCACCACCTATCCAAAAAATTATTCCTTATCCTTTGGTGGTGACACTAATGGATAAAGAACCTCTTACAAGCATTGTGTAAGGGTGTATTTGTTTGTGGGTCAACAAACAATGCACAAAGTTGGATTTCAATTTTTTTTTAAAACTCTTTTAGGATAACTTGTTAGCATAATATTGTATTTTTTTTCTCTTTCTTGACCAAGTGTTAATTTGGCCACTTATATAATCTATGTGAGAGATGATAGATTCTAGTGAAGTGGTGAGGGTAAACCAGTGGTAGGTTGTTCTTGATGGATCTCTCAACTTTTGAATTATTGTCTCAAGTTTTCTCTTATTGTTTTCTATTTGTGCTAATTTTTTTTTTGTGTCATGGGAGGATGTCAAGGCATTATTGGAGGGGTTTATTGTGGTTGTTCTTCACTAGGGTTTTCATGAATTGGGGAATGAGGGTTTTCATCAACCGTTGGAGGATTCTCATTTTTTGGGAATTAAACAAGTTAACTTAAAATCATTTCTATCTAGCTATTTAATCAAATTTTTATGCTAAAAAAAGAAGAAAGCTTACCTCCTCAATTTCAGGGATGTTGTGGTGGCATCTTGGTGACAATCCAACAACGAATTAGTGATGAAAAGGTGATTTCCCAAATGTGATTGTGCTCCTTCAAGGTTTCAAACTATTGTTTTGCAAGCTAGAGGTCGAGTTCATATGAGCTCGACCTCTTGATGTTGCTTTTTAATGTCATTAAAAATGCTTGTGTGTTATAATACCCTCGTGTTATGCCTTAAATGAGGCCAAAAAGTGTTGTTTCCCCCATCTTCCTGCATATACACTTTTGATAGTTTAATAATTTTGAATTTCTTAATAATATTCCATGCTTTCAAAAAAAATATGATATGTTTTCTACTATTGAATATATGATATATGAGGATATTAAATTTACTCCAACATATGAAGAATAAATATATATGTATCTAAACTAACATAGATATTTTAATTCATCTATCTAAAAGACATCGAGAGATATATTGAAATTGTTATTAAGAATAGATAGAATTCTCCAAATTAATATCTCTAGGTGTCTTTTAGATAGATGTAATTAAGATATTTGTTAGTTTAGAAAAAATCATTAAAGCTACTCAACTTGTTAATCAAATTAGTTAACTCATTGATCAAATCAATTAACAAATCAATCAAATTAGTTATCTCATTAACCAACATAATTAACAAATCAATTAACACATTAATCAAACCAATTACTAAATCAATCAAATTAGTTAACTCATCAAACAACATGGCTAACTAATTGATCAAAATAATTAAATAATTCCATTAAACAAGTAACTTATCCATCTCATCAAAAAATTATAAATCAAGATCAATTTCATCATTTCCACATGTTGTTACACCCTGTTGTGTTGTTACCTATTAATTATTACCTTGACGGGTTAAAATGATTTAATATATTTATGATTGTGTTTTGTATATGAATCTTGAAGGAAATATGATGAAAGAATGTTTAATTCAATTTGAATTTTTATAATGTTTCGAAGATGAAAATGTATGATGCATGTGAATGAAATGTTATTTGCTAACTACTATTGTGATGTACTAAGCTGGATGTAGGAACATATTCGAACCTCCAGAAGAGAGGGGGAGTATCACTTAGGAGAATAACTTGGTCCAGTTACCTTGATGAGCCTGATTGAGCATACACACACTCACTTCCTAGTTGGTCTAGTTGAATTAAGATAGTTTGGGAAATGGTAAGTAACCTTCTATCAGGGTTTGAGTATGCTTTATATGGGTATGTAGTTTAAGTCTTTGAATGTTCTTTTTTGTGGATATGTGATTGAGTTTTAATGTTGAGTAAGAGTTCTTCCTCATATGTTCATATTTTAATCAATGAAGTATATGCACATAATGTATATATGTACATGTCTACGATACCTTATACATGTGAGTATATGCATGTATGAGTATACGTAGATAGACGTATATACACATGCTCATAAATGGATAACCCATATGCATGAGAATATCGATTGGACGAATGCGACATACACACACACTTTTCGTGTATATAGGTTGATCAATGAATATGAGGATATATGTATTTATGAAAGGATATTAAAATAATGTTTTTGATTATTGAAAAATAGGTTTTGCGGGGACAAAAACCCCTTACATACTAGTTTTGAGGGGATGAGAAATCCCATCCAAAACAATGAAAGCTGCAAAAAGAAAGGAACACAGATAATCAACAACCCAACAACAATCTACCAAAGGATAAACACAACCAAATAAACTGTAGAAAATCAACTTTGAAGGGACTGAAAACCCAATTACAACCTCTTAGAATTCACTTTGAAAATAAACCCAACCATTGTAAAGGGACTTCCTGAGTCATCCAGGCACTAATTAACCAGCAAGGGCTGCCAAAGCACCCTTCAAGAAAAATATTTTCATCCAAACTCCCTACCAGAATAAGAGAACAACTGAGAATAACACCATAGTGGGAAGTATCATCATCCACCAAGCAACACTAGTCCACCTGATCTGTCATCTCAAACTCCACCTCGATAGGAGAGAGCTCCCCTCTAAAGGAGAGGATGAAATGGGAAACCTTCCTCATGAAACCACAACACTCCACCTCACACAAACTCCACTTCAATAAGAGATCCTAGGAGAGAAGAATATCTTCTACCATCCCTACAACCAACAACTCCACCCCCATAGGAGTGGGCTTCTCCTCAATAGGAGCGATCTTTACCACAAAAGAAGAAACAACATGTAAAACATAGAAAAAGACGGTGACAGAAGGAAGGAAAACCATAACATCCTTAGGCATCACAGGCATCAGGTGCAAAACCCAATAGGAAAAACAATGCCCAACCATTAGTACCAAGAGAGCATCCATTTGAACAAAAGATTTGACACTAAACTAGGGCTCCACAATAATAACGTCGAAAACCAACCCCCAAAACAAAAAAAGCTTAGAAACCCCACCGGGGAACTGGAGTAACCAAACCAGCAAGACAAGGCCCAAAGCCCATAACAAAGAGAAGCTAGAAGGCTTCAACAAGCAATGGTAAAAATTCAGAACAAAGGCTCCAAACCCCACCAGAAGAATGAACATCATAAACACCTAGGGATCAAGAGGGACAAAAACAACCATAGCAAAGAGGACCAAAAGAAAATAAGCCAGAGACAACATGGCCACACAAAACACAACAGTAAAAGGAACCACCGACCAAAAGACCACTAGAAGCAAAGGCCTAGACCCAAAATGAGTAGGAACAACCAAACCCCAAGAGGAAAGGGGGTCCCAAACAAGACATAATCAAGGAGAAGGCCCAACACAAGAAAACACCAAACTACCCCAACATGCTAGTCAGGGCCAAAGATGGGCCAGAACTCCATAAAACCATCAAGAGGAAAGCACCACCAAACAACAGGGGAAGGAAAAAAACCCAAAACACTCTAGGAAAAAGAACCCTTACAAGAAATCCACCAAACAATCAGTGGAGAGAAGTGAAGGAAAACCAAGAGAAAACAAGAAGTAGACCAAGCCGACACGAGGAGCCCCCAAATCCTCCTACTATGTCAAGTAGGAGCAAAAATAAGCCCAATATACATCAAAAATTCCTCAGAAGAACCAACACCCCACACCCACTGCAAGGAAATCCACTAGAATAGGAGCCAGAAGGGTAAACACAGTCTGACCGAGAGGGAGAGAAGGGGAAAACCTCCTCCAAATACGCTAGGAACAACAACCACACCACAACCCATGAACAAAAGAAGCAATGAAGGCACCACACCATTGACCCAACACCCACACAACACATGAGAAAGAAAAGCTGCTCCTTGCCCAGGAGAAGAGCACCAAAGAGGCAACAGAAGGTAGCACATAGATCCCCCAACATCCTCATCGTTGTCTGCATCTACATCATCTTCGCCAACAGATGCTCCATTCAAACCTGCTCTAGAAGAGCAGTTCCCGCTCGAAGCCATCTCTAAATCATTTCTTTAAAATAATGTTATATATATGTAATATATATATATATATATATACATATATATTAATATATGTATATATGTATGCATATATAATTATTTTGATATATGTTTATATATATTAATTGGAAAGTAATATATTTAGTAATCATATGGATATAATTATACATACATACATACATATATATATATGTATATATTATGGATATAATATATATATTAATAATATATATTATATATATGTATTGTTTGATATATGTTTAAAGTGCTTTGAATAAGTATTGCACATTAATCACAACACTGTCATGTATGAAATGATGAAAAAACTTAAGTGTTGTGCATAAAGTGCATAGTGAGAATAAGTCAAGAGACTTAAGCACTGTGCATAGGTAAAGGTAAATACTATTCCTGCATTGCAAGTGAAGGAAAATGCAGTTTAAAATAATGTTGACTTAGTCTACTTGTGCATGGATGAAGGGTGCTAAAATATGAAAGGTGGCGCCAAAATTTGTAGAAAGTGGAAACCAATAGCAGTTCAAAACTTGCACCATATCTAGGTAAATCAATATGATAAGCATGAAACTAAGTCAATGCAAATATGACAAAAAATTGTAAGCGTAGTCAACTTGCAAATAAAATAGGAAACCTATAGCAATGCATCACTATGCCTTGACTCAGTAAAAGGAGTCATGTCAAAAAAAGAAAGCTGACTCATCCATTTTATGAAATTGGAAGTGAGAGGACTATTATGTGTTGCAATATGAGAGTTTTAATCAGCCACATATCAGCTGAGTCGATGCATTTTTGGTTGCTATTAGAGTGGTGGTGGATTTAATAACTTATTTGTAGCATTATGATGCTCATATTTTAGTATAAATATAGGCATTCTCTCTACCATTTGTTACACTTTTCCATTCAATAATTCCTCATTGCTATTATGTTGTAATTATCTATGCAAGCATTATTTTGAGAGTTTTTACTGAGAGAGAGAGAGATTAGTTTGTAAATTTGAGTTTATTGAGAATTCTTGAGAGGAGGATAAATTTTGGAGATTAGTTGAACATTGGAGAAGTAGCATTCATGGTTGTGGAGGTTGAGGTTGGAAAGCAACATTATCAGTTGGAACTTTAAATCCAAGTATGCTGATTTCTATTCCTCTTTTATTTAAGTTTGAAAGGTTATTTGATTATAAATGCCTTTGTTTGGGAAAGATTGCTTTAGGGAATACATGATATGCTTTTTCTTATGAACTTAGTTATTTCCTATTACAGAATAATCTTGTGTGGTTCTTGATTGAGTCTTGAATTGGTGAAACCCTCTTATTTGGGAATACATTTATACTATGTTGAAGTATGTGTAACTTTAATGCTATTAGAACTATAGTAGTTCATTATGTCTATATGGATATTGCATGAAAAGTGAAATGTGGTAAATGTTTCTATCTTATATTGCTTTTATGAAAATGTAATTTTGAACATAAGAGATTAGCATGGTTATTCCTGGAGTTAGAGTAATCCATGGGAAAGGGGGTAACCTAGCTAGTCACTAGTATGTGTTCATGTATTATTAGCATGGTTGTACCTAGGGTTAGAGTAATCCTTGGGAAATGGTGTAACCTAGTTAATCAGTTTGTTATGGACTTGGTTATTCCTGGGGTTAAGGTAATCCATGGTTAAGGGAATAACCTTGTTGGATAATTTATATGTCATCACCTTAGATTGAATGTGTGTTATGTTTATGGTCAATACCAAATCAAACTAAAGGGTGGGTGGAAAGATGACTCTCACTCAAAGTTCTGGGTGTTGAATTCTTTGGCCAAAGTAGTGTAAATAGCCACTATTTACACTATTAGTTCACTGTGATCCATGATTGCATTCTAGGCAGGGAAGTCATATTGTAGGTTGTAGCCAATGTATGGTAGCTCTAGATATGTAAGATACAACACTATACTTAAGAAGGTCAGGATTATGGGGTTACCAAACCAATCTCTTCGTCCAAGGGGTGGGGCCATCTTACTAGTCAGGTAGATGTGTGAGGGATCACAATAAGTCTATGGTTGGCGAAAAAGTGCTTGAGTGATGCTCTCCCTCATACAGTTGGTGACCAGAATTTGAGGATGTAGTGCCAGTTTGGGGACACCTATAATGTATGCACCAGTGATGGGGACATCTAGGAGGTATGCACCAACATTGGGGACATCTAGATCATTGTATTCTATTTGCATATATGTATCATTAAGCTCATAGAAGCTATGATTGTAAACATGTATCTCTATTCTTATTGAGAAATTATAAATGGGAAATATTATCATGAAATTATGTAATATGGAATCATTACTTGAATTATTGAAATAATTCTTTGTTATGCAATGTGAAAGTTTGAAATGGTTATGTTTCAAATGTGCATCTTGATATTCATATGAAAAGAAATTTTTTATTGCCCATAATGTTAGTAGCATAAAATGTTCACTTATGGGTAAATCATAGTAAAAACAATGGGTAGAACAATGGGCACATTACACATGTCAATTTTGTGGAGCTAGGTGTTGTCCAAACAAGCAACAAACATTCTATCACTTGCAAAGCACATCCATTAGTCAAAAGGTACTGGATTTTGATTTCAATTCATTATGTTTATGAAATTCATCTTTTCACTCTATCACAAGTGAGTGTTTAATTCAATTTGAAGTTTACAATTTTTTATTAAAAAAATTCTTTTAAGTTGATTTTCACACTTACAATTTGACACACTCACTTGAACCTACCACTTAATCACTTAACTTTGAAGTTTTAGTTAATCTTCACAATTTTATTTCATTTACTATATTTATTATTTATTATTTATGTTTTCTTTGTGAATAAGCTTATAAAAATAAGAAATCATAGAGTGGTGGCAAGAACAAAGGCATTTGCAAGTATTCTATCTTTTTATTCAGCAATACTAGGATTGGATTTACCAATACTATATTCACCAAGATCTCTATAGGTTGTCATTCTTTGTAGAGTTTAAATGATGTGTCATGCTTCCCTAGGGCATATCATTCTTCTATTTCCCTTTGTAATAACCCTTTTAAGGAAGAAGAAAACCCAAAATGTCATAAAATCATGAGAATTTGCACAACAAATTGTGTGCAATATGCTCATTCATGTCTCTTAGTTTGTAGGTTTATATTTATTTTGTTATGTATTTTAAGAAACTATAAATCACACTAAGTCAATGCCATCTTTCTAGAAGTAGAACGCTATCCATTATTGTAATTTTTTTAAGGCGGTATAAATCAAGAGAGATTAAGGGATTTTTAATTCTCCCAACCACCCATTTGATAGAGCCACATGCATATAGGAAAATTTATGGGCTACTTCTCCAAAGCTATGCTTTATTGTTGTGAGAATACATGAGTTTTTATTAGCCAATAAGCTACATATAGTGTGAGATTTGAGCCTGAAACAAGTCTCACACATATAAATCATTGTTGAGTCATCGAAAAAACAAGTTTTAGCTGCCATTTAATGGTAAAAGCCTCCAAAATATCAGGTAAAATCCTCCAAAATCTCACTTATCACATAAAAAACAGATAAATATTGATTTGAAAATTGGATGAGAACATTCTATATCCATTTGCAATGTTTTTTCTCAATTTTATGACAACTTTCTTTTTTCATTTTCATTCCTTTATGTTTTAAATTTGTATGCAAGTATTTCATAATCAAATAATACCTAATTTTTGTAAGGAAAAAATCTAGATTTGTCTAAGTTTATTTCATTCCATTATTTAGCACTTGTTATTAATTGTTTAATATAGCCACACACAACTAGAATTTTTAGTGCATCCATGCACAAACACATACTCTTTAACATATTAACATACACATAGTTTTCTATCAACGTAATCCTTGAACCTCCTTTAGGTGCAAATACTTGTAGTTATTTACTGTTATTGTCTTAGGATTATTTTATTGTGTATATTGAGTCTTTCTATGCAATTTTTTATTTGATTATGTTCTTGAATTGAGCCAAGACCATTATGTCAAATTTAATCGTGTTGCATGGGATTATGCCCAGGTGATGTTGTTTTGCTTGAAGGTTAAGCTTGCTTTCATTTTTCCTTTGGCATCAAACATTTAGCTAGTTATGCAATATAAATATAAATCCTTTGACCAAATAATGTCCATTCTAATGTCATATACCATTATTCATGGAAAAAAATGTGTCATGAATGAGCTAGACCTTATCTATGACCTACCACATGATTGCATTATTGTTTAAAATCTTTTAAAATAATTAAAAAATAAAAAAAATTGTCTATGATTTTGTGCGCATTTTTTTTTTCATTTCTAATATATTTTTATCACAAGTTGTTATTTCAAATTAAAAAATCACAAAAAAAAAGAATAATTATTTTTTACACTATTTGGATGTAAGATATTTGTTGAAAAATTCTTTGCAAACCATTAAATTGTTTCATAAAACTCTACTCACCAAATAATTCAATTTGAAACTATCACACATTTAGTTTTGGGTTGCTCAAATTAACTTTTTTTCTTTATTTATTTAGACAAGTCATGTGTTTTGGTGGTTCGATTCATATATTCTCTCCTCTCATACCTTTTAGGAAATCTTGAGGATCAAATGTGATTCAATTCACTCTTTTACCTTGGAAGTTGCATACATATGTTCTTTCCTCATGCATAATTGTGATCTTAGGAATAAAAAAAAAACTTATTGTTATTTTTAGTGGGCCTATATTGGGATTTCATCACCTAGTAGGATGACTTGAACCCACGTGTTTCTATGGGGTATAAAAATGAAGGATTGATCTAATCAAAATACTTTCCTCAAAGGAGGAGCTTTCATTTTTTGTGCAACCTTATTCTAGAGAGCAAGTGAAGTGAGGAGGAATTTGAGCCAAATCACACACCTTAGTCAACACTCTCATTCAAAAAATCAAGCCTCACATATCTTGAGGTATATATAAGATATCCCTATTAAGTGCTATACGTTCAAGTTAGGAATATTCTCAATCATCTTTTCTTGTAGTGCATCAATAAGAATATTTTTCCTAGGAAGGTACTCTCATCATATCGAACAGAAGTGATGGTAGTATTCATGGGCATAAGCATTTGTAATCCTCCCACATGCTAGGTTATAATTAAGGCCTTGGTCCCTATAACCTAAGGTCCTAAAATAGAGGGTTGAGGCTACCCACATCCTCAAACCTGTGGTAAATTTATGAGCCTACAAGGAATGCCACACCTACTTGATTAGATACGATTGTTGGCATGCATTTTGTGTCTTTATTTGTAAATCAATTAGGTCACCTTCCCTACTTTATACTAGTCCATAGTCCTTTTCAAACTAGTCATTTATTCCTAATCTAATTGTAGTCTTAATTCAACCATGATCCATTTCAACTAATTCAAATTATAATAATACATCCCATTTCACACCAAGTCACAATCCAAGTCCATACATACACCATAATTCCAATAGTCATAACTCATAGCATAGTCCCAATATTTGCACAGTCCATAATCATAACACTGTTATTGTGTGTATGAAAAATATGTCAATCATAAATGAATCAAAACACAATCAATAAAACATTAAATCAAAGAAACTTAAAGAAAACAAGTAAGCAAACTGTTTTATGGCAACTTCTCTGAAGTCATCTTATTGCTCTCTATCTCCAGCATTTCGTTTGCTCAAGTTGCTCTCAAATTTGGAATGCCAAGCTCAACGAAGTAGGCTACTAGAGAATGAGATTTAAAATGCATACTATGCTAAATGCAATATTATGCTAAGATACGAATATTGCTGAAATTGCTAAAATATAAGAATGCAAGTGTAATTGTGTATACATTCATCTATGTAGTCATCTTAACCAATGCTTGGATTTGTACATGCATTTATAGAGTTTTTCGAAGATTTTGATTGGCTGGGTTGGCCAACGACTGTGATAATTCCTGACAGATCAAACAGTCGAAGATGGATGAAATTGAAGAGAAAAATAGAAGAAAACAAGTAAAGCGAGATTTTTCCATTTTCATGGAAGAGATAAGATGAGATGATTTAAAAATCATCTTTTTTTAGAAGAAAATGGAAAGATTCTGAGAAGATAAATAATGAATTATCTTATTCAATTATTTATTTATGAATGTACGTTGATTTTTCTTAATTAAATTAAGATTTTGAGGAAATTAGAAGATTTCATAATTAAATGAAATATCTAATTATGAAAGAAAGTAGAAGATTTTTTTAATTAAATAAAATATTTAATTAAATTTGAAGGAATGACGTGTTTACGAAATTAATTAAATAAAAGTATTTAATTAATTAGAGGAAAGTTTAAAATAGAAGAAAAGAGATATTTAAATTTAATTAAAAAGATTTAATTAAATTTAAAAGATGATAATTAACTTAAATAAATAAAATGTATTTATTTAATTTAATCAAGTAGATATGCAGAATAATTAAATAAAATAAATTTATTTAATTATGGTGGGAAAATAAAATGAATGAATTCTATAATTAAATTGATTAAATTTAATTACATGTAGAAGACTTTTAGAGGAATTAATTAAATAATAAATATTTAATTAAATGTCAAGAATAATTAAACATGACCAATTTTATGCATATACATTTTGCCCCTCTTTGAAGTGATGTGTGAAATGCATTGCTTCAAAGAAAATAAAATTTTTGCCCCTGATACATTTTTGGTGTTGATGCCGATGATGCCCCCTCGGGAGGTAGATCACAAATGATAATATGAGTTTTAGATGGATGAGGAAATTCATATGGTAATTCAGTGATTTAGCTCTTGATGATTGTTGTAAAAGATGCCCCTGGTGAAAGAAATAAAAGAAATGTCATCTAAAACCCTCCTTAATTGACCTATATAAGGTAAAAAAGGGTAAAAGTGAAAGTCATTTGCACCCTTTTACTACAGTGAATTTCATGCTCTAACAGCGACTGAGCAAGATTCCGATTCCCTATCACACACATAGATTCGAGCGGGCCCACCGATTTCAGAGACCAGCCGCGTATGGACCACCGGTGAGTCGATTTAACCCTTTGTGATTCAAATTTTTGCAATTTGGATCGATTTTTGTAAGTTTTTGCCGCGGTTTTAGGATGAAAAAGAACGTTTTAGCGCATCTGCAGTTCTGTTTTAGCGCATACAAAGTTTCTTTTAGCGCATCTAGGGTGTTCTTTAGTGCTTCTAGGTCTAGGATAAAATCAAATGTTCTAGCGCATCCGAAGATTCTTTTAGCACTTTTAGGGTTGGAAACCGGCTAGAAAATTTTAGCACATCTAGGGCACAGAGTCGCGCATCTGGGGATTGTTAACAATAGGGATGAACTAGCACATCTAGGGTATAAAGTAGTGCTTCCGTAGGCTAGATTAGCGCATACAGTGATTTAGCACTTCTGGAGGATCAAAAAGTGCATATGAGGGGAACCTTAGCGCATATAGGGTTTTAGCGCTTATAGGAGAAACTTTAGCGCTTTTAGGGGGGCAAACCGACCTAATGAGTTTTAGCACTTTTGAGGTTTAGCGCATATGAGGCATAGATTAGCGCTTATAGGAAAAATTTGGCAATGCATTTGATGATGAAAAATGATGGTGTAATTTTCCTCTTAGGTCCATAGATAATTTTTTGTGTTTGCATCATGCTGATATGAATAGAAATGAGATGATTAACTGATGACTTTGTTTCCCTAGAGTAGATGTCTGATAAATGTGATCTCTATGATAGAAACCAAATAGTAAATGATGGTTTAAAATGTTTGATTGTTGGTAAATTTGCTTTCCTGGAAAAGAAAAACAAATAGAAATAATGATGAGAAAATAGATGGCTTTTGATATTCAGATAGATAGATGTAGCATTTGAGTTCATGATATGAGTCACTCACTTGATATGGTTCACTACGATGGTTTATTGATATGGGGCACTTGATATGGGTCATTGATATGGGTCACTTGATATGGGTCACTTGATAGATAGAGCACATGATATGAGTCATTGGTATGAGTTTGATGAATTGTCTTTGTGATGACCAAAAATAGGAGGTTTTTGACAACCTCCAGATTAGAGAGCGGTTCCCGATATGTTGGGATCGGATAAGAGAGTTGACTCCTACAGAGGTATAGTGGATAGGTGCCTGTGGACTGGGATCATTGTTGACCATCTCGCGAGGGATTCAAGTCAACAGAGGGCTATTGACTGCACTGGCTGAGAGGTGGCATTAGGATCATAACACCTTTCATTTGTCGACAGGTGAGATGACCGTGACACCGGAGGACTTGTACAAGATTCTAGGGATTCCTGTGGTAGGTTCCCTTGTGGTTTATGACCATGAGGAGATAGGAGGGACAGATGCACTGAGGAGGATCTACGGTGATATGTCGATAGCCAGATATTGGGTGCCGTGGGTAGATTTTAGTAGATATGCTGCCTTAGTTGTTGTGTTAGCGGTGTTTATTGGAGCCTTCCTTGGACCGAACCATCGGTCGAAGGGATTTTCAGTTGGATGGGGTAGGATGCTGGAGTGGTTGGTGACTCAGCCATGAAGGTATGCCTGGGGGAGCAGTATTTTGGCCCACCTATATCACGATCTACATTAGGTAGTGTACGGAGGGTCGACGAGTCTGGCCAGCGGTGTGACTCTGCTTCAGATCTGGGCCTGGGAGCATATTGCGGTGATGAGACCAACATGTGCCAGGGCGAGGCCACTAGGGAGGCCATACATATATGCATATTCAAGTGCACTTATCTAGCCCAAGCTAGGAAAGTTGGAGTACTGGCGACGGGTGCTGGACGATGTAGATGTTGTGATATGGAGGCCGTATGTAGACTACAAGCCTTGGGACACAGATCATCTGGAGATGCCATTTTTCTACATACCACGATATCTGATAGGATGCACCCCATTCATTATTGAGCGATTTTTGGCACTACAAGTCTCAGAGATAGTATGGATTCACACAGGGGATGCCACAGGGCATTGCTCACTATGGGTGGCACAAGGATGATCCAGGGTGGGGCTGATGCATCACATACCAGGTGGCCTATACAGAGTATATGGGCTTGTAGGCTAAGGTATGGGCATACAGACCAGAGATTACAGATGTAGGGATGTCCGATGAGTATTTAGAGTACTTTCATACACATCGGTTCCCACGATTTACATGTCTCGATGAGCCAGGGCCCATCATTATAGTATAGCAGCCCTAGGTAGAGAGACAGGAGTGTGTGGTTGGCGGAGCGCAGGCAGAGGAGGGTGGAGAGGAGGAGGAGGAGGGTGGCAGAGAGGAGGAGGAGGAGGGCAGCAACAATGACAGTCCAGATGATGGGGATGACAGGGGAGATGATGGAGGGGAGGAGGCCAGAGCAATGAGGTAGAGGATGGACAGTCTAGCTAGTGCGCCGATTTTACGGAGGCCTAGGTCTAGGGGAAGACCACAAACGATCATCAAGATGTCCTCTTCTTCTCAGCAGATGCAAATAGCCACGCTGCAGGCCTAGGTGCAGACTATTCAGGGTCAGCTGGGTCAGGCACAGAGTGTGATAGCACAACTACAGTCGCAGTTGGCACAGGCTCAGGCTCAGACACAGGCACAGGCATAGACACAGGTACAGGTACAGGTACCTACCCCAGACCCACAGGTAGCCCAGTTGACGGTAGAGAGGGATGCATTCAGACGGCGGGTGGTGGAGGCTGAGGGTGTAGCTCAGAGGCTCATGGGCACTGTAGAGAGTGCATCTTTGCAGGATGCCATTGCAGAGGGTATGGAGATGGTGAGGGAGGCAGAGTATTACTGAGTTAGATATGAGGAGTTGTGTCCTTCGGAGCACAGAGAGCCATTCTCACGGTCCCACACTAGGACCAGGAGTAGGTCACGGACGCGCACACAGAGCCTAGGGGTTACCGGGCCTCGGTGAGATCCTGATGCAGGTACCAATGGTAGACCACCTCCTTCCGGACTGGCTCCATCAGGGGCATCGACCAGTTGATGTAGATGTACTTCACACATGTATATTATTTTGGGAGCATGTATATTTGAGTTTGATCATATCCCATGTATTTCACTTTGGACTTTTCAGTTTCATTGGACATTTGGACATTTGTATTATTTATGATGAGTGATGATATGCAGCGGCGATGATTTTTGATGATGTGATGTGTATTTATGAGATGATTATGTGATGTGCATTTATTTCTATATGTTATGATATTTTGATATGCATGGGAATGATTTAATGACTAACTTGATATGCATGATGAGTTGATATGATGTTGTTATGATAAAAAATGATTGATGATGCTTAATAATGATGTCATGCAGGTGGATGAAATGATTATGAAAATATGTCTTGGAATATGTGATATGTTTTATGAAAGATGTTATTTTTGGCAAATGATATGAATATGTATGTATGGAATATGTGTTTTTTTTTTGGATTTTCAAACGTAAAATGATAATATGATGGAAATGAATGTTGGTGATTATGATATGCGGCATGAATTCGTAATATGATTAAATATGAAAATGATAGGATGATTAATGAGATAAAATAAATGTAATGTGTCAAATGATATGATGTGTGATAAGATGATAAATGATATGTAATGAAATGGAATGTATTGTAATGACGATTAAATGCAATTGAGAAAATGATATGTTAATGAAATAACTGAAAATGGCATGATAAGTGATAAGTGAAATGAATGATAATGGGATAAATGATAATGACATGTTAAGTGATAGTGGAAAATGAATGATGATGAGAATGAAATGCTAATGAAATGAACGTGATATGAGATGATAATGATAATAAAATGATAATGTGAAAATGAAATTATAATGATAATGAAATGAGAATAGAATGAGAAGGATAATGGAATGATAATAGAATGATAAGGATAATGAAATGATAATAGAATGATAATGATAATGAAATGACAATAGAATGATAATGATAATAGAATGATAATGATAATAGAATGATAATGATAATGAAATGATAATGATAATGGAATGAAATGAGAAATGAAAATGATGTGAAATGAAAAAGGATAATGATATGAAATGAAAAATGATAACGATAGAAAAAAAAATGATAAATGGGATGCAAATGAAAATGAATGGAATATAAAATGATAAAATGGTAATGATATGAAATGAGTGATAAATGAAAATGAAAATGATAAATGAAATGATGGTGGAAAAAAAAATGAATTGAATATAAAAATGATAAAATGGTAATGATATGAAGATGATAGAGAATCTAAATGATATGCAAATGAATGATAAATGATAAATGAAAGGACCTAGATGAAATGATAATGAAGATGAAATGATAATGAAACAAATGTTCGAATGTCCTCCACAAATAGTCCAAAGAGACATGGCAACCATTGGTGATCTTGCTAGCCTTTCAAAAACTCTGATGCAAATCCAATATGCAAATATGTACAATGACCTAAAATGAAATGCAATGAAATGAAACAAACCATTTGTTGAGCTTGTTATTTTTTCGGAATCATCATAGAGTGTTTTAAAATGTTGAAAGTATGTACAAGCATTAGAGGGTAAATTAGCACCAATGATGACCTGAGTACAATTTTCATGATTTTTGATATAGCAAGTAAACACAAGCATCAAGGTATAATTGAACCGAGATGACCTAAGCATTTCTTACATAAATAGACAAAGATTAACCCCTTTTCGATGCAAATGTGGAACTGTCATCAATGATATTGCTTTGGAAATCATGTCTCATGACATATTTGCACCAGATTGCTAGTTAATCTTAAGACAACAGACAAAGAAAAATCATTCTCTTTCCTCGCCTCTCTAGTTCAGTACATCATCGAGAAAGCTCCAGAGAGATGATATCAAAAATCAAACAACCATTGTTTAAAATGAAATACTATTTTTCCAAACATTAGTCAGATTATAGATCATCCAGATATGAGTCATGATATGGTACGCAACTGAAAATTGTTGTGATATGTATCAATGATTGGATAGGTGTGCATAAGGTTTGATTGTTTGTTCGTAAGATTGGATTTTGATGTTATTGTCTAGCTGTTTTGGTAAAACCTAAAAGTTGATTGCCCCCAGTAGGTCAATGTTTGTCCCCAGTATTGACACAACTTGCTGAAATGAATATGTACGATAATGAAGCCATGGTAAGACATTATCACTCTAGGAAAATGATGGAAACATGATGCTAGTATGGACCTAAGATGATGGACAAATGTATGAAAAGAAGGCTGAAAATTTTCAAGTGCAGAATGCGAACTAATAGACGGAGAGCTACAAATAGCATCTATTTGCCAAATTTTCACTATTTGTGCTTCTTCTTCTTTTTTGTCGCTACCGAGATGCCTGTTTGCCAGGTTTTTACCAAGGTAACCATTTTTTTCAGGACTTTTTCTGGATGTTTTGGATTTCTTCAGTACATTTTCTGCTATTTTTGTATTTTTTTAGGACTTTTTCTGGTGTTTTTGTATTTTTTTTAGGACTTTTTCTGCTGTTTTTGTATTTTTTTAGGACTTTTTCCAGATGATGATAACTGTTTCAGATGTAATACTTCTTTAGGTGCATGTTTTTGATGGGTTCATCAAACAGATCCCCTTCTGGTGTTGACAACTTGTATGCTCTTGAGCCGTAGACTGCGATAACCACATAAGGACCTAGCCAATTCGGTTCAAATTTTCCTTTCTTCTCTCTGTCTTGCTGATTTCGTGGATTTTCTTTCAGGAAAAATCACCAACTTGAAAGGTACATGGCTTGACTCTATGATTATAGTTGTGAGACATCGTTTGTTGATATGCTTTCAAATGATCTGCTGCTCGTTGTCGCTTCTCATCAAGAAGTTCCAGTTCTTGCAATCGGGAAACTTTGTACTCATCATCTGTTAGGAGACCCTTCAGTGATACCCTAAGTGATGGAATCTCGACCTCTAGAGGTAGAATGGCCTCTGCTCCACAGACAAGAGAAAATGGTGTTGCTCCTGTTGGCATTTGGATACTCGTTCTGTAGGCCCACAATGCAGGATTAAGTTGAACATGCCAATCTTTCCCTACATCATTCATAGTTTTCTTCAAAATTTTCAATATTGTTTTGTTTGAGGCCTCTGCTTGGCTGCTCCCTTGTGGATAATAAGGTGTTGAGTACTTGTGTTGAATATGGAATTGTTCACAAATTTCGTCAACATCTTGATTCTTGAATGGTCATCCATTATCTGTGATAATGGAGTTGGGAATGCCATACTGACAAATAAGATAATTCAATATGAACAATGATATTTGTTTGCCGGTAACTTTCGTAAGAGGTACTGCCTCAATCCACTTGGTAAAATACTCTATGGCGGTGATGATGAATTTGTGTCCGTTTGAGGATGAAGGATGAATCTTTCCGACAAGATCCAACCCCCATTGAGAAAATGGCCAAGTTGGTGTGAACGGTTGTAGCTCTTGTGCGGGAGCATGAATGAGATTCCCATGAATATGAAATTTTGAACATGTTTTCACAAAAGTGAATGATTACCTCTTCATTGTAGGCTAGTAGTAACCCATTCTAAGCAATTTTTTGGATAAGGTCAGTCCACTCAAATGAGTACCACAAATGCCACCGTGAACTTCTTGTAAAGCTTTATCAGATTCATCACGTTTAAGACATTGAAGAAGAGTACCATCAAGACCACGGCGATAAAGGGTGTCAACGATAAGAGTATAACGGGAGGATTGGTGGATGAAATTATGTTTTTGGTTACGGGATAGATCAGGTGGTAAGATATCGTCTTTCAGGTAGGCATAGATCTTGCCATACCAAGGTGAATCTGATCCCACCAAGTGGCAAATGATTTGGATTTCAAGGGTGTCATAAGCAGGTGTAAATGATTGTTCCACTAGAAATTTGTAGCGAGCTTGATTTTCTATGAGTTGTAACAATGAGGCGATCGTAGCCATGGCATCGGCCGCTTTGTTATTAAGCCTTGGAATTTGTGTGAATTTGATGCCCACAAAATACTTCTTGAAGTCATCTACCATTTTCTTATATGGAAACAGTTTATCATCTTTGGTCTGATAATCATCATTGATCTGATTAATGACTAACTGTGAATCACCATACACTTGTAGTTCTGTAATCCTCCATTCCAATGCTATTTTGAGTCCAGTGATTAATGCTTCATATTTGGCTATGTTGTTGGTGCATGGAAACATCAGCTTGTATGATCGAGGAATGGTGTGTCCTTGAGGGGTGACAAAGAGTATGCCTGCTCCTGATCCATGTTGAGTGAAAGAGCCATCAAAATATAAGGACCATTGTTGTTTAGATTCTACAGAAAATACATCAGCATCTAGGAATTCAATGTGCAGAGGATGGTCTACTTGTAGTGGTGCTTCAACTAGTTGATCAATGATAGCTTGTCCTTTGATTGCCTTACGATCAACATAATGGATGTCAAACTCACTTAGAATCATTACCCATTTTGCTAGCCTTCCTGTTAATGATGCTTTGCTTAACAGATATTTTAGCGGATCAATCTTTGAAACAAGATTGATTGTATGTGTTAGCATGTAATGCCAAAATTTCTGTGAAGCAAAGACTACTGCTAAACAAGCCTTCTCGATGGAAGTGTAATTGAGTTCATGGCTTGTTAGTGTTCTACTGATATAATAAATTGCACGTTCTTTCCCTGTATGGTCTTCTTGTGCTAGCAATGCTCCCAAGGATGTCTCTATTGTGACAATATACAAGATCAGTGGCTTGTCTAGATTTGGTGGTACTAGGACTAGTGGAGTCATTAAGTACTGCTTGATTTGTTGAAAATCCAGTTCACACTTATCATCCCATTTGAAAGGAACATTTTTATGCAATAAATGTGTGAAAGGTAAACTTTTTTCGGCCAGTTGTGCAATGAACCTCTGTATAGATTGAAGTCGTCCCTGTAGTGACCTCAATTGATTGATGTTTCTTGGGGGAGGCATTTCCATGATGGCCTGAACTTTGGCAGGATCTACTTCAATTCCCTTTTCTAAAACAATGTACCCTAAGATTTTTCCAGATGTGACTCCAAAAACACATTTCTTGGGATTGAGGCGAACTTTGAATTTCTCCAATCTTGTAAATATTTTAGACAATATTTCCAAATGTCCTTCTCTGGCATATGATTTCGCCAATATGTCATCTACATAATATTCCATGAATGTGTGCATCATGTCATGAAATATTGTAGTCATGGCTCTTTGATAAGTAGCCCCAGCATTTTTTAGACCGAAAGGCATGGCATTCCAACAGTAAGTTCCCCATGGACACGTAAAATTTATTTTCTCCTGGTCGTCGGGTGCAATCTTGATTTGGTTGTAACTAGAAAAACCATCCATTAATGAATACATGGCATGGCCAGCTGTCAGATCAACTATGGTGTCGATGTTGGGAAGTGGGAAGTCATCCTTAGGACATGCTTTATTAAGATCTCTGAAGTTTGTACACACTCTGATAATTTTATCTAGCTTACATATAGGAACAATATTAGAGATCCATTCAGCGTAGTCGATTGATCTTATGAAACCCACATGAAGGAGCTTTCTTAGTTCTTCCTTAACCAGTAATGCAACATGGGGGTGCATCTTTCTGAGTTTTTGTTTCACAGGTTTAACCCCTAGTTTGATAGACAAGTGATGCATGATCAGATCAGGATTAAGCCCTAGCATGTCTGCATAAGACCAAGCAAAGTTGACTTGATTTTCTCTTAAAAACTCTATGAACTCTGGTATCTTTGTCTCTGTCAGGGATGTAGCTAACTGTAAAATCTTTGGTTGTTCTGATGTTTCAACATTGACAGCTTTTGTAGGCTCAATCAAGACGGGCGATCGCTCATGGTAGTGTTCTAGGAGAGTGTCAAGATTCCCATCATCTGGTGCCTTAAAAAGGTTTTCACCATCCGATACACTCTTTATTTTCTCTTTTGTTTGATCTAACACTGCCAGATTCTGGTTTTCACCATTAGATCTTTGTTTTTAATTTTTAATTTTGCAGCTAGGAGACTTGACACCCTCCTGATTAAAGACTTTATGCCGAAAATCACTGGTGGAACAATCATTTATGTCATTTGCGGAAAGGAAGTTTACTATAGCTTCATCATTTGGAAACATAGGTATAATGATAGGTTCGGATGAATCCGAATCAATAAGATCAGGATGAATAAGTGGTAGTGAGTCATTAGGTTGTGTGAAGTCGGCTATGGTTATGGTCATAACGGAGTTGACCGTAGGATCTTAGGTATGAGGTGGATCAATGATGATACTATTCTCACAATGGTCTTGTTCATTTAAATCTGACTCAATATCACTAGAATCATAGTCACTTTGTAGTTCAAATTCTCGTGTTCGGGACCCTGACCCTTCACCTTTGATTAGAGTAGGGGTATACTTGTGTATCACATCAACCATTTTATCCCTCCATAACTCATCATTGTAAATGGTATCCCTTTCATATTCAGCAGAATCTATGTCAAAGTTATTATCCACGAAATTCTGAATTGTCGCCAAACATGCTTCTCTTGACTCTGAACCTTCTTGTAATGTAAGAATAGTTGTATGCATTTGTTTGGATGTTCTTTTTGTTGAGGTAGTATCATAACCTAATCCGATTTTCTCTTTTGCAGCAAGTCTTGGAAGATTAATAGGTTCAACTACTCCTTCTTTTCTCTTCCCTATGGGACTATTTCCATCATATCCCATCTTCTGCATGATTGTATACCCTTTTCCATATCTATCTGTTGGTAATTTGACATTAAGCACCGTTTCATCTTCATCCTTATAGAGCCAGTTTACAATTTCTCTATCCTCAGGATTTTCCATGGGGAATTTCTCCTTGATGAATTGCCCATTAAACTTTGTGCTTGGATTTGTTGTTTGTTGCATCAATGTTGACGCTACTGATATTTGATGTTGTGCTATTGAAGGTTGTCCATGTGACTGGGGTGATGTCGATAAATTAGCCAGACAGAGAGAGTAATCCCCAACTCCATGGTCCTTGAATTTCAGTTTCCTGTCAAAGGTATTGGTCAACTGACTGATTTGTCTATCAATCTTGAGAGAAGTACTAGCATGAACTTCTCGATTGTTAGGGACCAAAGTATCTTGACTGGCCTTGAGGTTGGTACAAGTTTGAATTTTTGAATTATCAGCCGGTATCGTGATTTCTTGTCCATCATAAGGAAACTTAAGACATTGATGGTAGGTGGATGGGACAACTTGCATTTCGTGGATCCAAGGACAACCAGACAAGATGTTGTATGCAAGATCACGATCTAATACTTGACAAAAAGTATTTTTGATAATAGGTCCAACTCTGATTGGTAGCATGATTAGACCCTTGGATGCTTTTTCCTCATCATCATAGGATTTGATTGTAATCTTTCTTCTGGGATCAATGGAGTCCTCAGAAAATCCTAAAGCTTGAACCAACTTCATGGTGCATATGTTTAAACCAGCCCCTCCATCTATTAGGATGCGTCTAACACAAAACTTGTGAATCATGACTTCTAAATACAATGATGAATTGTGGGGATGAGTCAGGGAAGTGTCATCTTTCTCAGAAAATGAGAGACATGTGGGTGAAGACAAGTGTCCTACCATGGCTTGAAATTGATCCACATCCAAATCAGTGGATACAGTTGTTTCAACAAGGGCCCTTTCGAGAATTTCCTTATGTGCTGGAGAAATCTTCAAGAGTTCTAAGATGGAAATCTGAGTAGGGGTTTTCCGAAGTTGGTTGACTAGGTCATATTGGTGTTGAGGTGAGGGTCTAGTGGATTTTGAAGAGGCACCTTTTAAGACAACTTTGGCTTGCGCCCTTGTTGTTGCATTGACTTCTCTATATTCCACCTTCTTGTTGACTTTAATAACATTGACCCATTCATCGTTGGTGTAAATATGGTTGATTATCGGATCATCAATATGATTCACACTTTTTGCCGAAGACTCACCCTTTTGATAGTTGGGCAAAGGGTTGCGAAAAACTTGGTGGTCTTCAATAGATTGTTGATGTCCTTCTATTGTGATGGTGTCATTTTCAATTAAGTCTTGAATGGAATTTTTCAAGGCTTGACAGTTATTTGTGCGATGACCTTTGCACTGATGATAGTCACAATAGTATGCCTCATTCCATGACGAAGGTTTCACACTGGGTTCGTAGATTCGTTGAGGTGGCAATGTAATGACATTTTTAGCCATCAACTCTTTGAATGCAGATTCCACAGATTGCCCCAGTGGAGTGAAAGTTCTTCTACTAGAGAAGAATGAAAATCTTTGTGGGTTTGTATTTGAGGTGTTCCCTAAGGAATTGTGATTGTTATTGGTTCCTCGGTAACCTTGGTTGTTGGAAGTCCCTTGATTGGGAGTAGAATATTGATTTATATTGTTCCTCTGATGGGGAGGATTGTTTCCATGATTTGCAATCAAGTTGAAATTGTTGTTGCGAGTGCTTGGAGTACTAAGGACAAATGGCTTGGTCGAGACATGATTTGCATCAACAACACCATCATTCACCACATTCTTGTTGCGAGTCCAAAATTTAGACTTGTCCTAATTATTGTGATGATTGGATGAGCTAGGATTGTCTTTGTCATGTTTTATTATTCCTCTTTTGACCAAAGCATTTTCAATGGTTATGGCATCTTCAATCAATTTCTCAAAAGAAGGAGGACAATGTAAGTTCAAATGATAGCTCATTTTTGAATTCAAACCGTTAATGAAGGTAACCATCTTTTCCTTTTTAGGAACAGGATGTGGATATCTAGCAAACATTCTTCTCCATCTCTAAAGAAACGTAATGAAAGATTCGCCAGGTTTTTGCACAACTTTGCAGAGATCTATCATAGTGATTTGGTGCTGGATGTTGTAAGCATATTGTGATATGAACAGGTTGATTAATTCTTCAAATTTCTTGATGGGAGGTGTAATCTTTGATAGCCATTCCATAGAGTGAGCTCCAAGACTCCTAGGAAACAACCGCATCAAGTAAGTGTCTTCATGAGCGAATTCTAATGTCATGTTTCAAAAGTCTCTAACATGATCGATTGGATCCGATTTCCCATTATAGTGATCAAATCTTGGCATTTCACAATGTTTTGGAAAAGGAATCATGTTAAGACTTCGATCGAAAGGATAAGGACAAATGTCCTCAAGAGTATATTTCTTTGTGGTTGTTCCCCCTTGTAACTCTTTAACTTGTCCTTGAAGTGCCTTAATTTGTTGAGTCAAAGCACTAAGATCAGATAGGGGTGTTTCTTCAGGTTTGTTTTTCAAAATCTCAGTATCAAAGTCATGTGGCAGTTTAGCTCCTTGGTTAGCTAGATAGAGGAAATATTTCTCTTTATCGCACTGCAAGATCTTTTCTATGGCTTTGTAAAACTTGGGATCTTGCTCAGCCTCTCTAAGGTGTCGTTCATCCTCTAGTTCATCATCACTATTTACAGGAGTATTGTTTATGGCTTTATACTTGTGGAACGGATTTTCTTCTCTATTATCCATGTCGTTAAAAAGTGGATTACGACTGATATTGTAAAGGGGATTACTGTTTTCTCCTTCTTCTTGAGTGTTTTGGATATGACCTTCTTGTTGTATTTCCTCCCTCAATTTGTTGTATTGAGATTTTGTGAAGATAGGCATGTGATTTTGAAGAGTTCTTCTAAACTTAAATCATAGTTTTGATAAGTGCGACGATGATGATATCTTGATCCGATAAGATGGGAATCTTATGGTATGATCAAAGATGGTTCCTAATTTTTTTTTATTATGGCTTCCGATGATGAAGGATGTCTGAATCCTGTTGGGGAAGTTGAATCAATAAATTAGAAATTTGTTTTAGAAGGTGCACTCTTAAAGATTTGATCTTTGTTTTTGAAGAAAATATTTCAAGATCACTATAGGATTTGACTAGGATGTGAAGGATACTCAATAGAAGGTTGTGGCATATTATCAAACTCAAGAGGTTGATTAAGATTATGTCGTTGAGATAGAGCTAATCTTTGATATTAAGCTTGAGAATCCAAAGGATCTACAACATACTCGTCAATGAATCCCCTAACAAAGTCTTGGTATCTATGACAAAATCCACGGTAATGAAGCAAGATGTGTCGAATTTTGTACAAGAATTTTCTTTTTTGCAATGTCTTCTTGTACCCTAATTGTTTCTTAGGTTTCTTGATTCTAGTGGAAATTGATATCTTGACAAATTTTGTTGATTTCCACTCTCTAAGCATGGGGGAAATATCAGAATTTCACTAGACCAAAGATATGAACAGTTTTTTTGTTTGAGTGATTTTAGTTGCTATTTTTCATGTTCACTTCGGATGATCATTTTTCTGAGCTAATGTAATGGAAGACACAACAATCATTCTGAAAAACAATTGTTGTTAAAACCCTATACTAACATCGAGTGTATGATGAAGAAAATGTCTTCAACAAATGTTTTCACAGGTTTAGTACATAGAAGACAATTCAGGCAGACTCACTCTTAATACTCAAGTAGGTCATCCTAGTAATCAACAACCCACATCTTAGAACTACATCGACTCACACAGCCATGTCACCCCTGAAGGGGCGCCCGTGTTTTTGTCTTTTCCAGGTGCATACTTAGAGTGATGGAAGTGGATATCGGATCCCCTGAGCAAACGATCCTTGGCAGTTATATGGTGAGTGTCTTGGGGGAAGATTCTTCCCTTCCCTTGCACTATGATTATTAGGATGTTTGGAAACTGACTTCGGTTGGTTGCTACACTAGGTTCGTAGTAAGGGTTTCCGTTCGGTGTGGCAATAATAAACTCCCTTAGGAGACCTCCCAACCTTTAGAACAAAGGCTTTGGGGATGGTTATCTTGCACACTACCGGCAAAAGAGGGTTTCCTCAGATTTGCTTTAAATTTTATAGTGGGGCGGAATAGCCTGGCTTTGGCTTGAACCCACTTGAGTCGTTCCCATAGGGTGAGTACTTTTTCCCACTACATTAGGCTCTCTAAAGGATGTAATTAAAGCAGTAAAAATGCATGAAAATTAAAAAGGAAAGTCTGGTATTTTGATCACCCAGTTAAGGGGAGAGCATAGACCTATTGCCACAGACAAAGCAAACAAATGTTCTTTTTAAGCCCAAATCACAATGATCTAATCTAAGTGAAGATATTGCTTCACAAAAACAAGTTGTTCAATTTTAACTGCGAGATCACTGTGTGGTGACTATCCTAGATTGCTTCTTTTTAAATGCCATGTCTATCCTAGGATTGGTTTGTTTTATCCATATGTGACTATCCTAGGATTGCTTCTTTTTAACCAGAGAAAATTCTGTCTGCGGAAGGCGTCAGACTCAAAATTTTGTATTTGTGTTACAACCCATATGCACAGAAACAAACCTTATATGCATAGAAACAGACCTTATATGTGCCGAAACAGACCTTATATGCATAGAAACAAACCTTATATGCACAGAAACAGACCTTATATGCACAGAAACATACCTTATATGTGCAAAAATAGACCTTAAATGCACTAAAACATACCTTATATGCGCTGAAATAGACCTTAAATGCACTACAAAAATTTCCTAAATGCGCCAAAACAGTCCTCAAATGCGCTACTTTACTGAAATGCAGTTTCAACTTTGTAAACAATGACCTATTGATGCGCTAAAATATGACTTAGATGCGCTAGATTAACTAATATATGCGCTAAAATAGTTCCTAAATGCGCTATTTTAACTCAATGTAGATTTTAATTTTGGATGAAATGAGACCAAATGCACCATTCTGTCCCTCGGATGCACTAAAATAACTCTCAGAAGTGCCAAAACAGTCCCCTGATGCGCTGGAATACCTGTGAAAAAAAAAAAATCCCAGAAGCTTTTCTCAGATGCGCTAAAACGCGGAATTTTTCCGAACGCCAAACTCGAATGCGGAAACTTGCCAGAATACTCTGCAAGAAAATATTAAAATTGGGCATATGCCCCACAGTGGGCGCCATTTTATGTGTGTATGAAAAATATGTCAATCATAAATGAATCAAAACACAATCAATAAAACATTAAATCAAAGAAACTTAAAGAAAACAAGTAAGCAAACTGTTTTATGGCAGCTTCTCTGAAGTCGTCTTATTGCTCTCTATCTCCAGCGTTTCGTTTGCTCAAGTTGCTCTCAGATTTGGAATGCCAAGCTCAACGAAGTAGGCTACTAGAGAATGAGATTTAAAATGCATACTATGCTAAATGCAAGATTATGCTAAGATATGAATATTGCTGAAATTGCTAAAATATAAGAATGCAAGAGTAATTGTGTATACGTTCGTCTGTGTAGTCATCTTAACCAATGCTTGGATTTGTACATGCATTTATAGAGTTTTTCAAAGATTTTGATTGGCTGGGTTGGTCAACGACTGTGATAATTCCTGACAGATCAAACGGTCGAAGATGGATGAGACTGAAGAGAAAAATAGAAGAAAACGAGTAAAGCAAGATTTTTCCATTTTCATGGAAGAGATAAGATGAGATGATTTAAAAATCATCTTTTTTTAGAAGAAAATGGAAAGATTCTGAGAAGATAAATAATGAATTATCTGATTCAATTATTTATTTATGAGTGTACGTTGATTTTTCTTAATTAAATTAAGATTTTGAGGAAATCAGAAGATTTCATAATTAAATGAAATATCTAATTATGAAAGAAAGTAGAAGATTTTTTTAATTAAATAAAATATTTAATTAAATTTGAAGGAATGACATGTGTTTACGAAATTAATTAAATAAAAGTATTTAATTAATTAGAGGAAAGTTTAAAATAGAAGAAAAGAGATATTTAAATTTAATTAAAAAGATTTAATTAAATTTAAAAGATGATAATTAACTTAAATAAATAAAATGTATTTATTTAATTTAATCAAGTAGATATGCGGAATAATTAAATAAAATAAATTTATTTAATTATGGTGGGAAAATAAAATGAATGAATTCTATAATTAAATTGATTAAATTTAATTACATGTAGAAGACTTTTAGAGGAATTAATTAAATAATAAATATTTAATTAAATGCCAGGAATAATTAAACATGACCAATTTTATGCATATACAGTTATTTTTTTTATACCAAGTCTATAGGCCAAATATTATCCTTGGCTACCATTATAGAAGTCCAAATCTACATCAAGTCAAGAGTCTAAGTTCTTTTATATAACATATCATCACTATAATCCAATCAAGATAGAATCAAATGAACACCAGAGAACACTCTTATATTCCACCCTAAGATCGTGATAGTGATGAGCATAGTCTCCACAACTAAAGTATGGTGATGAACTAATTGAATTATTCCAATCAAATATGATCCAAACATATATCCAAGTCAATTAAGATCAAATTATTAGAGAACTTGTGGAAATATGAGCTAGGTTTCCCTCTAGTTTTGACATTGAGAAAACCTAGAGTGCAAGAACATCCTCCATCAAATTGTGAACACCATAAACTTGCGTAGATCATACAACTCATGAAGAAAGTAGAAATATGGACAAAAAAGGGATGTACCTAGGTGAATCCTTCTATTATAATTCTCATCAGAAGATTCATAAGTATATCAATCCTCTTTTTCATGGATTTCATGGCTCATCCAACTACCTAAGACATATTTTGAATAAGAGTTGAAATACATAAAATATACACTCAAAAGTCTTCAAATGGGATCATCCTCCATCAAAGGGTACAAATTCAAAGAATCTTATCCTTACCCCTTTTTTAACAATTCTATGATACAAACACCTTTTTCTCCTAAACTTTGAAATACTAAATTTAATAAATACAAGGGGAAAGGTGATCCAAGAAATGACACTTGTGAGTTTTACATGGCATGTCAAGAGATGGATTACAATGATGAATACTTACTCTACCTCTTTCAACATATCTTAGGAGGTCAAGCCTTAGATTGGTTCTCACATTTACCAAAAGGGACTATAACATTATTCATTGACCTTGCAAAACATTGTGTCGAACATTTTTCATATAACATAGAGCATGAGCTTATAATGCTTGATCTATGCAATGGTAAATAATAATATGGATTTTTTTTTACATATTTCCTCCAATGACATCCAGGCCTTGCTAGTAGGTTTCCATAGCCTATACCTAAAAAAATTATATATATATTCATCACAAACCTCAACGCATAAGTGGAATTTTACCTACAAATGTATTGCATCTTCACCTTCAATGAGATAATTTTAAAAATATTCCAAATAGAAAAGGCCTTGATTGCTAAAGGTTTGATTAAAATTTTCACAATGGACTCAAACAACATTCAAAATGAAAATCCATTTTTTTTATAAAAAACAAAAAAAAGTATTCAATGATTAAGAAACAAAAATGAAACATATCCAAGTGGTCCAAGACATACCTAACATTGTTCTACCTAAAATCCAACAAGTGAGAGCTTAAGAAATAACAATGCATCCCCTTGGGTGAACCTTTGGAAAAAGTTTTTAAAAATATCCTACAAGCCAATATGATTATCTTTCCACTAGCTAAGCCTTTTGTTAAAAACACTCCCAAACTAGCATGGTATAAAGACCACAAATATTATGAATATCACAAGGTCAAAGGGAATAGCACAAATAAATTCCATAAGCTTAAAAACTATATCCAAGATTTAATGGACCAAGGTGAGATTGAGATCAAATATTCAACTTTATTTTCACCTCATGTACACCTAGGAATTTACCCAAATCCATTTTCGAAGCATGATCAAGGTTAGCCTTCCTCTAAGAAAAACTCAAGATAAGATAAATGAAATAATAATATCTGTTGTCACCTAGAAATGCACCCTATGCACAGTGATGGGGACTGAGCTTTCTAGTGAAACATGGGATCATTTTAAGGTTGTGGGTTACCTAAAGTTGAAATGAACCTCCGGAGAAGGCCGACTTCCTTTGGGTATCACCTAAACTATCAATTCTGTAAGGGGAAAGGGAGAAGGAATACATGTAAATAAAACTAACTAAGGTGATACACTGAATTGATGAGATTAATGGAATACCTAGACTGCACTTGAAAATTGTCAATGATCAGAAGAATACCCATCAATTTCTATGAGCTACGCATTAATATGTCACAAACAGGTTTGATACACACACTTTTTAAATAAAGGAAAGGACTTTCACATAATGGAATCCATGTGTGACTATGTAAACACAACTTTATGATTCATAGAATGGTGCTTTTTACAAAGGAGGGCATGAAACATCAAATAAAGTTATAAAGGAATAAAAAGAATTCACAAGATAACTTGATTATTAACCTGAAATGCACAACACTTTGCAAGAACAATGATGGAAAAATTGAAACATCAACAGAGGCCAAGACAACCTGTACTTTATATGCCAACGTCGAAGTGAGTTACAAAACATACACTAGCTGAGAGAGGATTGCTCAAAATCACTAACTCCTCTGAATGCATTATTCAAACTGTCTACAAAAAGGCAAAAAATGCCTTATATATCAGAAGTGTGTCAGCCCCTTAGGGCTTAACAAAATATCCGTCCTCAGAAAAATCTATCCTTAGATCTTTTGATGAAATTAATGCTGCGATCTTGCGTGTCCTTGTTATTCATGTCGGTGAAGGAGTTGCTTCCATGAATGGTCCTCTTTAGATCTTTCACAGCTACCGCATTCATTTCTTGATCTCGTGTTCGCTTTCTAACCTCCCTGTCAAGCGCCTTGAATGCTCCTAAGTTTAGAACAGATACATGTTGCCTTTCATTATGTTGATCTTCATGGCAGGGGGGTCAAACAGTCAAGTCGTCAATGGTTCATCTCAGGCTCCTTCAGACTAGTCGAGCATACTCCACGTAGATTCTTCGGGTGGTCAAAAGCTTTTCCTATATAATCGCATGTCGGTGAGACACTAATCGTGTCTCCCCGATGTGATTATACCTTCCTGTGATTATCGACATAGCCTGAGAACATCGATGAGAGCTCTGTTGAGCTTGAAAAGTCATATCGATACCCCTGAAACTATCGGCAAGACACAAATCCTTCGCTGAGAGATCACAACGAAATCCCCATCTATTGTGAACCTCTTCGTTTCGGTGAGACATCTTTGCATCGACAAGACCCCCTCACCAAGCTCACCTTTCCTGTCAGGGAGACATCGCTCTATCGGCGAGATCTTTTGTTGAGTTCACATCTTACGCCGAGACCTCATAACGATGTCAAAAATTTCTCCCCGATGATGGCTTGATGATCAATCAAGGGCGTGACTTTTAACAGTCGGGGAGACCTTACAGAGAAACCACCCTATTATACCGATGGCATCCGTTACGTCGAGCCCCCTTTTTGTTTCGGCGAGATCATCATCAAGTCGGGAAGACTTCATTGCGAGGCTCAAATGTCATATTGATATCTGCTTCCATCGCTGAGACTACACCTTATCGGCAAGACATCACTGTGATGGCTGGGAGCCATGCCGATGTCATACGTGTTAGTGAGACCTTCTACATTCGGCGAGACATTGTGGCAAAGCTCAACCACCCCCTCCGGCTCAACATCCTTTTGGTGAGACATCAAGCCTTCAGTGAGACACAATGCCGAAATGAAATTCTCTTGTCGAGGTCCTTTCTTTCTCTTCGGTCGGGGAGACATTTCTATCTTGGCAAGACCATTCGCTGAAGCATGCTCCCTATACCAAAGGAATCCATTTGATGAGACTTCCCTGGGTCGGCAAGACCTTACGCCGAAGAAAACAATGTACCGAGACCTCCGCTTTTCAAACACTGTCGGCGTGACCCCTCATTATCACCGAGACCATATGCTGAAGGAAAAATCTTATGCCGACGGTGAAGCCCCCTTCGGCGAAGTACTTGTTATTAGGGAGACTCCTGCCGAACCTCATTGTTGTCGCCGAGAAAAAGGCCCATCGGCCAGACATCTTGCCCGAGATGACCATCCTACACCGGGAGCACTTTGTTTCGATATGACTCCACTCCTTCGGCCAAACCTTATGGCAATGATGCCTACATCCAGCGAGAGCCCCTTTTAGTCGGCAAGACATCTGAGTGGTCTTGGCGACTTTGTTCTTAGAGGATTTTCATGTTGAACTTTCCTAGGGGAGGCTCTCCAACTAAGTTCTCTGTGACCTAGCAACAAATGTAGGATTTTCCCCTTTGTTGCGAATGTTCCATTTGGCCTCTTGAAGATCTATCACATGATTATCCTACCTGATTGAACCTGTAGGTGAAAAATAGGCAACATTTATGGTGACCTTCACTGGATGTTTGCCTGCTAAACATGAGAACCCATAGCCAAAACTTGTCCATTGGGCATGGAGTCATTAGGAAGTTCAGGAAACAAATAAAACATCGGCTTTGCACATAGATGCAATTCGCACGAGACCCATAGAACACAATAGGTTGCCAAAAATGACAAGACAGGGGAAACTAAAAAAAACCTACCGTGCTGAAATAACACTTATGGAAAGCATAAAACCTAACCTAATATGTACGATAGATGAGCCTGTCAAATTTGAAAATAGGGTTTGAGGTGTATCCCATTGACTAGGATAGGGAGTACTTCACCTTCTATTGTAGCCAGTTGATAAGCATTGTGCTCCTTACAGCCTCTGATAATGAACGGACGTGTCCACATGTTGTCAAACTTAGAGTGATGGCTGGGCCTGCTCTTCAGAACATCCCATTTGAGCATGAGGTCTCCCGCCTTAAAATATTTTGCTATTGCCCTTTTGTCAAATGTCCTCTTTGTCTGGAGCTGACGATACTCCAAAACCTTCATTGCTTTTTCCCTTGATTCCTCGAGTTCTATGAGCTTTGCATATCTCACGGACATTGGGTCCTATTCCTCAAACATCTCCAACTGATGTATAATGTCAAGAGTTGGAAGCTCCACAGAAAAAGGAAATCTTGCCTCTTTGCCATAGACTAATATGTATGGTGAATTACCAATAGACCTCTTAGGAGTCACTCTGTCTGCCCATAGTGCATACTTTAATTTGATGTGCTAGGTCCTTTGATTATCCTCCATTGTTCTTTTGATAATCCTGATGAGATTCTTATTTGTGCTTTCAGCTAAGCCATTACCCTGAGTGTAATAATTTGAGGATGTATTTAAATGAATGTCATGCTTAACAGCCCAATCAGTTAATCTTAATCCCACAAATGCAAGAGCGTTATCATATATGATAGAGTCAGGAACTCCAAATCTGGTGACTATATCCTCATGAAAGCTTAAGACTGAAGACTCTTTTGCTTCTTTTAAAGCTATTGCTTCTGTCCACTGTGTGAAATAGTCTGTAGTAGTGAGCACCTACTTGTGACCAGTACTAGAAGGTGGATTTATTGGCCCAATGAAATCAATGCCCCATCTCATGAATGAATGTTCCACTTGAATTGGATACAGAGGCATAGCATGCAGCTTTTCTTTTCCTGAAAATAGGGCACATTTGACACACTTTCTTAACCAGGCATATGCATCTTTGAACAAGCTGGGCCAGTAGTAGCTAGCTCTCATGATTTTCCAAGCAGTAGTTCTTGGGGAAAAGTGACCTCCCGCAGTTCCATCATGAAACTCATGAAGTACCTTCTCAATCTGATTACCGTGAATACATCTTAATAGGACACCATTCAGATCCATTTTGAAAAGAACATTGTTCACCAGCACATACGGTATGGACTGTAGTCTGAAGTATCTTCTTTTAGCTCTGTTAAGACCTAAAGGACATTCACCAGTTTGTAAAAATTGGGTCATATCTTGAACCCAATTAGTTATCCCCATAGGCACATCATCTTGAGCATTTTGAAACTCATTTGTATTAGCAAAAATGGCATCCTTTTCTAATTCATTTTCACTGCTTGACCCTGTAGCAAGCTGTTCACAGAGACCCTTACCTCTAATTAGTTTGGTAATCTTAATATCTACATCATACTCCATGACCTTGATGATCCACCCTGCTCTTTTTTCGTTCAGATCTTTATGCAACAAAAATTTCTTCACACTTGAGTGTGCAACTAGAATATGAATCTCATTATTTGAAACTAGAGGCTTAAATTTCTTTAGGCTTCTAATCATAGTGAGAACATGCTTCTCAACAAAAGTATACCTCTCTTCATAATCAACAAGCACTTGACTGAAGAAAGCTATGGGTTGTTCTAGGTCATCATTATTTTTTTGTACCAACATGGCAGAGATCGAACCAGTGCTGCCAAAAGTATACAAAAAGAAGTCTTTAGAGAAATCTAGATTTACCAATGTTGGGGCAGATGCTAAAGCCTCCTTGATTTCTTCAAAACTACGCCTTACCTCCTTTGTCCAACTGAAAACTATGTTCTTTTTTAGCATGGCAATCAAAGGCTGTAGCAAATTTGCAACATCAGGAATAAATATTCTCAGAAAGTTAATCCTCCCTAAAAAGCTTTGTAATCCCTTCTTATGATTAGGCAATGGTAGTTCCAATATAGCCTTAACTCTTTCAAAATCAATGGCAACTCCATCTTTTGATACTATATGGCCCAAAATCTTACCTTCATGAACTGCAAAAATAATTTTTATAGGATTGAGGGATATCCCATACTCTCTACACTTTTCAAAAACTTGCTTGAGGTGTGACAAATGTTCATCAACTCTCTTGGAATAGACTGTAATGTCATCTAAATAAATCAGCATAATCTTGTTGATCAAACCTTGGAACACCACGTCCATGGCCCTCTGAAATGTGGCACCAACATTAGATAGACCAAAAGGCATCCTTTTGTATGCCATGGTGCCCCACTTAGTTGTGAAAGCAGTTTTGAATTGATCTTCCTCTTTAACCAACACTTGATTATAGCCCGAAAAACCATCTAACAAGGAAAATATTTTAGAATCGACAACCACTTGTAAGATTTGTTCCATAGAGGGCAGCAGGTAGTGGTCTTTCAAAGATGATCGGTTAAGATCCATAAAGTCTACACAAAGTCTTATTTCACCATTATTCTTCCTAACTGGAACAAGATTAGAAACCCAGGATGTGTGTTTAATTGGAAAGATGATACCCCCTCAACTAGTTTGGTCAGCTCTTTGATCATTAAGGGCTCAAGCTTAGGATTCAAGGGCCTTTGTTTTTGCCTTACTGGCTTAGCATTAGGTCCTAACTCAATTGTGTGTTGAGCAATATGGGGATCAAACCCTTTCAAATATGAGTATTCCCAAGCAAAGACATCATGAAACTCTTGGCATAAGGAAACAAAAGATTGTTTATCTTCATGTGAACAAATGTTTCCTATCTTAAGGAGTTTACCTTTGAAAATCTCCAGTTCTTCATAATGCTCTTCTTTAATTTGCAAGCCAGCTTTACCCTTTTTAAGCTGATCGTTAGTATGAAAATTGACTCTAAGGTAACCAGACCTTTGGGTAACTTATTTGTCCTCAGCTGTATGACTTGTTCATCGTACTGTTGCTTGAGTTTTGTTTGATTCACCATGGAGAACTGATCTTCTTCGAGCAAGAAAGAAAGAATCTGTTCATCGCTGTCAAAAACTTGCTAGTGAATGTTGTTATCAAGAATTGATGGCCTGACTACAACCTTCACATACTGCTGTACTTTCTCTTTTCTAATGTCACTTGGGATTTCAAAGTATGCTCCAATGGCTGCAAGTCTATCAACATGCTTGTTCTGGCTCCTTGAAATAAACACTAAGTTAAGGCATCAAAATCCTCAAGCATGTTCCACACTCTATTTCTATAAGACTTTAGTGTGTCAGTTTTAGCAACATTCAGGCCTCTTATTTGATTGAAAATTAGTTCACTGTCCCCATGAACTTTCAAGCGGGTTATTCCTCTCTTCCTTGCCCACTCAAGACCTTGAACAAAGCCCTCATACTTAGTAGTATTATTAGAACATGCAAAATCAAAATGAAAAGCTGAAAAATACTTATCACCTTGCAGAGAAATCAACATTGCACCTCCACCTACTCCATTCTTGCTTCTAGAACCATCAAAGAACATTTCCCAAAGTCCACCCTGCTATTGCAGTAGCTGACCTAAATCCTTTTCAAGGTTTGGAATCTCTGCGTCAGGCTCAAGTATGACATAGTTACCCTTACCAGCATCTTGAATGAGGTCTTCAAGACTGTCCAACACATTTTCAACTACCCATTCATGTAGAAACACGTCAGGAACAACTTCTGCTTGAAGTTCTTGAGCAACAGCCAGCTCACTATCAGTGAAAATGACACAATTTGTGTCTGCAGCAACATGAGCAACATTAATGGGACTTGGGTTATATGGCTCAATGTGATCCCTAGCCAATCTTTCAGATTTAATGGTAACCTTAGTTCCATATCTTGTTCTAAATAGCATATGTGACCAATCAGCTAACATGTAACCACCTATCTTGGCTGTAAAGTCTCTTGATAAACACAAGGAAAAGAAAGGTGGAAGGTCTATGACACATATGTCTTGGGGAACTAAAAAATTAGGACAAGCATGAAGGGTAAGACTCAAATCTTTAATGATGATCAGTGTATTAATGGAGGTACCGTCCAATTGGATTACTCCTTTCTCTAAAGGCTGATACTTTAGCCCGAGCTTGTCAACAATTTGCTTTGACATCATAGAGCTACTAGCTCCACTGTCTACCATATAGTTATGAACTAACTTATCACCAATGATCACTAACACGTAAAAGGGAGGTGGTTTGAATTCTTTTCCTACCTCTTTGCTGGGCTGTTTATCATTTTTCTTGAGGATTATTTGTCAAAACAATCCTAACTTGACATACTGGAGACTCAGATTCATCAGACATTTTCAAACTTGTCAAGGCTAATTGTAACATATCTTTTTGACCTGGGATAACTAATGAATCCCACATAGACATCATTACATTTGTCCTTTTCATACTATCCAGAATGTTAAAGGGTATTGCTGGGTTTACCTTATGATGTACCTTCACGCCAGCATGATCAGCTTGCAAGCGTGGCTACTCCTTTAGTGGGAGTTGTTGATTTCCTTGCGAACCACTAGTCACTTGAGATGTAGATGGTTCAATAGCTGATGCCTTTCCTCTGTCGGCTACTTGATCAAGCTCGAAAGCTCTCTTCTTTGCCCTAGTGTTAGCTACGACTGAGGAATTATCTACATTCAATGCACAAAATTCTTCACCTTGCCAGTTGAGTAGGGTAGCATCATTTGCAAACTAATCTTGGTGTTGTGGAGACGACTCATTAAGTACATGCTATTATGAACTCAAGGTATTATGTACCATTAGTTCCTAATTAATGAGACCATTTGAACAAATGGCTTGATTATGAGGCTGGTTACAAGGGTAACACCAATCATAGTCTGCTGCTAAGTTGTTTTGAATAGGAACTAGCTCTTTGATCGCACTAACAAGGGCTGGAGCATAGGCCTGGAAAGGTCTTGTGTTCACATTCTATCTTGGGCCCTAATAATTTCCCTGGTAAGCTTGTCTACTACCTTGATATGGTTGTTGCTAACCTGGATTCTGCTGTTGATAAGGCCTACTATAAGATTGCTGCTTTTCTAAACTTACAAGCTTGTTACCAAAAGATTGCAATAGATTCTTGATCTCCTATAACTCATTTAGAGAACTTGAAGCTATATTTTCTTGTATTACAGTAGCTGGAACAGATGGAAAAGGTGTAAAATGAGGTATCTGCAAGGGAATATTTGCATGAATCTCTGGAAATATAGGCATTGGTGGCCTGGGAGAAAGTTTACCAACTTGTATTAAGCTGTTTTCAGCTCTAATGACTATTTCAAAGGTGTCTGGTAGAGAAACCCCTCCCATTGATTGTATCATAATAGCTATATCGCTATTAAGAGCCCTCAAGAAGTACAAAAATGCATACTCTAGAGGTGGCCTCGCCATTGTAGTGATTCTATCCCAGGTTCTTTGAAATCTGAAATTGAAGTCATTCATCTATTCTTGAGGGGCTCTCTTCATTATGGTTAACTGCTCTAATAGAGACAAGTTATCAGACTTGTCTTGGAATTGTTTATGCAACTTGTCTCCAAACTCGTCCCAAGTTGCAATTGAACCGACTGTTAGGCCCCTATACCATTGCGCAAGTATTCCTTTTAGTGAAGCAGCTAGTAACCTTACTGTGACATCCTCTTGGGTTATGTGATGGACTCCGCATAACAAAGCCACATCTCTCATATGTTCAATCAGAGTAGTTTGGTCTTCCCCTGTGAAAGTTGGCAGACTCTTCAGGGCTGCCATTGGGATGTCATGCTATGCCAAATTTAAAGGACTCCCTTCATTGAAAGCAACAAATGGTTGATTCCTTGGAGCAGCCATTGGAGGCAGCTAAGGTGGATTTACTGGTACAACAAAATGAGATCATACTGATGGAGGAGTGGATTTAGTTCTCCTAGAATAGATAATTGTTGTTCCTCGCCTTTCTGTTTCTCTGCCTTGTCTTCTTGGTGGTGACAACTACAAATATTCAAAAGGGCCAGAGCTGCTCCTTGTCTGAACTCTTCTCATAAACTATAGAAGGCGCTAATTTATGGAGTTCTTCCTCTTTATGGAGTTTCCAAGTATTCCAAGTGACTTCTATAAAGTCTGGGACTCACTGGTTGCATACTAAACCAGCAGTTCAATCTAATTTTTGTCCCACCGGGCATGCCAGAAACTGTTGTCACCTAGAAATGCACCCTATGCATAGTGATGGGGACTGAGCTTTCTAGTGAAACATGGGATCATTTCAAGGCTGTGGGTTACCTGAAGTTGAAATGAACCTCCGGAGAAGGCCGACTTCCTTTGGGTATCACCTAAACTATCAATTCTGTAAGGGGAAAGGGAGAAGGAATACATGTAAATAAAACTAAGGTGATACACCAAATTGATGAGATTAATGGAATACCTAGACTACGCTTGAAAATTGTCAATGATCAGAAGAATACCCATCAATTTCTATGAGCTACACATTAATATGTCACAAATAGGTTTGATACACACACTTTTTCAATAAAGGAAAGGACTTTCACAGAATGGAATCCATGTGTGATTATGTAAACATAGCTTTATGATTCATAGAATGGTGCTTTTTACAAAGGAGGGCATGAAACATCAAATAAAGTTATAAAGGAATAAAAGGAATTTACAAGATAACTTGATTATTAACCTGAAATGCACAACACTTTGCAAGAACATTGATGGAAAAAACTGAAACACCAACAGAGGCCAAGACAGCCTGTACTTTATATTCCAACGTCAAAGTGAGTTACAAAACATACACTAGCTGAGAGAGGATTGCTCAAAATCACTAACTCCTTTGAATGCATTATTTGAACTGTCTACAAAAAGGCAAAAAATGCCTTATATATCAGAAGTGTGTCGGCCCCTTAGGGCTTAGCAAAATATCCGTCCTCAAAAAAATCTATCCTTAGATCTTTTGATGAAATTAATGTTGCGATCCTGCGTGTCCTTGTTGTTCATGTTGGTGAAGGAGTTGCTTCCATGAATGGTCCTCTTTAGATCTTTCAAAGCTACCACATTCATTTCCTGATCTCGTGTCTGCTTTCTAACCTACCTGTCGAGCACCTTGAATGCTTCTGAGTTTAGAACAGATACATGTTGCCTTTCATTATGTTGATCTTCATGGCAGGGGGTCAAATAGTCAAGTCGTCAATGGTTCGTCTCAGGCTCCTTTAGACTAGTCGAGCATACTCCACGTAGATTCTTTGGGTGGTCAAAAGATTTTCCTGTATAATTGCATGTCGGTGAGACACTAATCATGTCTCCCCGATGTGATTATACCTTCCTGTGATTATCGGCATAGCCTGAGAATGTTGATGAGAGCTCCTGTCGAGCTTGAAAAGTTGTACCGATACCCCTAAAACTATTGACAAGACACAAATCCTTCGCTGAGAGATCACAACGAAATCCCCATCTATTGTGAACCTCTTCATTTCGGTGAGACACATTTGCATCGGTAAGACCCCCTCACCAAGCTCACCTTTCCTGTCAGGGAGACATTGCTTTATCGGTGAGATCTTTTGCCGAGTTCACATCTTACGCCGAGACCTCATAACGATGTCAAAAATTTCTCCCCGATGATAGCTTGATGATCAATCTTCAGCATGACTTTTAACGGTCAGGGAGACCTTACAGCGAAACCACCCTATTATACCGACGACATCCGTTACATTGAGCCCCCTTTTTGTTTTGGCGAGATCATCATCAAGTCAGGAAGACTTCATGGCGAGGCTCAAATGTCATATCGATATCTACTTCCGTCGCTGAGACTACACCTTGTCGGCAAGACATCACCGCGATGACTGGGAGCCATGCCGATGTCATACGTGTCAGTGAGACCTTCTGCATTCAGCGAGACATTGTGGTGAAGCTCAACCACCCCCTCCGGCTCAACATCCTTTCGGTGAGACATCAAGCCTTCAGTGAGACACAATGCCGAAATGAAATTCTCTTGGTGAGGTCCTTACTTTCTCTTCGGTCGGGGAGACATTTCTATCTCGACAAGACCATTCGCTAAAGCTTGGTCCCTATACCGAAGGCATCCTTTTGATGAGACTTCCCCGGGTCGGCAAGACCTTACGCCGAAGAAAACAATGTACCGAGACCTTCGCTTTTCAAACACTGTCGGCGTGACCCCTTATTGTCACCGAGACCATATGCCAAGGGAAAAATCTTATGCTGACGGTGAAGCCCCCTTCGGCGAAGTACTTGTTATTAGGGAGACTCCTGCCGAACCTCATTGTTATCGTCGAGAAAAAGGCCCATCGACCAAACATCTTGCCCGAGATGACCATCCTACACCGAGAGGACTTTGTTTCGATATGACTCCACTCCTTTGGCCAGACCTTATGGCAATGATCCCTACATCCAGCGAGAGCCCCTTTTAGTCGGTGAGACATCTGAGTGGTCTTGGTGACTTTGTTCTTAGAGGATTTTCATGCTAAACTTTCCTAGGGGAGGCTCTCCAACTGAGTTCTCTTTGACCTAGCAACAGATGTAGGATTTTTCCCTTTGTTGCGAATGTTCCATTTGGCCTCTCGAAGATCTATCACATGATTATCCTGCCTGATTGAACCTGTAGGTGAAAAATAGGCAACAATATCCATTACCAAAATCCCTCCCATAAATATTATTCCATTATAATCCACATAAATCAATTCCTTCTTCACATAAATGTCATTAAAATCAAGAGCTCTAGTTGTTTTGTAACCACAAACTGAAGGCGAGTTATAGTCTTAGGAGCCCCTCCACCTACTCCTAAAGACACGTATGATATTATTGAAAAAATTGATAAGACTTGGCATGGAGATCAATCCTAAATCCTCTCAAATCATCTAACATTAATTTATTGTGAGGGGTTGATGTCATTGAGAACCATTAAATCATTCAAGACTCAATTTAATATATCTTTCAATGAATTTTATTTCCCATTTAACCTTCAACAATATTATCACCTTTAATCATAAGGGTGTTCTGTCTTTGTAGAGAGTAAAATGATTCTTTCCCTCCACACAACATGAAAATATCTAAGAAATCAAGGAAGCCAAGATTTGGAATAAACATGGAAACTTCAGAGGATATATCATTTGATGAGGACTTCATATTTCTCTTGATCCACCAAGGTTGCAAGATGGGTCCTCTCTCCTATTAGAGGATACTATCAACATAAACCTAGGCACAATGGACCTAAGCAAAATTTTTGCAATCATGATCCCTAAAGAATGAAAAATTTATCATGATTGATCTAAATTTGAGTGTGAATTCATGTTACATTATCTAGTGTAGAGGAAAACCTATGATATTTTTATTAATGGACAATTAACAAAATTAATAAAAAGGAGTTGTATGCATTTGAAGTAACGATTTTATTATAAATAAATAAAACTATATAAAAACTAAGGAATGTTAATAGTCGTCACAACCTCAAGAATTTGAAATGAATAGTTGGCTATGAGAGAATAACAAATAAAACCAAAATTAAAAAATAAATGTGAATTTAGGTACCCCAACTTGGCGGGTCCTAAATTGCAGCCTGTTATTCCATTTAAGGGATTGATGACAATTTTGACCCAAAATTTTGCTCCAAAGACCTCTGAAATGCAATTTACTAAAACATAGAAAATACCAAAAAATTTGATTTTCAATATTTTCTATCCTTTCCTGTGCCAACAACTCTAGAGTGCTCTAGATCATTCCTCCCCCTTGAGAGGCAATGTGCCCTGTTGACATATTTTATGCCACTCTTGGATGCACATCATTTATATCTGATCAAAGAGATCCTATGTGTGCATCTTGTTGAAATCCATGATTATTTTTGAATGAATCTAGGTCCTTTGAGGTTTTGAACTCCTTAATTGTGTCTGATTAGGGTTTTGAATTGCATGTAGGGTTTAAACCCTCCTAAAACCCTAGTGCTTTTTCCTTTTCACTTTTTGTTTTTTTTGCTCATTGAACTTTTGTGCCTAGTTAGTCTTGCATCCCTAAGATAAAAGCATCAGTGTCCTCATTCTTTGTTTTACCTAGGCAACCCCTTCTTTATGAACAACTTTAAAGCACATGGTAATTACTACCGCTTAATTCTTTGTATTGCCCATCATTGAAACCTTAACATTCATCGACCTCATTTATGCAATGAGCGATGAACTCATTTCCTTTGTATCACTTGTCGCTATAATCTTTTGGCCTTTGTATTTCACTTCTGTGACACGAGATGGCCTACATATCCTTTGCATCACGTCGGTCCTTCACATCACAAAAAACCTTTCACCGCTCAATTCATTTGAGTGATGAGTGATGAGAAGTAAAATAACTATGGGTTATGATTGTGCCACATGTCAACATATTGTGCCTACATCGCCTATCACCAAAGACATTTTCATTTTAGATAAACTTCTGCAGCGTGCGATGAACGGTGGCAAGCTTCTATTTCTTTGCATCGCTAGAGGTCTTCACATCACTGGAGTATGAGTGGAACTTTGAAGTGTTACAACGACAAGTGATGAGTGTTGGGCTAATATTCTGGTGAATATTCCTTCCATCAGAGCTACTCTACACATCATGTCTTTATATTTTTTCAGTGGGTTCCTTTTCACGATGAGCGATGAGGGGCTAAGATTAAACAAAGAACATCCAACAGTTGAGGTTGCATCATGCCCTTTCTTCACATCACTGTTGTGAAGCAAGGCAGTGGAGTGGTTTGCGTGATGCATGATGGGTGAGGATGTGGGTTATGTTGTTCCTTGGAGCATCGTTATTTCATTTTGAAAGGCTCAGGTAAAATGTGCGATGTGCGATGAATGACCCTAATTGGAAGGTGGAGATCAACGACAATGTTTTAAACTTGACCGATGTTTGATCTCAACCGTCCATCTCCAATCCAATGGCCAAAATTCAAACTTCAATGGTCAGTTGCTCTTGTTTGCAATAAATTTGTAGAATTGATGTCTCAACAAAATTCCTAGCTACTAGATCAAATTTCATCGACTATGGCTTGATTTTTTATGCCTTTTCAACATTGATTTTCATTTTTGGGTGGCACCATTACTCCTTAATGTGTTGCAAAGGAAACATATCTCCTGTCAGTGTATGTTGGTCTACTATTTTATTATGGATTTCATGGGTGCCCATCCTTGCATTCATATGCACCATCATTTTGGGGCTTGTTCAAGTTGTTAGAGCCTTTATGGCTAGTTATATTGCTCTATAATGGGAGCAATTCAGATCATTTTTAATATGATCAAATTCATCTTCTGCAAACCCTAATCAGGTTAGGGTTAGGGTTTTGAATTCAATCCTCAGTTATTCCTGAACTATAAAGGAAATGTTTGTATCTTTTTGAGGATTCTTCCTCTAGCATCTCTAGGGTTTTTCTACTGCAAACATTGCATTTTTTGCATTCTTCCATTGTAAATATTGCTTCTAAGCTTTTATGTTAATAAATTTCAGCTAGTATCATTATTGTCTCTTGCATGTTCGAGTAAAATCCTTTTACCTTCGTTTCTGAGTATGTGTTTAGCTGATTTATTAATTTATTACTCTGTTTAGAAATAAGAGGAAACACATTCTATCTTGGTGCATTACCTTCCTTTCATTTTCATGTTCTCCTTCTATCCCTTTTCCTCTGTGACTTGTTAGATTAGGGTAGTAATAGATTTCATGTGTTGGGTTAGACCAACACATCTGCACTTAGTTTAGAAGAGGAATCTGAATTTCTCTAGAGATTCAACCTCATTTGGACAAGGTTCCACACCTTGAGGTTGTTTCCATTGTGTCATTAAAACATTGAAGTCTCGTTCAGTAAGGTGCAGTTTTATGTGACAACATGCCCCATTGCTTCAATACTCTACAACAGATTAGGAAAATGTGTTGCAACTTGCTCCTTGGTAAACCACTTGTTTTGTGAGGTAGTTGTCCTACCTGAACCACTTGATAAAGAGTAACTTATGTGTTCCTCAAAATTATGTCATGAACATCAACAATCTGATTAGTCACCACTAGAAAAATAGTCCCAAGATTCAATTCACTAGTTTAAATTTTCTTAGCCACATTCAAAGTATCCAATAGAGATGGGAAATATGGGCATAATAGTTTAACATTGAAAATAGGATGAAGCCCAAGAAATGGTGGAATGTTGAGTTCAAAATCATTCTCACCAATCTACTTTAAAATAGAATATGGTCCATACTGAAGAGGACAAAGCTTCTTATGTGGTCCCTAAAGTTTTTCTCTCTGAAGTTGAAGCCACACCTTGTCACCAATTTGAAAGTGATGAGGTACATGGTGCTTTTCATGTTGCTCCTTATACTTCTAGTTGGTCTACTGCAATATTTCATGAAATTTCTGTTGAATATTACAATTTTTCTCAATAAACTTAGAAGCTTTATCCATATCCTTCTCTACATGTGTTGATGGTTCACTTGTCATGGATAGAAGTGCAACATCCAAAGGAGCCAATGGATGGTACTCCAAGAAGACCTCAAATGGACTGTGTCCTGTAGAACTATGTTGCATGCATGAAAGGATCTCATCCCATGTTCAAGGATGTTGAGAGTGATACATCCATAAACTGTGAATAATTATGTGATTGACCACTTCAGTCTATCCATTTGTTTATATATGGAAAGAAGTAGACTTGGTGAGCTTGGTGTCCATCATTTCCCAAAGTGCAGACCAAAATTTACTAATAAATCTACTCTCTATCAGAGATGATACCTTGTGGCAATCCAAAGTGAACCCAGACACGAGTAAAGAACATCTTGGCAGTATCCTCTGTTGACACCTTTTTCTTGTAAGCTACTAGTATGACCATCTTTGAAAACTTATCTACCACAATATACACATAGTCATGACCACATCTAGTAGTAGGGAGACCAAACATGAAGTCCACAAAGACTAATTGCCAAGGTCTATCCGAAATAGGAAGAGGCATATATAATCTTGTTCTATGATTTTCAGTCTTTGCAATGGCATAGGCTACATAAGACCGAACATAAGAAGTAACATCATGTTGCATCTTAGGCCAATAAAAGTACCTATGGAGTACAAAAAGAGTCTTTCCTACCCCAAAGTTTCCAGAAATATGACTATAATGTGCTCCCCATATCATATTTGATCGTTCCTTAATAGGAACACATATATGACCCATGTTACAAAGAATATTGTCTTGCAAAAATAATCCAAGGACTTGTTTACCTATTGTTAGTCTGTTGTAAGTATCAAAAAATTATAAGTCAATACTATACAAGTTGGTCCAATCTGTTGTTTGATTCCCACAATAATCCAACACCATAGTTAGTACAATGATAAGAGGTCTAATCAAGCAATCTACAACTTTATTACTACTACCCTTTTTACGGTGAATATTAATATGAAATTTTTGCAAGTAGGCTTACCATATTTTATGCCTATCCTTTTGCAATATCCCTTGTGTCTACAAAAATTGTAGAGGTTTGTGATCTATATGGATGATAGTCTCTTTCCCCAAAATGTAGTGCTTCCATTGCTTGCAGACCAACACAAAGCATACATTTCCTTGTCATATGTAGGATATTTGTGGACTGTATCAGAGAATGTTTCACTGTGATAAGCCACCAGATGATAATGTTGCATGAGTACTGCCCCAAGAGCATACTCAAAGGCATCTGTTTCAATCTCAAATGGCTGTTGTAGGTCTCAAAGTGCTAATATTTGTCTTGAACATAGCCTTTTCTTGAGTTCCACAAATGCTTGTTGTTGTACTTTTGTCCAAATTTTTTTTTCTTTACCTCCTCTAAGTACTTGGTTCATGGTCCATGCTAAGTGAGAGAACCCAAGTACAAACTTTCGATAAAAATTGGTCAGTCCCAAGAAGCTACAAAGTTTTGTAATGTTTCTAGGAGAAGCATAGTCTTTGATCACTTGTATCTTTGTTGGATTGACATGAACACCTACACTATCCCTGATGTACCCCAAAGTATTGAATCCTTTCCATACCAAATGAGCATTTTTACCTATTAGCATAGAGTTTATGTTGTTGCAAGGTTGAGAGTACTCATTCCACATGTTGCAAATGTTCCTCCCGTGTCTTGCTAAAGATAAGTATATCATCTAGATAGAACACAACAAAAAGAATCAATGAAAGGCCTGAAAATATCATTCATCATTCACATAAAAGTGGTAGGGGCATTTATTAGTCCAAAAGGCATCACTAACCATTCAAACGACCCCTCCTTAGATTTGAAATTAGTTTTCCAAACATATGATGGGTCAATTGGCACTTGATGATATCTTGATTTTAGATCAATTTTGGTAAAAAATACCTCCCCTTAGCTGGTCCAAGAGATCATCAATATGAGGGATTGGATATCTATTTTTCATAGTGATCTTGTTCAGGGTCCGATAATCAATGCATAATTTCCAAGTTCCATCTTTTTTCTTGACCAAGATGATTGGACTGCCACATGGTGATGTACTCAGTTGAATATGGCCCTTTTGGATAAGCTCTTCAATTTGCCTCTTGATATCATCATTCTCCAAAAATAATCTCTTGTATAATGGCCCATTTGGTAATGGTGTCCCTGGAATCGCATCAATGGAATGTTTGACTTGGCAATGCTTTGGAACTACTATTGTGAAAGTGAAGATGTTTTGATATCCTAACAATAGTTCATCCATATATTTTTGTTGATATGTGGTGACATTTGCTACTATTGTATGAGTGTTACCTATGACTGACCTTGTTTCCTTAGGTCAAATCATTAACAATACAAAAGCTTTAGTTTGAGAAATCAAACACCTACATTGCTTGGAAATAATTAAAGATGTAGTTTTTGATGAACATACCTCAGGTATTCAATATTTTTGTTCTCCCAGCTTGACAATAATACTCCTTGGTTGAGACTCATAGATGCCATGTCTTTTATACATGTAAGGTTGCTACAACAGTACATCACACACATCCAATGGTACAACATCACAAATGACCTCATCTTTGAATGGTTTAATGGAGTAAGACAAGCAACACTGTTTGGTTACTTGTATGTCTCGTCCCTAACTCACCTAACCCATTGAGTAGGGTGTGGATGAGGCATTGTTTTCAGATTAATCCTCTTAATAGCCTCAACAAATATCAAATTTTTCTAGCTTCGGTTGTCAACTATGAAGTGAAAGGCCTTTCCATTCACCCACATCTATGAGTGAAACAAACATTCCTCATTTTCATGGGGCACAATTTTTTCAATAGCTATAGTGGCATAAGGGTTTGCTTCAATGATTTATTCTTATTCCTTATGCTCAAAAGGATCTGTAGGCAGTGACTCAATTTATTTTTCCAATTCATGGGTTTTTTCCATCAATGTTTTGGCAGATCTGCCATCTTTTGTGCTATGTCAAGATATCTTATGAATCTCACACCACATGCCACTATCCTTTGGAACCTTCATAACACCTGTACTTGATGATGGTTGAGAAGGGAATTTACTGTTGGTCTACTTTCCTTGAAAATTGCTATCCCCTTTTGGTTTGTTCTCCCTTTTCCCTCTTTGCTTGAAATTTTCTTAAATTTTAGTTGCATATTTGTATGCATTTCCCAATATTTTGATATTTAGAAAATATCTCTGTTGGGATATAATGATGCAGCCTATTGTGATATTTCAACACTTGATATTTCTTTGTATCCTAGATGTCAAGTTTTGCATATAACACATGGAAGGAATTGGTGTAATCTTGGAAAAATTAGTCTTTCTTTTATCAAAGTAGCTACCATTGTATATATGTTTCTTCATATGTGTCTTTAGGGAAATATTCATATTTGATGTGCTCCATGAATTCTTCTCATGTGGGGTTATCATCTATTCCTTCATCTTTAGGAATTTTTTTGGCTGAAAACTTTGTCTTTCATGATTGCTTCACATGATGTTCAACATTGAGGAGAGTGAATGTTATCTTTTCTACATCATAAAAGCTATTCACCAAAAAATATTTTTCTAGTTTTGATAACCAATCATCCACAATATCTACATCAATCCTTCCTTCAAAATTTGGAATGTCAAAATTTACTTACACCTTGAAAGGGACACGTATCCATGAAATGGTATCTCTGTCATGTTTGGTTGTTGATTACATTTATTCTATCAAAATTAATGTGCAAATTGATTCATCGTCTCTTCTCATTGCTTATCCAAACCCTCTTCAACCATCATCTTGATAGGGTCTGATGAGTCACCTTGTTCTTCTACCATCTTTGGTCATGTGCATCTCAAAGGAGGATAATTTGACTGTAAACTTTGTGTTTTCAATCCTAATGTTTGATAGGATGACCTTGTGTGATCTAACATTCAGGATCATTCTTGCTTTGATGCCAATAATTTAAATTTGAGCATGAATTCAAATTACAATATTTGGTGTAGAGGAAAACCTGTGATATTGTTGTTGATGGACAATTAGCAAAACTCATAAAAAGGAGTTGTATGCATTCAAAGTCACCATTTTATTAAAAAAAAAACTATATACAAACTGAAGAATTTGAACAGTAATCACTACCTCGGGAATTCAAAATGAGTAGTTGGCTATGAGAAAATAACAAATTAAACTAAAATTTGAAAAAATAAACATGTGAATTAGGTACCCCAACTTAGCGGGGTCCTAACTTTCAGCCTACTATTCCATTTAAGGGACCAATGACAATCTCAACCCCAAATTCTGCTTTGAAGACCTCCAAAAATGTAATTTACTAAAACATAGAAAATACCAAAAAAATTGATTTTTGATTTTTTCCATCCTTTCTCATGCCAACAACTCTAAAGTGCTTTGGATCAATTATCTTCATAAATAATTATTAGATGTGTTTTTATGGTCCTATATAGATATGCTAGGGTTAGAACCTTATCTTATTGTTCATCATTTGGTAGTTATACTAGATGCAAAACTAATTAATTAGAAGCTCCAAAAAATTCACCCTAAGATAGCCCTCATGGTTAAAGAGGAACACTAGTTAAGTATGAGATCCAAAAATCCACTCTAAGATAACCCTCCTAGTTAAAGAGGAACTACAAAAGATATTGGATGCTGGTTTGATTGGGCCAATTAATTATTTGGAATGGATCTCTAGTATAATGAAAATCAACAAGAAGATAAAGGGAGTTTTGTCTATTTATATTTATGAGACATCAATAAAGCTTATCCCAAAGACAACTTTCCCTTACTCAATATTCACATAATAATTGATCTCACAACAGGGTTTGAAATGTTATCCCTTATGGACAATTTTTTAGGATATGATTAAATACATATAGTACTAGAGGATCTTAACATAAGTCTACTTTTACCTTGGAGAATTTTCTATTATTAGGTAAACCTTTTGGTTTGAAAAATGTAGGAGAAAATTATTAGATATCCATGATAATAATCTTCCATGACATGCTCCACTGTGATGTTGAGGATTATGTGGATGAATATTGGGAAAGTAAAAAATTTGAGTAGATAATCTTATTGTCTTACATTGTATTTTGGAAAGACTGAGAATACAAGATCTAGTTTAATCCGAGAAAATTTGTTGTTAGTGTAATTGTAGGAAAACTTCTGAGTTACATTGTTTTCCAATGAGGAATTGAAGTAAATCCTAATAAATTTAAATCTATAATGAACATGCGTGAATGATTAAGAACCTCTAGTGGCTCTTTAACCTTTAGGGAAAATTTTAGTTCATTAGGCACTTCATTTCTCACAACCAAATACATAGATATGTTGAAGTGAGTGAATTTTTCATGTTCAAACCTCCTCTAGAGGTTTGTCAACATGAACTAGTGTAGGAGATATCTTGAACAAATAACAAGTTGTACTAACTATTTTTTACCATTTTTTTAATCCAAATTGACTTCATTAAGCATAATTCTATCCCTCTCCATCAATGTCCTATTTATCCTCTCCAATGGATGCACCGAGGGGTGTATGGAGATGTCTTATACCACACAATATAATTGTCCTTACATAATCTATCAAACTCTATTGGAAAATATTCCCCACCATTGTGTTTTCTTGATACCTTGATCTTTTTATCCATTTAGTTCTCCAAAAGATCCTTAAACTCTTTAAAAATAAATTGAAAACGTCAATTTTTTATTTTCAAGAATATACATCTATGTCTTCCTAGAGAAACCATCAATGAATGATACATAATACTAGGATTTTGAAAGTAAAGATACATCTATTGGAATAAAAAAATTGGTATGAATTAAAGCTAAAATACTTATAGATCTTGCAAATTCTAAATAAACTAAAAATGATTTTTCTTTCCATATAAATTATGTTCACAAAAGTAAAAATCTAAGAAACAATCAAGCGAACCCTTTATAAAGTTATATTTTTTAAGGCTCTAAAGCCTTTATCACCAATGTGGCTCATGTAATAATGCCACAAAATAGTATTCTTAGTTGGTAAATTTCTCTTTGAGGTAATAGTGTTCTTAGGAACTAAAAATACACATCAAGGTACTACAAGTACTACTTTTGTAGGTGTAGATACTACTACATGTTATAATGATACAAGTACCAAAGTTGCAATTGTAGTAATTTTAAATCCCTCTAATGTAAGTACCACTAAATTATTAGATTAAACATAAATGTTGGAATTAAGGTGAAAAATGGTTCTAACCTAAACTATCTTTGTAGTACCATAGCTGCATAAACCATCTTACACCCATCCTTGTTGAAGGATGCATACACATGCACATAGTTCATGTTATTGATGGATAATAGTGTTCATGCCAAACTAAATATATGTATAACCCAAAAGGTACCTTTAATCCTCCCATTAGAAAATATAATTTTGACTTGATAACATCCAATAATAATAAGAAAAGACATATTAGTAAGGTAGAACTTTTTATTGTTGAAGCTTAACCTATTGTGAGTAATGTGGAAATAGGCTCTAGAGTCAATCATCAAAGCATCCACACATGCATTCATAACCAAGTTTACAACAAATGCATCACCAACCTCATCTTGAGAATTCATTAAATCCAAAATAATCATTTTATCTATTATTTTCCTTCTTCCTCTCCTTTCAATCCTTTATGTGGCATTTATTACTATAGTTCCACAATTCAATTTTGGATTTATCATGAAACTTAGACCTCTCTCTAGATTTGGATATTCCTTTATATTTCTTATTGTTCTTACTCTTACCTTTGTCCTTTGATCTTCTTTAAGCCACTAGTGTATCCTATATGGAATGCAAAGTTTTCTCTCTCAAATCCTTTGAAGTAGAGCACCCATCACTTCTTCAAGTATAATATTAATGGTATTTCCACCAATGTCCATCATCATATTATCTTATGAATTCAACAAACAACATAAAAAAGTGAAAAAACAATACTTATAATTCATCTACATGTATATGTACTAAAAATAGCTCACAATAAGTCCCCATTAGAAGCATTCAAGTGTGCTTTATATTTAAGTCTCCATCACCTATCCTTAAAGAGTACACAACTTCTTTCATAGATAAAGCTTAATTACTAGGGATTTAGCATAGTACAAGTTACCCAACTTATTTGAAAGGTTCTTCATGATGTTTTCTCCCATTGTGTTTAAGAGTACTAAATGTACCAAATAAATCCCAATCAAGATTTTTTTCCAATCAAACACCACCCAATATTTATCCTTCATAGTCGAGGGTTTGTTTCTATAAACTATGATCCAAAGATCTTGATTTATGATTAAATCTCCCATTTTAAGCCTCTTAACTCAAATTTTGTACTTTTGAATCTATCAATCACCAGAAATTATGTTCTCACCATATTTTACTTGAACTATAATCTCCCCTAATGGAACATCATCCTCAAACATGGATTACTTGAAAAAAATCCTTTTTAATAACACTAAGGAAACTAGGATCTAGCCAAGATTTGACACTAAATGAAGTAATTCATATAAAATAAAATACTTCCTAGAAAAATCTATAGAGGAGAGATAGGAAAATAGAAACTAAGATCCAATAACTTTATAAATATAAAATATACATGCATCAACATACAATCACATAGAATAGAGATGACAATGATTTACCCTAGCAAAACCTTTTGGGAAAAAAACTAGATGAAAAGGAGCCTTAATGTATCATTCAATCGCCAATAATATTGTAGTTACAATACAATCAAAGTATTCAATCCTTTGTCACACCAACTCTATCTGGAGAAATTACACTAGCATAACCCCTTGCAAAATCATAAGTTTATAATATCTCAATCCAAGCACCCAATATATAAAGCAAGCCCAAACCATAAACCACAAGTGGTTTTACAAATCAATAAGAGAATATCATGGGCTAAATGTGGCACCTAGATTCCCATAAAAAATCTAATACCCAAATAGAGAGTAACTCTTACTTCATAGCCAACCACAAAACTTGGGTGCTCCAATTTGGACTCATTATCTCTTTTCAAAGATGTTCTATGATGTGCATCTTTGTGACATCATAAGTTGGTCAAAATTCTTAGACCACTATGTAACCTTCCTCTTATATGCTCTTATGAGCATTGTAGAATCTCTTATAGATCTTACAATGTTATAGATCCTCTTACACACCTTACATGACATTAAATATTATTACATGTGTCATAATAAAAATTTCACATTATATAAAATATCACCTCAATTGGGACACCCTTCTCTATTTGCACATAATAAATAAATAATAATTTGAACATCGAGATTTGCAAGGTGTATGGCATCTAATTCCAACAAATATATACACGAAATGTTTATATAAAAAAAGTTGTATATTTTTGCCATGCCTTTATATATTTTCACTATTTTTGTAATGGGACTAAGCCTTAAAATTGACCATAAATTCATGTAATTCAAGAATTGAATTTCAAGGAGCCCAAACTGAGTAATAATATTTTATTTGTATACTAAATTTTTTGTATAAAAAGCTTGTTCTGAAGGTTTAATTTTTTAATCTAAATTTCTAAATTTTAGTTTAAGCATAGGGTTTTGAATTTAAATATATTTATTTTCTAGGAACCCATGGTCTTATGTATTAAAAATAATATTTTTTAATAGACCCTTATAGGGTACCTATACTTTCCCTAGAGTTGATTTTTTCATCTTTTGTTTTTGTAGCAATATTTTATAGTTTTCCTTTTTTTTGTAGAGAAAAATTAACGCAACCTAAAGGAGGTTTTTTTTTTGATATGATAAGCAACATTTATAGGGTGTTGTACTACACGGAGAGCCCCAAGGGCTAGAAAGTTCTAGAACAACAAAACATTAAATAGACTTAAACACCAAAAAACATAACCAAAACATGACACAAATCAACAACACACTAGACCAACAGCAAGCCAGCAACAAATTAGCTATATTTTTCCCAGTTCTTTGACATCAGCTGAACCATATCATCCCCAACCCAATTTGGGTGGTCCTCGGTCTTTTTCAACTCCATCTCTTCCTTCATAGCAACCAACAAGGTACTAGTGACACAGTGGATCATCCTAACTGTGAATCGAGTTAGCCCATACATTTTTTTATCCAAGATGTCCAATCTCTCTTTCAACACACCAACCTCCTCCCCACTGCTCACAGTGTACTTAGGAACATTTTGCTCCATCCCTAATGGCTCTGAAGAGTGGGAGGTCAAAACCACTTGCAAATGACCACCCGAGTCAAGAACTAAAGAGGGCCCTCTGACTTTCTCACCAAGCTCATCCTCCAACACCACATCAACCCAGCTATCCTTGCTATCCGATAGCTCCTCCTTTGTGTCCAGGTCTCTAACCTGCATTTTATTTTTATTCTTAGCAAGCCTCCCTGAACATCTTATAATTGCATCATAGCCAGTAACCACAGTTTTTGCCACCACCATATCACCCAAGGAATCCTTGCTGACAACATGCTTCCCTTTATTCAGAGGCACCTTCTCCTTCTTACCCTTCTTCTTTAGACCAGGTTTACTAGGAGTATACTTAAGATCACATAGGCTAATCACCGCAATGGCTTGGGAAGCACCCTCAATACCTTTGAGCTTTTTAGTAGGAGGTTTGGGTTTCTCAATAGTGACCGGGTGATTCTTTTTAACAGGGCCTTTAGACTAGGCCTTAGGTAATTTGGGCACAGTGGGGTTCTCAATTTCCTCAATACGAACAACCAAAATGGGTTTAGGCGGGCATAAAGCTAGATGAAAATGGTAAAGTCTAAGAATAAGACCTTGATGGAGCAGAAGAGGAGTAGGCTCATTGGGGTTAGCAACGGCCGAAGCAATACACTTTTCAATAGAATTTTTGAGGTCAATCAATAGGAAAAAGGGAAAGCTCAAAAGAACTTTATGCCTAAGGTGATTTAACAAAGGGAAATGGTAGAAGAAGTAAGTTTTGTACCTTCCTTCCAACATGACATATTTCATCTAAGCCAGACACACCTGGTCCCATGGCTTTGAAAGAGCCTCCTGTTCAAACCCAGACTGGTTGCACGCCTCGTCACCAATGGAAAATTTGTTCATGCTCTCATTATCCTAGGTATTGGAATGTTTAGGATGCTTCATACCCATGCTTTGCAGACCCGTCACCTGCACAATAACTTCCAAGACTAAATTATTTGTTACCATGTTAGAAAGCTTAAATATTTAGGTTCCAAGACTAAATTATTTGTATATTATATTAAACATAAAATAAATGTGCAATAAATAAATCGAATGACATAGTTACACGAAACAAAAAAAATATGGTTGGAAAATTGTGAATGTAAAAAAATTGCAAGCATCATTAATGAGAAAACTTACAATTTTTTTGTACAATCATAGACTCACAAGAACTTGAGGTTTCACAATCATGAAAACCTCTCTCATTTAGAGTGAATATCCAAGTATTCACCAATAATCAAATTCTCACATACAATATTCCTTAATTTGATCCCCTAAAATACAAGGTGAGAAGACATGTTATACCCATTCAAGAATTTACATTTTCTAAAGATATTTGTAATTAATTAATTAATATATCAATAATTATTAATTAATTAATAGATTTTGTGATATGTCATGCATATTTATACTATAAGGTCTAAACCTTATAGTTAAAGCCTTATATATGTTTTTGATAAGATAAGTTGTATTTATAGGGTGTAGTACCCTTTACACCAGGATCCTAGAGGGAAAAAAAGGATCAAAAAACAAAAACTATCATCAAATAGTCTAGTAGCAAAAATAATAGATAGACACCAAAAACTTACAACACCAACAAACCAACAACAAAAAGTAAGCCCACCCAACAACAACACACACCCTACCCATTACTTTGCTAAGCGCCTCCCACTATTGAAAGAGGAGATCCAGAACCTCATCACCCACCCATTTGTTGCTAGGTCCTTCTTTAGAATTTTTTTTTCAACCTCGTCACACAACACATCAGACAATGTAACAACGAACCTGTGGATGACTCGAATTGTGAAGTGTGTGAGCCTAGTGAATTTCCTTTCTAGTTTTTCAACATAAAACTGTAGATTATCGAGCTCATCCTTCTTCTTAGCTTCCTCCTTTTCCACTCCCTCATTCCCAGTGAAGTGTTCCAAAGATTCTAGAGTGGAGTCTTCATAGATCATTTTTTTTAGCTCCAAAAAATGGCTTGACCCTTCAACATAATCCTCAATTTTTTCAATGGTATCAAGTTTTCTCTCCTCCTTGCTCCCTTTCTGCTCAGAATCACCGAAGATATCATCAACAGGGTCCTCCTTTTTGTTCTTGGCCAATCTGTTAGAATGTTTGACGCTAGTCTGCTCTGCCCCTAAGTCCACACTAGCAACAACAACAGTGTCCCCCTAGGAATCTCTATCAAAAGATCCCCCTTCCTTAATGTTCATGTCTAACTCCACCACATGGCACGGGGTTCCCTTTTTTCTATTTTTTGGTTCAATTTTGTTCTTGGCAACCAGTTTACAATCCTTTTTAGTGGGAGTGTTCTTCAATTCACAAAGTCCAACAACCACTTTTGACTGAGCTAGACCCACACCCTCTTTTTTCTTCTTAGCTAGGGGTTTAGGTTTAGGGTCATCGGGGGCTTCACTAGGTGTAGGGGGATTCTTTATTTTGGGTCCAACTAAAGCAACCAGAGAAATTTTATCAGGGGAAAGGTCAGAGGCTTCCTATTCCTCAATTTTGACAGCTGAAATAGGCTTAGGGGGGCAAAGGGCCAAATGAAAGTAGTACAAAAGAAAAATTAGGCCTTGGTGTAGGGGAAAAGGTGGTGGTTTGTCTGGGTTCCTGGAAGATAATTCAAAGGTTTCCCTAATAGAACTTTCAAGAGATGAAAGTAGGAAGAAGGGAAAGCTTATGAGGATTTTGTGTCTAAGATGGTTCAACAAGAACAAATGGTAAAAATAAAACACTTTGAATCTCCCCTCCAACATAATGTACTTCATAATGGATAAACATACTTGGTTCCATGGCTTCAACAAAGACTCCCTTTCAAACCCCATGTGCAAATTTGTTGGTTTCTCATTCCCTAGGTAGAATGTATGGAGGCTTTCTAGATCCTGCACTTTAGTATGATTTTTAAGCTTCTGCCCCATGCATGACAAGTCCATGGCCTTGGATATGACATCCTCATTAATTTTGAAGGAGATTCCACCAACTGTGACTCTCACCATGCCCCTGAAGGCATTCCATTAGAGGTGCAATGTCTCCCTCAATGCAAATGTCCCAAACAAGGGGGTCCTTGCAAAAATATTTGCAAGAAACAAGCTTAGTTCAAACTTTGTCACCACCCATTTTCACTCCCAAATCATGGATTTTCAACTGAAATAATAGGGCAAGAGGTATTTCAAAATGTCAATAGGCAAAACACACACCCCAATTATCGGCACCGCCATACACTAACATAAAATATTGCCTAATTAAGGAAATCAGATTTTTACATGTACCAATGGTCATTGTCAAAGAGATTAGGGTCATAGGGCAAGAAAAATATTTCTTTAAGTACCTTAATGATAATCTAAGAGCCATCATGATATTAATCAGATCATGTGTAGCCAAAAAAATGAAGATAATTTTGGCCTTACGCACGTTTCCATAAACGTGGTTCTAAAAATGGTACTTTTGACAAGACAACTCATAAATATTTTGAAAAGACCATCTACTCCATACAATCTTTCCTGACCCCCATCCAAAATCCCCCCTGCATCCCTCCACATCACCATGAGCCCAAGGGGTTAGTACCAAACTTCTGCCTACACCCCTCCAACTCATCATGCAATGACCACATCACCATAAGCCCAAGGGAGTAGTACCAAATGTAACTTGCAACAAAGGAAATGTTAGATTTCATCATTCACAATAATGCTTTTTTATTTTTCTGCGAGGATAATTCCTTGTATGTTCATGGGGAGGGCCCCCAATCTTCTCCAACTTTTAGATAGTGTCCATGCAGAGCCTAAGTTGGCTAGAAAATCAGCCACCTGGTTTCCCTCACAGAAAATAGGAGGGATCTATCGCCAGATTTGGTTATTTCTTTCTTTCCACAAACACCGGCATAAAATAGGGGGGATCTGTTGCCAGATTTCTTTAGGAAAAGGGTGTTGACAAGGGCTGACCTAGTTTTCAACAAAACTCTTAAGGTCAACATTCATGGTCCAATGAATCCCTAATCTTCCAAAAGAAAATTCCTAAACTTTAGTAGCAAATGAGCAGTGGAGTGATAGATGAGGGACAAAATCCTCGTCATTCTTATAAAGCATGCATATATTTAGGATTTGAAATCCCCTTTTCCTTAGGTTGTCCTAAGTGAGTATCCTGTTGTAACAAGTTGTTCACCAAAAGAAATTAATTTTTGGAGTTAGTTGTCTATTCCATACCTATTTCCATAACCTGTCCTGATTCCCTTGCATTGACAACAAATTGTAGGCAACCTTGATAGAGAGGTTACCCTTTCTTTCCTTAGTCCAATAAAATTCATCCTCCAGGTTTGAGATGGGAATTATAGTTAGCAAGAGGATGTTCTGCAGGGTCCTTGCTAGGTTTCTTAACTCAAGGGAAAGAGGCCAGCATAACTCCAACATTTTCAATTTCAAAGAACTGAGAAGACCGCACAAGTAGTCTCTTACATTCCTACCAAAGAAAAACTTAGCCGGAACCATTAGGTTCTTGAAGTCCGATTGAGAGAGGAATTTCAACCAACCAAAGATCCTCCCAGAACCTAATATTGTTGCCATTCTCCAACTTCCATTTCAACCCAGATTGAAGTATATTTTTTATCTTATGAATATTATTCCAAATCAAGGAACCACTAGGGTGTTCATCTAAGAAACACTTGATCAGGGGACAGTTGTTTAGATACGTCACATTTAGGATTCTACACCAATCCTTCCCATTCCTTAGTTGATTCCATCTGACCTTAGCAAGTAGAGCCTTATTGGTAGGTTGGATTTTCCTTATGCCTAATCCCCCACTAGCTTTGGGGAGGTAGACCATATCCTAGCTTATTAGAGCCATTTTCTTTTTTTTCCTCTGTACCAGTCCAAAGGAAGTTCCTTTGGATTCTTTCAATATTTTCAGCTATAAATTTGAGCATTTTGAAAATGAAAAGGAAGTAAACCAGGATCCCTTGAAGAACAATAGTAAGGAGTTGCAGCTTACTACATGACTGAGGATTGAACCTTTCCACCCTGCCAATTTTCCAAAACTCTTTCAAGGATAGAGTTCCAGAAAGTAGGATTGCTTTCTTTAATAGTGAGAGGGAGACCAAGGTAAACTAAAGGGAGAGAAGCACTCTTATAGCCCAAAATTACTATCACTCTATCTTGCAGGTCTTGAGTGCTATTAAAAAAAATCATGCTATTGTTGTAATTTATGTACTAGCTTGAACTAGCAGCATAAATATTTAGGAAATTCTTCCATTTCCTTGCTTCCACCACCGAGGCTTTCCCAAAAAGGATGGTATCATCCAAAAATTTTTGTATAGAAGTCAAGTCAAGGGTGGTGGCAGGTTTGATACCCTTAATAGAGCCATTGGTCAGCATCTTAGAGAAATTCCTTCTTAGGACATCAACAACCATTATGAACAGGTAAGGAGAAATGGGGTCTTCATGTCTTAATCCTTTACCAGCATTAAGGAGCCCATGAGGGATCCCATTGACCAAAATAGAATACTTCACTGTAGTTGTGCATTTTGAAATGTGATTCTCCACCTTATGATTAAATCCAAACTTGGCTAAAACTTTGAGCAAAAAACTCCATAGGACTTTGTCATAATCTTTTGAAATGTCAAGCTTAAAGGCCATACCAGCACAATTACTTCTATCCATGGAGTATATGCTTTCATGTGTGGCAATTGCAACATCTATAATATGAAAACCCAAGACAAACCCCTTTTGACATGGGCTAATCATTTTTTCAAGAAAAGGTTTCAAATGGTTAACCAAAATTTTGGAGAAGATCTTGTAGATGGTATTATATAGGTTGATTGGTTGAAATTCAGCTATGGTTTGGGGGTCTTCAGTTTTAGGGATGAGATCTAGAAAGATATGGTTCAACTGCTTTAAGAGTTTACCCGACTTGAAAAATTCCTTGACAACAAGAAAGATGTCCTCACCCACAATATCCCAATACTCCTAAAAAAAAGCCAGGGGATAACCATCTGGTTCTGGGGCATTGAAAGCCCCCATACTAAAGTCAACCACTCTGACTTCCTCAAGAGTGACAGTACTCAAGATAGTATCATTATCCACACCAGTTAGTGAATCAGGTGTGGAGTCCAATAACATGTCATTAGCAACAGAGTTAGGAACCTCCAAAGGCTTGGATAAGGAAAGTTGAAAATATCCAGAGGCCATTGAACCAATCTGAGTTGGAGTAGTAGCTTCTATTCCCAAATAATCTTTCAAAAATTTTATCTAGTTTCTTTTTCTATGTTTGAGGGACGAGACATGGAAGAAGGAAGTGTTGCGGTCCCCTTATTTCAACCATTAAACTCTGGATTTTTGCTTCCAAAATATTTCCTTTTTTTTCAAAACTTTGTCCCATTCAGTACATTCATCCTTCTCCTCCTGATATGTCTACACACTGACATCCCCCTCCTCCATCCTTTTTTTGGTCACCTTAAGTTTGTCATCGATCACTCTTTTTTTGTGGAAAACATCCCCAAACACCAATTTATTCCATCCTTTAACCATGTTTTTAATATACTTAAGTTTGAGGAAAAACCTAAACATGGGGGTGCCATGGACAGGGACATTCCACCAATTAGCAACTTTATTCCTAAAGTTCAGGTGAGAATTCCACATTAGCTCAAACCGGAAAGGAAAGGTACCAACAACTGAGTGTTCATTCAAGGTAAGCAGCAGGGGGTTATGGTTAGAGATAGTCTATGGAAGCACCAACATATTGGAGTTAAGTAGATTTGTCCAGTTAGGGGAAAAAATAAATTTGTTGAGTCTGACCTAGATAAGGTTATCAACCATTCTCCTATTAGTTCAGGTAAAATTCTAGCCCTGTAGGTCAATGTCCACTAGCCCTGTATCACTTAAAAGATCAGCCACATCAACCATACTATTAGTATAATCCACCAATCCTCCACACTTTTTAGAGGGATATAAAGGGGAGTTGAAGTCTCCTACCACTAACCAATGAGACCGTTTATTAGTCTAGATCCAACCAGTGATTTCCTACCAAAGAGCTTTCCTAGCATTCCTTAAGTTGGGGGCATAAATATTTATTAGCATCCAAGAAGACCCAAAGTGGGTGAACTAGGTACCCAAGTTGTTCCTATTTTAAAATATTTCAATACCCTCAAGTCTATTATGGTTCCACATAACAGACAACCCCCTTGAAGCCCCATCCGCATCACTAAAGGAAAAGTGAGCATTCAACCAAATGTTTTTAGCTATGGGTTCAAATTTTGTTTTTTTATTTTGAATTTTTGTAATAGTAGTACATCAAGCTTGTGCTCCCAAACATAATTCTTCAAAGCAAGCTACTTATGGGGGCTATTTATCCCTCTCACATTCCAGGGCAATACTTTCATATAGACATCTTTTTTTAGGACACTTCCAATGTCCTCTATTTCGCAAAGCAATCTCTTTGACTGTCTCTCTATTTCTAGTTTGTCATTGGTTAGGTCTTCTTGGTTTGGTATCCACTCCAACATCTTCCTTTCTTGGTTTGCCTCTCTTATTTGGGGTTTTCCAACCATCTTCTTCATTAGTTTGGCTATGTGATAGGTCAGCTATAATTTTCCCTCCAACTCAAGAGCCTTCCCTATCTAGAACAAATCCAGGTATTTCTCCCTCTTCCATACCCTTAATCATACCTAGATTAGCTGGGTGGGGTTGATCTCACAAAACATCCACCTTCAAATCATCAATGACCATTGTTTCACATAAGATACTCTCTGAAGGAAACTCTACCTTCAAAGGGCTGGATTTACTGGGCATTGTCATAGCCAATTTTGTGCCAGATAGGGTGCGTTTGCTTGGAAAAGTCACAACCAAGTAAGAGGTAGGGTTTTCAGAAGGATCAAATTTGGTTGGGGAATCAATGATCTTTAGGATCTCATTCTTGAAAGGGTAGTTATTTGTGATTTCATCCTTTGAGGGATCACTTGGGATAGGTTTGTTTTTTTATGGTGGACTTATAGTCAGAGATGAGGTGCCTAGGTTTGGAGCACTTTTGACAGTAAACCACAACATTTTCATAACATATTTGTTGCAGGACCCATACTTAGAACTCAAAGTCACAAAATTGGGTAATGACTTGTTAATATCAATATTGACACAAGATCTAACAAAGACTAACTTGGATTTAATTCTAGTGATGGTATCTAAAGTAATGAAGTGGCCCATTGATTCTCCTATACATTGAAATATTGACTCGTCCCAATATTCCAATGGAAATCTTGGAAAATGGACCCAGATTGGAGTTGATTTATTCAGATCCACAACAGGATTGAAGCTAGGCTTCCAACGATAGAGGGAAAGGCTATATTTCCCATAAACCCAAGGGCCTTAGGATAGAACAAAGAGCATATCCTCAAAAGCCGTGAATTTGAATAGGAAAAATCCTCCATCCATTACACAAATGTTAACATTGCCCTTCAAATGCCATTTAGCCATTGACCATCTTCTAACCATATCCACAATAGGGAAAAAGGAGAAAAAATTCCCCATGACCGAGTTCTCCATTGAAGAAATGATCCTATCACAGGTGGATTCAATGATCAAGATTTCAGTGCTAGAGATGGATTTCACCACTTCTGGCCGAGGGTGTGAATTAACCACTGCAGGACTTTGGGAGGAGTTAAGTAACACATACTTCCAACCCTTAGGTTCTTGAATGATAGGAATAATGGGTACTCCAGTAGACAAAATGATGGGAATCGCATGCACATCTTTAGCAAACATAATGAGAGGGTCCCCTCGAGGAAGACGGTGGTACATGTGTTGGAGGAATGCGGTCAGATAGGGACAGGGGAGGAGGACTGTGGGTACCCCCAAGGAGGCATCCACCATGCGCGTAGGAATTCAAACTAGCAAAGCAGGAAGGCAATAATTAAACATTATGCCTTGATCAATACACTATCATTAAAGTCTCCACTAAAAATATATTCATTGCTATGGATGAGATCTATTTCAATAAATCACCCATGTACTTACTTGGAGAGGTGAATGCATATATTTACATATTACAATAATACTAACTAGTTGTGAAAATTTATTTATTATTAATACTTTCAATCCACCCCAACCTCTTGTAATGTATTCAAAAAATTGAAGTGTCATTCCATAGAATACCTACCCATAAAGTGTCAAGTAGTTCAATACTAAAAAAATCATTCAATATTTACGCTATCAACTAATCCATCAAAGAAACCAACTTTCTAACTTAGTTTCTTAAATCAAGCATAAATTTATTTTGAAGGTACTAATTCTTGTCTTAAGAGACTTACAATGATTTGAGCCATTGATGGCCTATATATACCAAGTGGTAATCTTGATGGGAATGATTGAGTTTGGTGTCTAGTCTCTTATATTCTCTAGCTATAACTATTTTTCTCAATCTACCTAGAAACCAAGCAATGATATTTTGGAGATTTTGGGTTGAATCAATCAACCTCACATCAAACTTAACCTATACTTTTCCTTCCTAGTTAACTCTAGTTTTGTGGTATATAAGAAGGCATTGTTATGTGATGGTAAGTAGTAGCTATGGAGGATGATGATGTGTAATTCAAATTCATTTTCTTATTATCATTAACACAGATATTTTAATTTTTTTTTATCATTTACCTTCTCTATTGCATATATTAGAGTTATACTTAAAGAGTCACTAAACATTCTAGAAATTTTCTAGATCCACTTATCTTCATTCAAAATTTTAAAGGAGTTTTTTTGTGATAAATATTATTCACTCTACTTACGGAAAATATTTAGTTTTTAAATAATTGTAGAGATTTAATAGATTGGAATCTATCCTTATTTATCTCTTTTCTCTCCTCTTGTTTCTTGATTTCCTTTTTAGTCTCTATATTTGTCTAGTTAGAGGGTGATTCCTATAAAATCATCCATTATGGTGGAATGTTTGGAATATAAACAAGACTTGTACATAATATAATGCTTTCTAAAGTAATTCCATAAGTTGTTGAATTTACAAATTTATGATACCAAATGACTTAGTTTATGTTATAAAAGATGCAGTTGTGTTTTCTCCTTTATTGTTGAATTTGGTTAAAACATTATTTTTATCTCTAGATTCATCCGAGCATTCCCCAAAAACTTTCTCACAAAGCCAAAATTCTCTTAATGAACTTTATTCTATGTTTACTAACACATTATTGGTCATGGACTTGGGTAATCTTGCATCATACATGTTGGATAGTAAATCGTGTGAGCATGATGCTCACAAAATAGAGAAAATTTGTAGAACCACCCTTTAGAACATGCAATTTTTTTTAAAAAATCCATTACCTATTTGAGATACATAGAAAGAAACATTTTCATTCATCTCTTCCAACATTTAGCTAGGACAAATCCCACCTACTTTAGCCATTTAATTTATCTTATGGATTTATTTATCTACTATAGCTTAATATCCTCTTTTAAATGTTTCTCTTCTTCCCTACTCCTCTTATGGGATTTGAACCACCACTATCATTCCATCTCCACCAAACACTTTTCATTTTTTTCTCTTATCTTATGGGATTTGAACCACCATTACCCATTTCTCTCCACTAAAATTATTCTCCTTTCTCCAATCATCATTTCACCTACACAAAAATTGGTACACTAACATTATAAAAAAATAAATTATCCATAAGTGCCTTCCCATATTCTTCTTCTTCATCTAGTACCTCATTAGGGTACTCCACATAATGTGCATTCACATGGACTACTTCCAATTCCCGACTTAATTTTTTATCTACATATTACATGAAAATAATCCCATCTTGATGGAATTGTTGTACATCACTTCTCTTTGCTATAATTATTTTGTTATCCTCAAACATAATAGCCTTCACATCTATATTTTAGTACACAAAAATTTGCACCACTCATCTCTTCTAGACTAAAGCCTCAAGTTTTGTATTTACCACTTCTACTCCTTGTACTATCCTAGGGTACTCATTATTTTTTGTTTTGCACTCTACCACAATACATTCACCAACACCTTCAAGACATCCAAAGGACAATTAATTTGACTACTCTATGTTTGTAAGACAATTTGCACACTAATAACCATTAAAATTTCATATTTCCTCAATCATCCTCATTTGAAATCTTTAAGTAGAATATGGTTTTTGACTTTCTCCTCGTTAACTATGGGACCTTGATGATTGATATTCACATTTGTTGCATTAATATTTTCTACACACTCATCAAATCTTCCTTCTATAACTCTATAGTAAGAGCTTCTTCTTATACAATAAATTGCACTATTTTTGCCTCTACCTCCATGTCTTCTACCACTACTTTTTTCTCTTCTCTTATCATACTAATACCAACTCCTCTCTCTTTTAGAGAATCTACATATACTCTCAATGATTTAACATCTTTAGATCCTCTCCTCATGAGCTCTTTCTCTTCGATTCATAATAAAAATCTCACTACCCCTTTAAAAAAAACTCTAGTCATCTTTATAAAAGGCATCACACACACACACACACATTCCAATTACAAGAACCACTCACCTTAGACAATAAAATTCTCACATAATTTAACCAATAATTGGTTTTCTGTAAAACAATATATGTTGGTGTAATTAATATTTAATTACACTTTGCATAAGTTTACTTAGGCATAATTAATTCCTAAGTTATAGGTTTTATCCTTATCTTATTGAGCTATCTTGTTGCTCAAGATAAGATTAGGTTTATGGATCTTTGCTTTTATAAAGCAAATTATCTCTTGTAATATTTTGTACTTCGAATATATCAATTTGCACATCTTTTGCAAATCTCTGCTTTTTCATTTTTCTCTTCTGTGGAAGGTGATTTTTCTAGTTTGCAATCAGATCTTGGTTTCTAACATGGTATCAGAGCCTCAATTTGTAGCCCCTTTTCAGGTTTTTTGGAAGAAGACATTGTAGATCTCGTTTGGGGTCCCTCAAGGGTTTCATTCCTTGAGCATATTTATGCAGCGTCTTGGATCAGATCAAGGTTTTCTGTTGGATCTATGAGGGTTTCAGGCTCGGTGATTTTTCTAATAGATCTTGGCATTGCCTAATTTTCAGAGCACTTTGGGCCCAAACAGACCTCGCCGTTGGATTCGCAGCGCCCAAAAACCCCTATTTTGATATATAATTTGTCCGATTTGGACACAGTTGTTTGGAGAAGCAAAAAAAATTTCCCTGAGGGCCGTACAACCCCCAGGCACAGTTTTCGAGGCACAAAATTCAAAAAAAATTCAAAAATAAAAAATTTAAAAATAAAAAAATCAGCACATGTTTTGCATAGCCTATTCATTTGCCCACCACCGCCACTGCTCCGCTGGGCGGCCACTGGCGGACCACCCGCCAACCACTGCCACCGGTGGCTCCCCCTTTCTGCACCACCACTCCACTTCGCTAGCCCTCGTAGGCTCCGCCAAGGACATATGGGCGATCGAGCGCCCAACTTTGCTCCTCGCCGGGCTTCCAACCCCCTGCCCCAGTCACATGGGCGACCAGGGGCTTGGCCCCAGGAGCTTGCTGCCAACCCCCTGGTCTGCCCAGGTGACCAAGGGCCGATTTTTTTTGCCCCTGAGGGCTTATTAGAGTCTACTTGTGCAATTTGGAGCTGTTTTCACCAAATCGGGCATAACTTTCACATACAGTGTTATTTTTTTGTAAACAAGATATCGTCGGAAAGCTGTTTCAATGCTCTACAGAATGGTGCAAGTGTGATTTTCTGGTTTTGAATTTTTGATGTCTTTTTCGGCCTCAAAATTCAGATGTTGTCATTTTCACTCCAAGAAGCATATCTTTTGACTCGCTTATCCGTTTTTCACGATTTTCATGGAATTGGAAAGTTGGTTTTGGCCTCTATGCAAATATGAGGTCATTTATAGAATAATTGTACCTTATTTTATGCATACATTCATTTTTGTTTTGTGCACTAGGTTTGCATTTTCGCTTATGTTTCTATAGTTTTGCATTCTCTCCTTCTGCAATCATTGGGTATTGTAATAACAAACTGATATAAAGTTCCATTAAGGGGGGTTCTTGCATCCGTCCTTCATGTTGGTGACAACTCGCATGAGTTTGTCTAGTTTCCTGTTGTCTCCTTTTAGCTTCTTTCTTACTTAGCTGGACACATCTTTGGTTTGCTTTGGTTCACACTTCACATTGGGTTTTATGGTTCTTGATCCACATTGGTTTAGATCTTTCTCATTTGAGGGCCATGTTTTTATGGTTAATGTTCCAAAATTTTGGTGGTACTCGTCCTATGGGAAGTTTTAGTTTCATTTTGGCATTGGCTTCGAGAGACAACTTCCAAATTTGTCATCATTATGGGTCCTTTCATCCTTTCATCTACTATTGTTCACAGATTCCAGGGTTGATCCAGTATGTGAGTTTCTAGTGTTCTTTGGCATCGGTTCTGCTGTTGCATTTGTGATTCTGATATGGTATTTTTCAAACATAAGTATCTTTCCTTGCTTTCCGGATTTGGGGTTCTAGTGTTGCTTCTTCAGAGTTCTTCCAGCGATTCTTCACAGTAGTTCATCTCACTTGGGGGGGCATTTCCCACTAGGTTTTCTTTCTCTTTGCATTTGTAAATGAGTACCTGATCAGGCCTTGTTGCCGGGACTCATATTTGCATAATAATCTGCTTCTCCCTAAGTTGCTCTTATGGGGGGGTGTTGGTGTAATTAATATTTAATTACACTTTGCATAAGTTTACTTAGGCATATTTAATTCCTAAGTTATAGGTTTTATCCTTATCTTATTAAGCTATCTTGTTGCTCAAGATAAGATTAGGTTTATGCATCTTTGCTTTTATAAAGCAAATCATCTCTTGTAATATTTTGTACTTCGAATATATCAATTTGCACATCTTTTGCAAATCTCTGTTTTTTCATTTTTCTCTTATGTGGAAGGTGATTTTTCTGGTTTGCAATTAGATCTTGGTTTCTAACAATATATACATTCCCTCTAACCAATAATGACACTGGAAGATATAAATTGTTAGAATCTCTCTGCCCACTGTTTGCTTAATGGAGGATATTTTTACACCTTCTCCTTAGAACTTATTTGTTGGAAAATCAAACACTAATGAAATAAAACCCTACCTAGAAACCTCTCACAACAATCATAGATCATACACTAAGTGGAAGCTAAATAAGGTTATTTTTTGATGCATTAGTATTAAATTTCCCCTTATAAGATACACAAAGCTAAATGATCTTAATCTCATCACACATATAAATACTAGAATGGAACTTACCAAAATCAACACAAAAAATGACTCAACCTTCTATAGCCCCTACCCAAAATTTATCTAAAGACCTCTACTTGTATTCCCTTTCAATAGTTGCACTCTAATCTATCTTCCATAGGTTTTAAATCCTTTCTCCACCTATTTTAACTTATTTTTAAATGCTTTCTTTATCTTTCCTAAATAATTAATCTAAGGTTTTTATTTTGGAACCTTCTTTCAAACCTCTCTCATTTGGAGAAAGGAACTTAGCACCAAACATTGGAGCTCACTGACTTAGATGCTAATGCATAGAATGAAAATCCTTGTGTAGTGTTATCGTCCTTCACCAATCATCTTAAAACTTCACAAAATGTATGTCTTTGATGTTAAAATTATCTTGGCCTACACACATGGAGATAGGAAAAATATTGTGGGTTTTTTAGGGGTTTTCTTAGTCAAACCCCCATTTTGGTATTTTGACCTCCATGGACAACCAAATGAAAAGATGATAAAATAAAGCTTTTAAATCCTAGCTGCATTAAGGACTAAAAAAAATAAAAAATATCTTGATAATGGTGTCAACCCTGGTCTATGGGGAAAACCACCATTGAAAATTAATAGATTTGATAATTGGTAATAAATAAATGTATTTCAATAGAAAGCTAAATTACTCTACAACATAACAACAAAAAAGCACAATAGAGAGTATTACCAATAGCTTGGGCCTCTCTATAATAGTTGTGATTGGTTTTTGCAATGGAGTGCTAGCTTATAAGCTTCAACTATTGCTAGAGAGAAAGACTATGAAGCTAAGATTGCTTGCTTCAAGGCTATAATAGTTTGACTATAGAAATTTTGAGATTTTTTCCAAGAGAGAAGAAGAGAACTGCTTACATGAGAGTAGAAATATTTCTTCTGAAAAATGAGAGAAAATATAGGTTTTGTTTTTTTGAACGGGAGAGAAGAAATGTTACTTTCTCATTTGGGTGTTACGACAAGCATCATAAGTGGCCAACATGGAAATTGCACTTTTGAAATTTGAAAGTTAGTCAAAAACGTGACATGTAGACATTTGTATGCAACACTATCATCTAGGAGAATTCTATTAAAATTTGGGCTACAAGCTAGTAATACCTCGTACTTGTTAATTTTAAAATAATATACTTTTCTTTTAAATATAAGAATTTATTATTAATTTTCAAATCTAAGTGAGTTCAAGGTGTAATTGCAAAATTGCACTAGTATGCAACTTTGATGCTATAATAGGAAAATAAAATGTATGTCCTAGTTTGATGCTAATAGAGTGCATAGAATAATGAGTAGTCAACTTGAGGCTACCTTAACTATTAATTAAATTATATAGTCATTAATATAGTCTTATATAGGTAGTTAAGTTAGCTTGGGTGGCTACAAAACATAAGTATGGTACACATATAGGTAGAGGCTAGTTATTATCATTACATTGAGCATTACGTTCTTATTGAAGACTATTGGAGGTATCCCCATCAAAGTGACATAATATTATCAAATATTTATAGCATGTTTAATATTTTAGTCTTCTAGTACAAGTGTTCCATTACAAGTGGTAGTGGAGCATGGTCTTGGCATTGTGAAGACAAAAAATAAGGTGATTTTTATTAATTTTGGAGGTCATATTGGGAAGCACATGTATCTCTCATTTTGGTGTTTTTCCCCTTCATTTTGTATTCTTTCAAGGCCATATTAAATCTAATAAAATTCAAAATTGAGTCGTTTGAAAAATATTTAAAAAGAGTTATTATAATATTAGGGTTTCCACCAAATCCACTCTAAAGGTTGTGAATTATTATTTTTAACAAAATTTACGGGGTTGATCAATAACATATTAAAGCTACTACAATATGGATTTGATGCCATCTGAAATATTTAATTTAAGGAGTTATTATGAAATTAAGGTTTCCACCAAATTCACTCTCAAGGTTGCAAATCAAAAAAATTCTTGGAGATTTTTCTAAGAAGTGAGATACAGGCCTTAGAAAGCTATAATAATAAATTTAGATTAATTATATTTTTTTATGTAATTTATTGCAAAATATTTTTTCACACCATTGTGAGGGCTTCAACAAATGTGAGGGAAGAAATGTTATCACTTTAGGAAATCCTCACACAAGGATGATATAGTAATCGAGGAGGTAGAAATCGTAACCTTTGATATCTTAAGAAAGATGGAGGAAATATTATAAAACTATATTTAAGTTATGGGGTCTCTAGGTTATGTTTTAACAAGTGGATTCTTGCCTAGATTCTAAATGTTTCCAACCTACAAAGTCACACCACAATACTTGTGAAGAAATGTATTTTCTAAGGAACATGATTGTTGAGAAAAAAGGTGAAACTACAACAAGAATAACTTCTAGAAGTGTATGTAAATATAAAATTTGTTTCTTAAACAAGTATTACCATAAGATTAAATTATGTGATTTCTTAAATTAGCAATGATAAATAAATCTACAAGCCATATCAACACATGATTTACATGGAGAAACCCTTTTAGGAAACACTCTGAATGAGAAAGAATAAAATTGTGTATTGATCTTCAAAAGGAATAAATCCACACACTAACACTCTCTTCAATTTAACAACACTTTGGAAACACTTGTGTACCTATAAAATAATCTCATATAAAACTACCATCTCATAATCTCAATAAATAGACACAGAGAGAGGAAAAAACCATAAATAGTTTACCAAAATAATGGTATGATGAAAAAACCCCATATCCACCTTGGAAAGCATCTTTTGAGAATAGTAAATGCATCAATTACTTCACATGGACATCACATGGGCACAATCAATTGACCCTCAATTTAGAAAATATAATTACAAGTGTCTTAGGCATCATAACCGCTAATGATTTATATTCCCAAGTATAGAAATCCAAAATGGAGTGCCTAACTCATGTAGGTTTGTCTTATCATACAAGATTCCCACTCCTCAATCCTAGTGCCTAGAATTAGGAAAGTACATTTAGTGATCCAAAATTCAACCATCCACCATTGTGCTCCACCTTCTTCATGAATGCATATGACAACTAATATTAATATTCTCAAGGAATCTAAATTATAAAATAATTTTCAACTCCACTCTAGGCATCCAAGGAGAGTTTTTGAGTGTTGGAGATATATGAATTGTACATAGGATTGTGAGGTAAATGGAACCTTAATCCTAACAATGATATTTTTGGATTTGAATCAAATCAAAAGTTGGATCATCACCCAAATAATTCTATGGATAGGAACCTATTATTGATGATGGATATGCAAGAAGAAGGAAAAGGAGAAGGATAAGAAGAAGAAAAAATGGAGGAGGAGGAGGAGCAAAAGAAGAAGAAGAAGATGGTGATGATGAGTAAAAGGTTCCTACAACACCAAATCTACTAGCAATTGGAGATTTGTACTTAGTAATTGTTGGGTTGTGCCAAAAGGATTGCCTCCTAAAGTAGATCATGATCATGGCATTCAACTAGTACTAAGGAACTATCCACCATCCAACATACACCCAAATATTAGAGCAATAGAAGAACACATTTATCAACACTAGGGGGTAGTCTCTAGTCCCAAGGAGAACTTGAGGTAAATGCACCTAATGAATTAAGTGACAAGTAGATCAGTGTAGAATTCTTACATATACAATTCTATTAGATCTAGACATATAGGGAACACCCATCTTGGATCTTGAGGTAATTTTTCAGACATGTGCAAAAAAGTTGAAGACTAAGAAAATCACATAATACCTCATTAAATGGAAGTATATACCTATCATTTTTTTCACATGGGATGATGAATATTTTTACAAAAATATCCATAATTGATCAATTTTGAGGATAAATCTAGTGTGAATGGGGGCATGATATGCCATATTATAGTGTGCAAAGGATTATGAGTATTCAACTTGTGGCTATCTTTATTATCATTATATTGAGTATTGTGTTCTTATTTAATACTATTGGAGATATCTCCTTTGAATAGATTTAGGAGATTACCCCCTTTAAGTGGCATATTATTATCAAATATTTACAAAATATTTCATATTATATTATTTTATTGTGCAAGTTATTTAATTGTATATGAAGATGATCGACCATTAAAAGATATAAAAAATTGCTAATAATTTTTCACATAACATCTACATGAAAAAATAAAAGCATGTGATCTAATCTAATAGTCGGGAATAATAAAAAAATTGACTAGATAAAAGATAAAGCTAGGCATCCTTTCTATTCCACATCATTATGTCTATCTTTGCTAGTTGTCAAATTCAACTTGAGCTACTAAAGTTGTTGTTTCCAAAACACCCTAATTATTGTTGAAGATGACAATCATTACCAATTTTTTTTGCTTCTAAATCCATATAGATAGATGTTTCCTAAGTGACTCAGATTAATGCTACAAAAGATGTAATTTCCTTTTTTTATCATTTAAGTAAAATAGAACATCTTTTTCACCTTTATACACATTTGAGTATACTAAAAAACCCATACACAAAGAAAAAATTCTCTCAACCACCTTTATTATAATTTTTGGTGACGTAATCCATTACTCACAAACCCAAATACTCCTACATCACCATTTCTCATGAAATAATAAAAAATACCTTTGAACTTTTTATGTAAAATAAATGTGAGATGTGTAGTAGTAGAAGTTTGATGTAGGAATTATAATTCTATAGCTTAAAGAAAGCTCTTAATCAAGCCCATAAGGTCATTTTTCTTGAGGAATACTATAGCTTGAAGAAAGATCATAATTAATAGGCATCAATTCATTTTTCTTGAAAAATTATTTTAGGTATCATAAGTCAATGTTCATACTTAAAATAGATAGGGAAACACCCAAATTATGTCTTTTCTCCCAACATTTTTAGATGACAATTTGAGAAATGATCATAAAATCTGGGACACATATCTTGAAGATGCTTCCCACTATAGAAAAATGCATCATTTGAGGACCATAAGAATGTATTATTTGTGGACCATATTATAATTAATGTTGTGTATAGATTCGTGTGATACATTTCATGGAATATCATTCGACTCAATTAATTAACTTAGAATTCTACTTTTATAAAACATCACTTTTCCGATCACTTTCTTTATAGACTACATTTGATAGATGAAATTAATTATTGTTAACCTATTTTTCCCTTGGGTCTAAATAGTCATACCAAATAGTGAATATGGTTTTAAGAAAATATTGTTATAGTATTAGTACTTGAAAGGGTTTGAAAATGTCTTAAGAGACAAAAGTGTAATAAGGTATTTCATTTCATTTGAGTCATGGTCTGCCTTTGAGGAGATTTTAACATTTTTTAAATCTATGAAATACCTTATTTTTCCAAGTGTTAGAATTGGCTATGGAGATAGCCTATCAATATCTAGAGGCCAAATGGAAAGCACAAAGATAGAATATGAATATGGCAAGAATAATATGTATTCTTATCAATTATGCAAATATGATTCAATGTGATGTGTGTACAATGTATGAGAGACCCCTTGGTTATATAGCCAAGGTGAGACATAGGTGTTATTCCTTGCATAATCACCCCATTTTGTTTTTGGTCAAAATGGGCCCCTCTTGTGTTTGTTTGTCCTTGGTGTTCTTGTCTGGGTCTTAGGAGTTGTTCTTTTTCTCCTAAGTCCTTGTTTTATTTGTTTTTTAGATTCAGGTTTCAAGAAGGAACATGCACTTGTTACTTTTTCAAGGTTTAGGTCCTTGTTCATGTCTTGGTCTCGACCCCTTCTTTTTCCTTGTCTTTTCTTTGCGTGTAAGAGTTGGGTTTTGAATCGGGACCATTACCTTGCACCCTTCTTGTGTGTTGGTTCTTAATTTTGACCTGTTCCCGAACCCTTCTTTTTCCTTGTGTGTTTTGCTCATGTCAGAGTCAGGTTTCTGACTGGAACCAAAACTAAGAACTTTTCAAAGTTCTTGTTCCTATTTCTGGCCTGATCCCAACGTCTGACTACTTTTGTGTCTTTGTTTGCTTCAGGATCGGACTTCGGACCATGACTCAAACTTTGCACCTTTTGGAAAGTTTTGGTTTCCTCTTGAGTCCCAATCCTATTTTTTGTTTCCTTTTGTCTTTTGGGATCGGACTTTGGACCATGACTTGTGCTTTGAAATTTTTGAAGTTTTGGGTTCACCTCGCGACCCAATTCCGATTCCTATGTTGTTTTTTTTGTTCGTCGGGTTTCAGGCCGCGAGCCATCGACTAAACTTTGCACCTTTTGAAAGTTCAGTCTTGGTACATTCCCCGATCCTGACTCCCCACTTGCCTTCATTGCCATAACCACTCGCACGCGTGAACAGGTTTTTATTCAACTGCTCCTCAATTTTCATCCATTCTTCTTTGAGGATTTTGGTGAAGAGAATGCGAGTGATGTCGAGCTAGGGTTTGAGGAATTTATTGTGATTTGTCAACGTGCTGCCAAAATTCTTGGGTGTGTTCGAAGGTAGGTGTTCTTGCTTGCATTTTTTATCATTGTTTCTTTGTTTTTGCTTCCGTTTTGGTTGTTCTCATCTCGTGTGTTTGTTCTTGTTTTCTTTTAATTTTTCTTTTCTCGTTTTGCTTTGTTTTGTATCTTTGTGTTTTCTTTCGCACCATTTGGTGCATTTTCCTTCGCTCTTGAACCATTGTTGGGTTCATTGTGTGTCATTTTGTGTTCTTGTGTTGTCATTTTGTCTTTTGGTCATGGGATTTTCCATCTCATTGTGCCCTAATTGTTTATGGTTTTTCTCTATGTTCGGGTCAGACTGGTTTGAATTGCCAAATTTGAAGTTTTGACCATTTAAAATCAAAAGTTCTTGATCTCGCATCTAACCCGGTCCCAAAGGCACATTCTAGGATACTGTCATATTTATTATTTCTTTCATATTCGTCGCCCTACAAATTCCCAATTCTTGTATGTATTTCGAGGTCAGGAATCAAAGTAACACTTAGGTTTGCCCACTGCCCAGTATTGGTTCCTCCACTTGTCCAATCCTTGCACTACTATCAGGATTGGGGGTTCAACCGATACTGTGAGTTTGATTTAAATTGTTGAATAAGTGTTATTCCAAGACCCGCTTTCGACCCCCACATTACCATCGGGGCTAGAAATTGTTTCGATACTGAACCATTAACCCATCGATTGATACATTGAGTTGACGACACCCCGATCCTGACTCCTGATATCTTATCAGGATCGAAACTCAGAGTTGACCCATTCCTAGTGTGTATATTTTAAGGCTTGGTTCATGATGAAATCCTGAACCTGACTCCTGATATCTTATCAGGTTCAGAACTCAGGAAGCTACTGACACTTATCCATTTTGAATGGGTTTGGTTCTAGATGATAACCCAATCCTGACTTCTGATTGAACATCGGGATTGAAACTCTGCAAAGATCCTCTTCATCGATTTCATTAGCTAACTACCACTTCCTAGTCGCGACTCAATCCTGACTCCTAGTCACACTGTGGGATCAGATCGTAGGTTGATACCCACCTTGTTCACCATCATGTGTCTAGGTTCCTGGCAAGACCCGATCTCGATCCCAACTCCTGAACACTACAAGGTCAGACTCTGGAATTGCACTAAACTTCTTTGTTAACATAGGTATGGTACCTAGTCATGACCCAATCTTGACACCCAAAAAAAATCAGTTTATGCTTAAAATGGCTAAGTTCTTGGTTTTTTTAAACTCGAGACCTAAAAATGATGAGTTAAATTATTTAATTAGATTCTAGCTTGAATGAATGTGGATGTCATATGAATTATTTTGTTTAAAGTACTCCTCATATATCTTTCCTATTTGCCTAATAATGGAAAATTGCAAGATAACTAACAAATGTCTGACTCCGAAGAGTAAGTACATACTGAGGAAGTGCCTGCTGAGGAAACATCTGAGAGAACATAAAAGAGAGTAAGATCTAAGAGATTAAAACCAGAACAAGTTCCTCTCACTATGAAGTATAAGTATCAAGGGAGCCCAGTTCCATCTAAATTTGACTCTGAAGTCATGAACATAACTAACACATTAGTGGGACATATGGATTTGGAGCAGTTCCACAAAGATACATTTTTCAAAGGATGTTGCCCCAAGAGAAAGGAGAATTATAGAGTTAGGGATAGCTCATGTAGCTAGTTTTCCCATTGTTGTACGTTGTCCTGAGTTTATCCTAAATGTTGCACAAACGTATAATTCTACTCAGAGACAATGTATTGATGCTTAGGGTAATGTTATCATTGATTTAACCCGACCATGATCAGACATGTCTTTGACCTTCCTTCTTACCCCAATCTTAAGATGATGACTGAGGCTAAGGTACTTGAACTAGGAGACATGGATGTGGAAGGAAACAAACAACTTATCAATAAATAGTGGTTGAAGAAAGAAAAAAGTCAGTGAAGAAAGTGCCAACTAATCCTTAGAGGTCAAACTTTTCTGAGGATATAGGAGAAATTATCACACTGCTCACTAGAGCATTTGGAAAATCAAATTCTCGTGTCTTTGAACACTGGATGTTTCCTTTCATCCAATTGATTCTAGATGGAAAGCGATGCTTAGATTGGGGGCAAATAATCTTAGATAACATTCATGACCAACTCCTTAAAGTAACACAAATTAAGACATTTTAAATGTCTTCTTATGTCATGTATTGTGCAACAAGGATTGGAAGGTTTCCTGGGTTGAACACTCAAGGTTCAATGGATGATGGCCTAGATCAAAAGAAGGTTTGGGAGCATTATGATCAACTTGAGTTAAAGGAGTTGAAGAAGCACTTTAAACGAGTTAATGATGCTTTTCTGTATGTGGTTATAAATCAGCTCATGGGTGACATTGGTTTTAGATTGTCATGAGAAGTTGTGGAGTTCATTTGAGAATGGGGGTATTGGTTTATTCAATATCCCAAGAGTACTTATTTCAGGTTATTTGGTTTTGATGGCCACCCTTTTAAGTTTCCAAGATGTTGTGGTGATAGGTGGATCCATATGGAGTTTTCTAGGCAAGCTGCAGAAGTCAATGTTGTGTTCTCTTTGCAACATAAGAAGATTGCTCATTCTTTTCCCATGAAATTGGAATTCTATTCTTGTTCTTCTTCGGCAATGGCTAAGTTAGCAACAGAGGAATTTTAGGCTTTAAATTTGTAGCAACACACTTACAGGAAAAATTTTGATCCTAAGAAGAAAATGAATGTGTTGTACCCCTCTTAGTTTCCTCAGCATATTCCACTTCTTGAGGACTTTTGAGCTAACCTTCAAGATTAGTTTGAAGTAAGAAAAAAGGGCTATGAGAGGTTAAAAATTCCCCATATGAGGGATTTTGATGCTAAAACTGATATTCCTGAAGGCACTACAGATGATGGGATCACACTTGATCCTTGGTATGATATGGACAAAGTGGCCACAAAATTTTTGGAGCCCATCAATTGGGTAGAAAAAGAAGAGACACACCTCCTAATGTCCAACAAGTAGCCACTCAGCCAACTTCCCCCACTTGGTTAAAATTGAATTTAGAGAAGAGGTAGCAAGTACAAGCCTAGCTAGTAACATGGGATGAGATGAGAACATAAATAGATAAGGTAAAGTCAAGGAAGAAGCCTCGTGTCGTACACTCAACCAAGTTAACTGCCGAAGGAGATTTGGTAGCAGAGATTGCTACCCCAATTGCTAACAAAGATGATAGAGAGTTGCAACCTGAAGATTATAAGATAAGTATTGTTAATCTAGGAAGCATACCAAAATCTAACAAGTAAACTTGATAGATATTGTTGCCACCACCACCAAACCAAGGTTGATTAAAGATAAGAAGCCAAGGATGAGCTTAAGGCAGAAGTGGGAAAAAATGAAGAATTCTCTAAAGGAGTTAATTTCATCTACTCCTGAACAGCCCGCACCCTCAGAGGCCCCTATTTTGATGAGTAGAAAAGAGGTGGATGGTTTAAATGAAATGAAAAAGAAGGCCACATGGTTTGATAACTGGTTTAATGTATTCAGGTCAGATATAAATGAGAATCTGGATGATGGTTTTAAGTGCTATTTTGTAGGTCTTAAGTTGGTTAGGGAGATGGAAGAATCCATAAGGGAATGGTGGGAGGAGAAAGAAAAACTCAGGGACTACTTGGGGAAGCTAAAGGTGATTGCCAAAATTTTTGATGAGGAATTAGTCCAGTCACAGATTTTGGGGGATGAAGGCCCTGATTTTATTTCCAAATCTATTAATGTATCTATTTTCAAAACGCAAAATCTCCTTGAATAGAGAATTTCCATTCTTAAAAGCATTCACGAAATATGGGAATAGGAAGGCATCTTTCAAGAGATTATTTCAAAACTCATTGGTAAATTTTTACCTCTTGATCACAGACTTGAATCATTAGGAGATATAAAACATGCTTGGGAGGAAAGACTCAATGGAATAATGAAATAAGGAGATACTGCTAATCTGATGCTCATGGATAGGTTGCTTGATATTAGAACTAACATGCGGTGGGCAGTCACAAAAATTTGCAACCTGAAAGACATTGTTACTACAACAAGGAAGAAATTCAAAGAGTCAACGTTTAAAGCTAACTGGGTCGATGGACCTAATGATGATACTCTAAAACAAATTTTCTACAATTATGATGAGTATCGTGGGGCCTCTCACGAGGGTGAAGTGAAGAGATTCTTTCAGTTATCTTTTTTATAGCAATACTTTCAGGGTAGTTTTTGAGCAAGTGGATGACTGTTGGTTAGGATGGGCATGCCAAGAGTAACACGTAGTGATCAAACAGAGAACTGAGTTGAGATTTGTAGTTCAGATTTTGATTGAAGAAGCATGTGGCACACCTATTTAGCTTCAACAATTTTAGTAGAGACAGATATTTGGAGTTAACTAGGTGTCCCTATATTTGTGGATTTGGGCCCCAGATTATGGATCTTAATTTTTGATAGGAGGAATTGATGCTAAATTTCTCTATATGTAAAAATTCTCTCCTTATTGTAAAGGTCGGCTAATTGAAGTCAAATTAGCTACCTCAACGAGAGATTAGATACAGTTTATTGTTTTTACAACTTTTTATGCAAATATACTTAGAAATACCTTTTATAGCTTTAATGCAATTTATGATATTTTCAGAAGTTTGTTAGTTTAATGATAATGTTAATGAACAAGTGTCATTTGTATGCCAGTGAGCTTTGTTGTGCATAGATGTCTCTTATTTGATGAAAATCAATAGAACATTCTGAATTTGAAACCATTTTGTTGAATTATTTGTGGATGATGTTTCTCTATATTTTTTGATCTGTTAATTTTGGTAATGATCTTTTGATATTTTGGTGTTTGAAAAGAAGGTTTAAGAAAAGAGTGATGACGAATGGTTGTATGCTTTAAAATTTTCATTATGAATGAATGCAATGGTATGAATTATTCTGTAGGTTGTGTTATTATGTGGTTTTAGTTGGTTTAAAAATGCTCATTACGAAGTTTACATGTCTAAATTTAAAGAAATTTGTGTTCATGTTTGTTTTCCCAAGCCTTGTCCTATCTTTTTCCATTTATTTACACCCCCCCAAATGTTAGATTAGTCTGTACTATTCAGTTTGTACTCTTTACTAGCATGCCCCTTGAACATTACAATTGCATAGGCCACTAAATGATGACAACATAGCTGAAAACCAACTACAAAGACCTTGGAAGGTAGATGGTTTTAGATTATTTATCTTTTTCAGGAGAAATAAAGTAGCAATATTTTGTTTTAACGTTGTTGTGTTACATTGACCATCAACAATAGGATAACATAATATTATGACAAGTGTCTTAATCTTATGATATGAGACAACTTATCACATCTACCTAGGTCACATGTGTTACAAGTCAAAAGATAAGATAACAACTAATGACAACAAACACCTTCTAGAAATATTCCTAGGACCTAAGTAAACTTAACATGTAAATAAGTACCCTAGTAATGAATTAACTAGGTACAAGATTATATTTACACCAATACCCCCCCTTAAGTGCAACTTAGGGAGTAATTGATCATTATGTAAATGACACAAGCATGCAAGAATGGGTCACAACTACTAGGCCATTTTAGGTACCCATGTACATATGCAAATGAAATCTCTCACAAACGAAGAAAAGGAGAAAACCCAATGGGATAAAACTCCTCCCCATAAGAGAGATGAAATAAAATAAATAAATGTTTTCAATGATGCATGAGAAGGCCAAAACCCCATGTGAGGAAAAAGACACCCCTCCATAAGAGAGAAGAAGAAGAAGAGAGACAATGCATCCCCCCCTTAATGTTGAGTCTCTTGCAAAGGTAGAAGCTCAATAGTGAATGTTGAAGATTATCCAATCTTGCCGAACAATGTTCCTCCCATGAATGTATGCAAGAGTTTTTCCAAATCTTGAAAGGAAGATGAAGGAAGATAGATGATATGTGATGATGTCTTTGAAGCATGATCAAGTGTCTCCATGTCGATGTCGAAAGATGACACACTCCAAACAGGCATTCTAGGTCACACTGCTGAAGAAGACAATCCAGAATATGGACTAGAGATAATTGTAGAACACAATTCAAAGACAAATATATCCCCTCTAAAGACAAATAAGCCTCCTCCAAATGATGTTCAAAAGGATCTACATTCATGTCAAACAGCAAAGAATGATCATGTAGAGATTGAACAAGAGGGCCAAAGTGGTCCCTCGCAACAACTAAAGAAGGATCCTCTCCATCAAATAGAAGATGAATGCCATCAATGATGTCTCCTAAATCTACAATATGAGACTCCATAAACAAGTCTAAAATACCTATCAAGAAGCCATCCAAAGTAGCTAAATATGAAAGACAATGAAGATCTTGCTGCACTAAATCAGAAGAAGCCATATATGTAGCAACATAATCATCATCAACTACAACAATAGATGGAGGAGATGAAATGCATGACTCAAGAACTGGATTTTATGTGAGTACTCTCAAGTTCAAGAAGCCAAATGTCTCCTCTAAACCATGGTTCATACTTGAAGTGTGATCAACAACCGAAGGAACAATGTCACCATCAGAAGAAAAATTTGCAAAGGTATACAATCGAGATGAATGATCAACCATACCAGTAGCAATGATCTCTCTACTCTCCAAGTCTCGAATGATGAATGAATCAGGTGAGAACTCCACAGTCCTCCCATCTCCACCATGTGTAATCTTATACAAGGAAATAATATTGTTCATCAAATGAGGAACACACAAAACATCATAAAAAGTGTTGTCCCCAAAACTAATAGACCCCCTCCCGATTACACTCATGTATGCATTATTTCCCATCAAAATATGAGACATGGTACAAGGCTGAAAAGAAGAGAATATAGACTACAAAGATTCCATATGATGAGATGCTCTTGAATCTAGAAGTCATCTCCCTGATCCATCACCTGAAAGAGCACAAAGAGCATGTCCTTTATATCCTAATGTAGAAGCTTGACCTTTGTCCTTTTTAGACTATTTTGAAGGAGGAGGAGGAGGTGATTCAAACATTCTAGAAGGAAAATCAATGTGATTCTTTTTGAGAAGATGTTTCAACTCATCAATATCCTTCTTATAACAATAGTGTTCTTTATGTTCATCCTTCTTGCAATATGCACAAGTAGGCCTCTCCTTCTTAGATGATTCCCCTTTAGAGGGAGATAATTCTAATTATTTATGTGGCTTGTTCTTTTTCTTCTTTTGCTTCTTATCAATATTCATTGATTCTTTTTGTACCTTAGACTCACTATCCAATAATGCTTGTGACTTGGAAGACTTGATTAGACCCATGTTCATTAACTTAGCTTCCTCTTGGATTAGGAGATTTGCAAAGTCATCAAACTTAGGATCAACATATGATGCTCCCATACAAAGTTAATGGGTATGAAAGCCAAAAACAAACATAGAATACTTAGGACCAAGCTTGGATAACACATTCAAAATCAATTGTAAATCCCCTTTATCAACGATGTATTCTTTCAACTGTGTTCTTAGTTGCTTAACTTTGGAGATGTAGTCTTGGATGTGGTCAAAACTTTTAGGATCAAGCTTCATCAAATCATTATCAATATGTTATCCCCTAATCTTATCCTTTTTACCATACAATTTTTCAAAATCCTCCCAAGCCTCTTTAAGTGTCTTATATGATTCAACATGAAATTGTAAATCAAATGAGACTAATGAACATATGCATCCAAGTGTTTTCTCATGACCAAGCTCCCATTTTTCCAATTCTTTAGCATTAGTAGGTTGAGAAAGGGTTTCCTTTAGATGACCTATTAGACCTTTCATCATGAGATAGTTTCATACTAATTTTCTCCATGTAGCATAATTATGTGGAGTTAGGAGTTCAATTTGAGATTTCCCCATTGCAAGAACACAACCCAAGAAAAATAATGCAATCAACCACTGCAAGGTTACCCCCCAAATTACTCAATCATGAAACCTCCAAGCAATATCTGATTTGTGGCACTTTATATTTAGTGTGTTTACAGGTGCCACTTTCCAAAAACAATGAAGTGGATTTGATCTTGGTACATGCAAATTCCAAAAATAGGCCACATAATCAAGTACAATTTTTGGTAGAAAATAAGATTAATCTAATCATACCATTGAAAAAAACATGAAAAATTATGCACTTTAAAAAAAAACTGCACCCAAAAATGTTACTGTAGGAGCAAGAAATGAGCTCTTGAAGTTTTGAAATTGAGATCGAAGCAACAAAACCTATGATAATCTGCAATTTATGGAAAATCTAAACACCAAAACCAAAAGATTATTGCACCACTACATTGAAGAGTGCAAAAAATTAGCCCAAATAAAAAAATTGCTTGAAAAAAGGAGTCAAAATGAGTAAGTTATGGTTGTTTGAAAATTGATTGCAAAAACAAAATTGCCAATGGAGAGGGGTAGAAAAAATTCAAATGCCTGCCGACATCAGCATTTCATGATGTTAAAATTGACGGTTGTATACCCATCAAAAAGTAATACTCTCCTCCTTGCTAGAATATTCACAAGAACAGGAGCTTAAAATTAACGTTCTCTAGGATGTCGTAGGTTAGCGTAGTCACAAGATTATTCTATGAGAATATTCAGGGAATATTATGCCACTTGTTTGAAATTTTTTGGTCGCCGGTTTCTTTATTTTTTTGGCCTCCTACTGGTTTTCACAAAATGTCACCGGTATTTTTGATTTACCACCGGTGGGAGTTGGATGGTCCAGCTTGGGCCGCATGGGGCACTCCAAAGCCACCATGTGGTAGAAGGAGGGCCTACTAGTACCTCCGAGTACCTGTGCTACTGTAGTATAAAGTCTACAGAATTTTTTTATTTTTTTTTTTGTTTTTGATTTAACAAAAAAAACCTTTACAAAAATAATTAAAACTACAATTTTTTACAAATTTTTTGAAAATTTTTCCACAAAAATAATAATTTATTTTTTACAAATAAAATTGTACTCGATGCATTTATGACGACCTCGGGGGTTGTTCGGCTCCTTAGGCAATTTTTTTTTCCTTGGTGGAAAACTTCTCAAATTTGGATGATTTGATAGTCAATCTTAGGGTTTTTGGCCCTTCTGGATGTGATGGTAGGATCGGATTTGACCCAAAATGCTTCAAAATTGTAGCTACCTTCTAGATTTGACAACCAATAGATTTGGCCTCATATGTCTGATTTGGATGAAACAAAAGGAAAAATTGACTTTCTCAAACCCTCTAAACTCAATGGTGAACTCAAATTTGTACCAAGAAGCTCCAATTTGAACCTACAATAAAGAGCCACAAAGAGAAACTCCCCAAAATCTGGGATTTCTATCAATTTTTTTTTATTCTCCAGATCATCATACAATGCAAGAGAAGAGCATACTCAACTTTTCAAGATTTACGGATATCTCTCAAAAAATGGCTAACCAAAGGCACCCAACCCACTCTAATACCATGTTAGAATTGGCTATGGAGATAGCCTACCAAGATCTAGAGGCCAAATGGAAAGCACAAAGAGAGAATATGAATATGGAAAGAATAAGATGTATACTTATCAATTATGCAAATATGATTCAATGTGATGTGTGTACAATGTATGAGAAACCCCTTGGTTATATAGCCAAGGTGATACATAGGATAACATAAGATTATGACAAGTATCTTAATCTTATGATATGATACAACTTATCACATCTACCTAGGTCACATGTGTTACAAGTCAAAAGATAAGATAACAACTAATGACAACTAACACATTCTAGAAAGATTCGTAGGACCTAAGTAAACTTAACATGTAAATAAGTCCCCTAGTAATGAATTAACTAGGTACAAGACTTTATTTACACCAACACCAAGAAATTTCCAAAAAGGACATTACTTTTTCCAAGACCATGGGTATGAAGCAATGGAGAGAGTTTTATGTTAAGAAGTTTGAGTTTTCATTGGAATAGGTCAATATTGTTAGGGTTTCCATGAAAGTTTAGGTTTCTTTGTGTGAGCTTACAAGTTTCCAATGGAAAATAGGATTATTACATATCATAATGAAGGGGAATTGGTGAAGGTTTTTATCTTGGTATTAGTTCCAATGAAGAAGAAAAACCCTCAATGTTTCATGGTCATTGTTGTTCCAAGTCTCAACACCATGAAAGCATTTTCAGAGTAGTTTTCATGTATGAATACCTCCATGATAAGCACAAGGAATGTAGGAATGATTGTTTGGCCCCTATGGATCATTAAGTTCCAACCATGCAAGGTGATGCGAGCCATTATTGTTCCATTTTATGCCATGTTTTAGTCTATTTCATACATCTTCATACCCATTCTCATATCTCATTTTCCTATCATATTATACCATTTATGTTGCATATGATTAAAATACATAAGAGGTATTTAATATAGATTTGAGATAAAATAATGAAAAGTCATTATTATATTGTTTTTACTAACGAGCATTGGAAAAAAAATTATTCAACAAATTATTTTGGGCTATTGTTGCTGCTACAGGGTCTATATATTATACTAAGTTAATACTCCAATGTTTCTACAAAACAACTACTACATATATATATTAATGTGATCATCTCGCCAACACATCACTTGTATGTGCCTCCATATGCATGCCATCGTAGTGGTTGCAACAAACGTGCCAACTCAACTTCCAACTAAGATGCCTCGACATTTTTTGTCCATATTATTGGATTTGCTATAACTGCAGGGATCATTTGCACAACTTATTGTGGTTATTTTTTATCATCAAATCGTGATTTAGCATATTGTTAGAAAAGTAGTTTAATATGTAAAGAAATATTGGCCACAGACCATACAACTATTTCTTATCTAAATGATTTACCTCAGCCTTTGAATTTGTTGTTATTAGATTGTAAACTTCAATCTTAGATTTAGCAACATATGTTTGTGCATCGAAGCTATATAATTAGTCATATGTAATACACATAGAAGAAGAAAAATACATTTTTTATTATCGATAAAAATGTTTTGAGGCGATTTTAGAAATTCTATAAGAGTTTTTCTTCAATTGGCTGATTGGGAGGTAGGGTGCCCACTCTTCAGCAACCAATTGAAAGTACTTATTTTATTTATTTTTGCAAGGTATGTTGTGTGTGTATATTTGTTGCTATCGATTATGGTCTACAATGTTTTAAAATGATATTTTGGCTACTGTAATTTTTGTACAGTCCCTGTTGCCTGAATAGGAAAGAACATATCCTATCGCCAGGAAGTGACAGTTCTTGTCTCCAAGAACTGAAATTTCCTGTCATCAGAATTATTTTGATTTGCAATAGGTTTATTTCCATAGGGTGCACTTCATACATACTCTTCTCACGACCTGTAGACCTTGTGCAAATTGCCACAATACCTTTCATGAGCTTACGATCCCCAAATTGACACTTAGATCAAGCTAAACCAATTTATTCTTTACCTCAATTTTGGCCTATCATTTTGGTGTTGTTGCGAGAGATAGGTGTCAAAGGCCTATTAGCTTAGTGAGATGAGTTAGGACCATTGCATTAGGATGAAAGCTTGTGCACCTGTCGGTCGTGCCTAGGTGATTACTCCTAATTTGCATTGTTTAAATCATATAGATGCATGGTTTGAGTTTGCAAGTAGATCTTAGTAGATACAACAATTTATATATATTCACACCAATTTTTGTGAGTCAATTGATAGAAAGAACTAAGTTTGAAGAAAAAACATAAAAATAATAAAAATGTTGCATTTTCAAGGCAGTTCAAACACATCACTTTTCAAGGAAAAAATGCTTCAAAAATGAAGAATCTGAAGGTCACACAAGAAGAAAAATGTGCTTCCCCGAGACCTCACAAGCGGCGCTGCCCCTTGACCTCATTGGGGGATGTCGCGCCGAGACCCTCGCTTTCAAATTTAAAAACAAAAAGAATAAATTAGTAGGGGAATTGTGCTAACAAAATGTGATGTTTTTATATCCCCTCTACCTAATGAATGCAACTTAGTTAATCTTGATCTTCCAATACCACTGTCACCAACATCTACAAATGTTATTTCCATAGTTGAGCAAGAACAAATAATTGATGAATTTTTAGGACAATGGAATTTAAAAATGATGATTTAACCATTTGTTCTAATTGTTGCAAGGAAGAAACTAAGTTCACATGCCAAATTATTCAAGAGGACACATGGTGAAGGAAATAGATGTTATAAGTGAGCCTCAACACGACAAAGATGAATGTGAACAAGTCTTTTTTGTAACTCAAGGATAACTTCACACATCAAATTGGGAAGATCAAGGTATTCTTAATGATTTTAAAATGTCTTATAATTCTATTGGATTTGAAAGGCAATATGTTTCTTTACAAAATGCTTCTCCTAACATTTATGGTGAATGGGAACAATGTCCATCTTACCAAAAATGTCAAAATGAATGCTCACAACAACCACCATATCCATCTTATATATTACCGTCTCCATAATATCCATCCTATCTACTGCTGCCCACTCTATATCCAACGCAAATTTTACCATTGTCATTATCCCATTCACATCATCCACCATCCATTCCAACATATCCGCCAAGGGAAATTGAAATTCCTATTAAAAATTATTATTATCTAATAATGTGGTTCAAACTGCATATAATAATGAGATTTTAATGATCCCTCTACATTCCATTAATATGCTTGAAATTGGTGAATCACAATTTGTTTTTTTCAAAACAACTAATAGATGTGATTTTGGTATAATTGAATTAGAGGAACAATTTGATCAACTAAAAGATAATCAATTTAGTTCATCTTATCTACTTAATGAATCACAACTTTTAGAAATAACTCACACACATAAGGAAACCATTCAATCTTATTCTAATTCTATCACTAAAATGATAAATATGTGTGTTGAAATTAATCATGTGCAATAAGACATGGTGAACTATATGCCTTAATGATCCAAGAGTTGTGTGAGATACATAATGACATCCTACAATATCTATCATTTATAAATGTTTTTATCCAACATCTAGATCTTTGGAGACCTATGGTCATAATACATATTCCACACACACTTATTGATTTAGGTCCGCCAATAATTAATTAATTAAGCACAGATAGATGGGTTTGAATGCATTAATGACCATACCGAACATGCTACAAGAGATTATTTTAATTGAATAAGGTATTATTAATATGTCACTATCTCTCTTGATTCTTTGGACTATCCTAATATCCTCTTGATTTTAAAGTATGAAATTAAGTTGGGGGGGAAAATCCATTGAATTTTGGAAATCTTTGGTTGATTGCTAATAAAGCCAAGTTTCTTGATTGTTTCTTTGGTGTTTCGAATAAAACCACATATGTGAGCTTTGGACCAAATCAAGGTATGTATTCTTCTGTTAGTTGGATTTGATTCTACACAAGCATTTGTTAATAATAGAATTTATCCATCCATTTTTTTTTCAAGTATTTATTTTAATAACTCTACCCTCCATTTTCTAATGATAAATCACTCATAATGGTGGAGTTATTAATGGATGTTGTTGTACACATTTAACATTACTATACTTTATATGCTTGGTCATGAGAATCTAGTTATAGGTTTTCTTCTTTGGGTTACCTTACACTTTTGCACTAGTACCAGTTGATGTTGGTTCTCTACACAAGCATCCAAAGACACATTTTGTTGGCCTTCATAACTATATGGTGAAAAACGAGTTTCCTTGTGCTTTTCTCTTAGAAATCACAAGAGAATTCTTGTGCAAATTGTTCAACATTCATGGATAAAAATTCTATTTTGCACCATCCTTGATGCTAGACAATGTGGAAGACAATATGCAACTTAGTCTATGAGATCCATGAATCTTGTAGTACTATATTCTTGAGCTACACATTTAGAGACAATTTGAAGACATTACTAAGGAGCTTGAACACATTATAATGTAGATCATCACATTCCATTATTGAGATGAGTATCCACCTACCTAAAGTTGTGTGGACACATTTGACAAGTTGGGAGAATACAATTAGTCTTTCACTATGCAACCTTGTCTTTTGTAAGGAAGTTGTATTATTTGCAACTACAACTTTTCATACAACTTTGGAAATATTTATGGATATCTCTAATGCTTAAAAGGAAAAGATAGCATAGCTTCATGAGATTTCGATATGATTTGCCTCAAATTGGTCATCACAGAGTAGTATGTCTTCAAAAGATTGCAACCATTGTAAGTAATTCTTTCAACCAAGTGTGTAGGAATGAATTCCAAAGTTCTCCAATCAACTTCCAGATATAGTGAGATGAGCTAAATGAGCTCAAGATTGTTTGTAGCAGTGGTTCTATGTTCCAGATTGTGCTTGTTGGTTCCTTTTTATGCTATAACCAGGTTGGTCTTCTAATCTACCTATGGAATTGCCAATTCCAATCAAGGGCAGCTCAAAGGACCTGGACCAACTGACGAGGACTTTAAAAGGCCTCCTACACTTTGGGCTCTGCAAGACCCGAGAGGGTGATCCCTTTAGCAATATCAACAAATTGAAACACATACATAACATAATATTGCTCAACAAATAATCTCATTTAATAGCTCAACATAATAGGATAATACTGAATAGAATTGGTTGTTCATCAGTAATATCAACTACTTGGAGCATGAGAAAACCACAACACTATAACACACATGGATTTTAAATGGTTTTGAATTTTGAAGATTGGGGACCAAGTTGAAAACAACAAAAGTATAATACTTGACTAGTGCCAGAAAATGGGCTATGGAGTCATATAACCAGCATTCATCCTACAATGTTGAAAATGTTATGAAGATCCCTACAAATGTTATCACATTATGACAACCAGATTACTGAAGTTTTATCTGATAACTCTTCTTATAAATCCACCTGAAGCATAGTATTCCTGTCACATATGCTGAAGCAATTACACTATCCTATGAACAAAAGGCAATAATAAATGCAACTTATGCTTCATTAAAGCAATTACATTATTCTTAGAATAGAAGGCAACAACATATATCACTCTAATACAACAAATGTGCATGAAAAGACTCATATAATCTTATTATTGAATCAAAAAGAGTAACACATCTCAGAAATGGAGACAATTATCAACTAAATATAAACATGAGAACACAATTCATAACAGACACTTTTAGATTTAATGACTCAATTACATTTCTCCTAGCTATACAGTTCTACCCAAAGGTTCTGCCTGACTTGCAGAGCTTTCAGAAATTGGAATCCCAGCCTCCTTCCTTTTTTATAATGAGAGAAGAAAAGAATAAAAGAGAAAACAAAAGTAGCCCTAAGATCAGTCTGATTTGTAGATGCCATCCGAAAAATCAATCCACCGTCAATCAACAAGCTGCTCAAAACCTCTCTCATCTCTCTGTAACTGAATTTGCTTCATCATTTGTCTTTGCTGTTAGTTGCGAAGTTACAAAAAATTTTCCATGTGGAGAATCTTCAAATTCACTCAATTGCATAAAAATGCTTCTGCCCATGAAAATTTTATTTTCTGCTCCTTTTGCCTTTGCTGCACAATATTTTCTTCCATATATTAAAGTATTTAACTTTAATACTTCAAACTTTGACTTCATTCCATTCCCAGCTCATATCATTTCACTTTGGGGCCCATTTAAAATTTACATTTGCTACATTTGTTTACTTCACCCCAGCAAATGTAATTTTATTTTAACAACAAAAGTATCCCATTGTTTGCATCGGGCAATATTAAAATTATTTTACTTATGCCCCCAATACTTCAAATATTTTGTTTGAAATGTTTTCTTAAGTATTTAATCTCACTTTACAAAAGTGAAAATTTAAAATAATCACCTTTGAACAATAAAACCCGTGTCCCTTTATGAGTTTTATCGGGCCCACCATTTTAAATTTGCCCCACGGAGAACTTTATCCAGCAGTATCTTTCACTTTAAAACTTTTCCTTAAATATTTCATATGAAATACTTATTAAGACAAAATACTTTACCCACATTTAATTTCAATGGGCCCAACACAATTTTCATCGAGCTTGCTTAGTCCTTTAAATGTTCTATTGGGCCCACTTCACTCAATCTTTACTTTAATCACCTAGCAAGATTTAATTTTAAAATGTTTTCCTTTTATTTTCATCGGGCTCCCTTGTAACATTTAAAAACAAATGAAAACTCTCAACATTCCATCCTTTGCATTGAAGAATTCACCTGGGCACACACTGCCACGCGTCACAAGCCCGCAATCCCACCAAGATGCAAATTGGGATCACGATATGGCCGGCAACAGTTTAGATCATGCTGCACTTTCATCCTGCTTGGTAGCCGTTGATCTACTTTTGCTTTATTTGTTACCCTAATTTCCTGTTCATTTGCATTTTCATCGTGCTCTACAACTTCATTTCATGGCGGCAGCCTCATTTTACTCTATTGGACGCCATACTCGTGCCTATGGCGTTCCATCTCACCATGTTTACTTGACTTAGTCATATGCCCTATTTGTTGGTGCATGGCCGCTTGGCTACATTCACTATTTTCTTCTTACATTGATTGAAGCTTTTAAAAACCCTTTAGGAAATTTACTTGATGTGCCATTCTCTGTGTTGCGTGCGGGTTCCCACAATCCACTTGGTTGAAAGTTTTTTTAGAGTCTTCAACAGATATTTTTGCATTTATTCTGTGCCTATGGCGCGTTGGAGACTTCCTAACACATTGAAACAATAAACTCTAGATGCTTCTTGTATCGGCCTCCACACAGGGCGTTTTTCTCATCAATTGCATATCGAACCTCCTTTGTTTGAGGAGTACTTTTGATAGATTTCCATATTCTCTATTGCTGCATCGAACTCCTCTTCACATTATGGCATTCCATTGAATCTTTGAATCTCTGGAGGCTCCTCTCAGAATGCATGGCTTCTCTTTAATGTATGCCTTGATGAATGTTTATAGTATTTCAACTAAAGTCACCTGCCAAACACAGTTGCTTTTTTATCTTCAATAAATCCATTTGAGACAGGAGTAAGGCATGGCATTTATTGTCATTATCCATGGTGTATAGAGTTTGTTGAAAAAGACTCCTTTCATGTGTCACTACAACCATTCACTCCATGCATGACTGCTGCAAGGCTACCAAACGCACTCCTTCACTTGTTGCGCGCCATGTAATTTCTTTATTTACTTCAGGTGCCTCCATCGAGCTCCAAGCTTCTCTACTGCGTGTGCCTTGCATTTGCTTGAAGAGTTTCTAAAATCATTTCAATAGAATCATTTGGTGCATATTAGCCATTCATGGTTTGCCCTTTTGTCCTTTTAGTGCTTGGCGTACCAGCTTCTTCTCCCCACGTAGTGACTACCCTCTGTCCTCTATGTTTCCATACTGTAACTGGTGGTGCTTCAAAATATTTCCTATTCAATTGGTGTGCCTATCCCTGTTCAATGTGTGGCCTCTGTACTGGTGCCAGAGCTTCTGCTTTAGTAACTTTGACTGGTGTGTGTGGCTTCAAACAACGCTCCCTTTTACATCTGCGTACTGCATTTGCTTTGAAGTTTTGAGGGCCTTTTCAATGCATCTATTGGTGGCGTCCCAGTTTGTGGCATTCGCTTCGAAGTTACTAAAGCATTTTTAACAAACTCTGTTGCTATATATGATGCGTGCTTTGCTGTTTCCATGAGTCTCTTGAGAGTTTTTTTTAGTCTTTAAACCTGTTCATTTGTTGTCCATGCTGCCATTTGCATGTACTTTTCATTCATGGATCGCTCCTCTCTTCTCATGGCATTTTGACTTCTTTATAAGAGGTCCACAAACACAATAGTTGCGCTCAGGTTTGAAGTGGGTCAACAGTCATATGTTGTATGTGGGAAAGAATTTAAAGATGTGGCATGAAGACATATTTATCTATAGAGTAAGCTATGAGATACTACCATCTTATCTTATAAGATAATTCACAGAAAACATGTGCTCTGCCACCGCCAAAACAACCTATGGTCCATTTTAAAAGACTCCTCTTATAATGCCAAACTGACAATGTTCAATAGGCTTAATGGTCACTCCAGTCAATAAGCACACCAATGGTGCTTTATTTCAAAACTCACTCTTAGATCATCAAACTCCCCCAACTCTGGTGGTGATGAACTCACATCAATGTTTGCACATTCTTGTTTAAAACTTTTATTTGAGCTTTGCACCTTTTCACAACAACTTCTCATTAAAAGTTATCTTGTCTCAACTCAATTGTGATCTTGAGTCACTACTCTCTATGACCACAATAAATGGCCACACAACCAAATGGCTTTCTCAGATACTAAAATCAATGAAGGCTAAATAAGCGGATGACACTTCATTTCCTTTCCCTTCTTCATACGGGTGAGCTTTGACAAATCATCATCTATGAACTGACTAAAAAGCTTTGATCATTAATAAGAAACATTCCCCCCAATTCCATAGTTCTAGACAACATTTGATGTTACTGGTTGGTTGAGCTTGCTATACTATGGCATGTCCTCATAACAATGGTGAAAATGCTTTTACAATCTCATAATTGTGTGAAGCATGTCGGGCCCCTTGTGGGTCCGACTAAAAAAAAAATCATTTTGAAACAACTTTTCAGCTCAATCTGACTTGTGACAACTTTTGAATGCTTCAAAGGTGAAAAGGTGAAATGGGTTTTCATTAAAACTCACTTTCAGGCACATTTGAAAAATGTTGAAAACTAGCCAAGTTGGCCCTGAAATTGATCTGGGAAACTAAGCAAACAACCTCCTAGAGCCATGAAAACTTGTAGAAATGTAGACATCAGACCTGAGAATACAATGAAAAAAACAGATCAGAGAAATCAGTCACGAGGAAAAATTTATTCATTGTCAAAGTTGCTCAATTGAACTTTCTGCAACAATCAGCCGTTTTGAACCAATTGAAACTGATGAAATCACCTCGTTGCAAAAATATCAAATCAGCTCTTGGGAAGTTGTCATTTGATACAGTGGTTCACTTTGGTACACTGACCATGTGTGCAAGAGGAATTAACTTGAAACATCACCCATCAAAAGTTGTTGATGCTCAAAGTTGGCTACTCAGAAAGGTTTCAATGCAAAACTGAAGAAATTCCATTGGTTTTGACCTCCTAAAAATAGCAAATCAACTCGTGAATCTCTAAAAACTGGCATGCAAGTTCATCTTGATATAGAGAATGCAGAACAACATTCATTTTAGCATGACGATCAACTAGTTGCAAAATGCAAGCTCAAACGGGAAGCTACTTTGCAAAACTGAACATTCACAAACAGCTGAACAGTGACAAAACCCTCCAGCTTCACTTTTTGAAACCTTGACAAAACTCATCGTGGGAAGCTAAAAATTGACATGCACATTCACATAGGACACATGAATGTGTCTACAAAGGGATTTTGCTTAGAAATCAATGGACTCCAAGTTACAATCCTCCAAAGTACGTCATTTAGGCATATTCTTCAAGTGCACTTATGAAAGTGCATAGGCAAAATTTTGAAATGGGCATCTCAAATTTACAAAATTTGAGAGTGCCAGCAGTGTTAAGGTTATTATTGGTCATCCTTTCAAGCATTGCAAGTAATTCACAGCTACTTTTATTGAAGGGATATAGATGGAACTCTAGGATTTGTATGGTATCATTTTGTCATCCATATGAGAGTTTCATTTTATTTGGTCATTTTATGCAGTTTATTAAGAAGAAAAAAATGAAAAAAATGAAAAAAGCAATAAATTCTAACAATGAAAACCTTTGGGCATTGTTAGACAGCTACAATTTGAAAAAATGAAAAAATGAAAAAAAGTGAAAAAAAAGTTTAAAAAATGCAATAATTTGTGGGCTAATCAGTTTGCAGGCATGCTATGCTACTTCAGTGCTTGTTTGCATTCCTCTAGCACCTCTTATTGCTCACTTGTGTAGATGTGCTCTCATTTGTCATGGTCAACATAACTTCGATCACCTTTAGCACAAGTTACACATTCAGTTGAGGTGTTTTCCAAAGTGAAGACAAACTCAGTTACCATGAGTACTTCAGTGCACTGGCGATCTTTCATATGCGACTGTACTTGTCACTATAATTGGTTCCTTCCCTGTTGGAGATTCATAGTTGCTGAGTTATTTTGGCCACCAGACCTTGGCATATATGGGCATTCCCGTTGGTAAATAAATCAATTTTATTTTTCATTATTTTATCTTTTAACTTTATTAATGTTTCTTATTATATTAATCATATCACACAACATTTCTACCCATCCTCTCCTTGTTTCCTAAGGATGATCAACCCTTTAAGTTGGGGGGATGTTCACAATCCTTATTACATATTCATTCCATCCATCATTTCCTTTTGTTTCTCATTTATCCCACCCTAATATCCATTATTTTCACCTTGCATATTCATTTATATTACCTATCATTTCGCTTGTTTTAGATAGCTCATGAATGTGAGAGATAAACTTTTGTGGTACCTCTTATAGATAGCATTTCAAATAATAATGCTATGAAAAAATGACAAAAAAATGCAAAAAAATGAGAAAATAAAAAATGATGAAAAAATAAAAATCAAAAGAGGTGTGAATATTGAAAAAATGAAAACAAAATTAGCAAACAAAAGCCAAGCCATGAAGCTTTTTGTGAAAAAGAATAATAGAGAAGTTGTGATTATGAATGAGCTATAATATTCAAGGGTGAAGGAGAGAGTTGAAGTCATAATCCCAAGCCTACCAATTCAAACTAAGCCTCTCAGTGATAATGATTGCACAAGGACGTGCAATATGCTAAGTTGGGGGAAATGATGAGAGCCATTATTGTTCCATTTCATGCCATGTTTTAGTCCATTCCATACATCTTCATACTCATTCTCATATCCCATTTTCGTATCATATTATCCCATTTATGTTGCATATGATTAAAATACATGAGGTATTTTATATAGATTTGAGATAAAATAATGAAAAGTAATTATTATATTGTTTTTACTAATGAGCATTGGAAAATAAATTATTCAACAAATTATTTTGGGCTCTTGTTGCTGCTACAGGGTCTATATATTATACTAAGTTAATACTCCAATGTTTCTACAAAATAGCTACTACAAATACAAATTAATGTGATCATTTCGCCAACACGTAACTTGTACATGCCTCCATATGCATGCCACCATAGCTGTTGCAACAAACGTGCCAACTCAACTACCAACTAAGATGCCTCAGCATTTTCTGTCCATATTATTTGATCTGTTATAATACGGGGATCATTTGCACAGCTTATCATGGTTATTTTCTATCAAATCGTGATTAGCATATTGTTAGAAAAGTAGTTTAATATGTTAAGAAAGATTGGCCATGAGCTATATAAATCTTTCTTATCTAAACGATTTACCTCAACCTTTGAATTTTTTGTTATTAAATTGTAAACTATAACCTTAGATTTAGCAATATATGTTTGTGCATTGAACCTATATAATCAATCATATGCAATACACGTAGAAGAAGAAAAATACATTTGTTATTATCAAGAGAAACGTTTTTAGGTGATTTCAGAAATTCTATAAGAGTCTTTCTTCAATCGACTGACTAAGAGGTAGGGTGCCCACTCTTCAACAACCAATTAAATACATATTTTATTTGTTTTTGCAAGGTACGTTGTGTGTGTATATCTGTTGCTATCAATTATGGTTTGCAATGTTTTAAACTAATATTTCGGCTACTACAATTTCTATGTGTTTATATTTATAAATAATTTAAATTGATTTTTCGTGCTTCAGATTTTATGAATTTGATTATTTGTGGCTAAGTTTCTATTTTCAAAATTTTCCATAATTTTTGTACAGTCCCTATCACTTGAATAGGAAAGAACAGATGTCGCTAGGAAGTGACAGTTCTTGTCGCCAAAATTATTTTGATTTCCAATAGGTTTATTTCAATAGGGTACACTTTATACATACTCTTCTCATGACCTACAACCCTTGTGTAAATTGCCATGATACCTTTCATGAGCTTACGATGGACCCAAATTGACACTTAGACTAAGCTAAATCCAATTTATTCTTTACCTAAGTTTTGGCCCATCACAAGGGCATGCAATATTAGGTACGTGAGTTTTATTTTTTGAAGAAGTCTATTATTTTTTCAAAACCCTTGCATTATTGTAGTCATTGTATATCCCTGGGTTTCCAATTAGTGCAGTATTCAAGACTAAAGGATCTTTAGTATTATTGTTTTGTAAGACCCATCCAAATATTTCTATCACATTCTACATTCATGTCGAGCCATGATAAGCACAAGGCATGTAGGAATGATTGATTGGCCCCTATAGATCATTAGGTTCCAACCATGCAAGGGCATGCAATATTAGGTACGAGTCTTATTTTTTTAAGAAGTAAGTAGATATTCTTTTATCAAAACCATTGCATTATTGTAGTTATTGTATATGCCTGGGTTGCCAATTAGTACAATATTCAAGACCAGAGGATCTTCAATATTATTGTTTTGTAGGACCCATCCAAATATTTCTATTGCATTCCACATTCATGTGGAAAGTCATGTAGAAATTCACTTGATAAAAGGAGAAGAATGTCTTGTTGCCTTAATAGTTTCACATTCCAATGCCATCCAGGAGAAAGAATATTTTTAGGAGCAATCCCTGGCTCCATCTGAGAGATCGCACCTAGAGACTCAAGGGTTTCTAAATGAAATAATGCCAAGAAACGAACAAGGTATGGAGGTTGGGTATAATCAAATTAGGACAAATGTCATAAGAACATGTATGCACATATCCTTGACTACCCTATGTAAGTAACATTACCCTCTGATCTAAGAGAACCTACTAATCTAATATGATTGCACTAATGGGAAAGGAAAGGAAGTTGCAAAATGGATACAATTTATACAATTTTGAAATTTACTTCTAGGACTACAGTGAGAGAAATATTGTTCATGCAGAGAGGAAAAAGAATGAATTATCAATGAAATGCATTTCTCCTAATGATTCATTTTTTCTAGAGATCGTTTTTTTTAGTTTTCTTCCTTTGTACAATTAGTAGTTACTAAAGTGAGAAAATGTAATCCCTTTTGCTTTGATGGTGTAGGGGCACCATGAAAGTTTGAATTTACAAGTTTTGGAAACTTAGGTATGTTAGTGTTTGAGTCTTATTTCAGGTCTAATAAGGTCATATAGACCATTTTGTTATGTAATGAGTTTTTCTAGAGGTCTTTAGGTGGTTCAATTTACAAAGTTGGCAAATATTGCAAAATATTGCAAAAGATGTAAAATTGCAAAAAGTGGGAAAATGCAACTTGTGTAGAAGGCCAATGGTCAAAAGGTTTGAAAGGTCATTTGAGGTAGTTGAATCAGTTTATTCTTGGTGTGTTAGTGTTTAAAATCCTCACATGAGTCGAGGCAGGGGTTAGTTACCTTGTATGTGAAGAAAAATCAATTCAATTCCCCATTTTCTCATAATTTTCTATGTATTTGCATTATAGTTTGCAGTTTCAAGGCACTGTACTTGCTCGTACAGAGTTTCCTTGGTATCTAATGCATTGAATTAGATGGTAGTGTGAGATAACTCCAATTTTCATTTTATTTGGTGGATTCTTGAAGAGTTTAGTGCATTTTATAAACAAATTTATGAAATGGGTTTGTAAAGATAGGTTTGATGGTTTGTGATCTCTTAAAAATGGTTCACCCATTCCACCTATTGTAACCTTTGTAACTTAGTGGAATGGGTGGTAATAAGTAGGAAAAGGTTTTCATGGGGTTTCATGAGCAGGGGAGGCGAGTTGTTGGGTTTTTTATGATCCCCTAAATGTTAAAAATTACATGTTTTGAGTGAAAATTGATGGTTAGAGGAGGGAAATTGTAGAAATCCTTGGGCGCAAAAAATTTTTATGAACTTTTAAGCATTTGTAGACATAATGGGACATGTTTGAAGTATTGGCAGAGTTGCTAGAGGTTTGGAAGGCTAACTTTCAATAAAACCCTTGTAAATTGCTAAAGGTGAGGGTTTCATGGTTAGAAGTCTAGAATGTCATGTCTCTATGTAAAATTTGTGAAATCAAAGGTTTTGGTACCTGATGAGAGTGTTACAATTGAGTTTTTGGGTTGGAGGTGTGTTTACATAAGGGTTTCTTTGTAAATGTGGCCTAATTGGCCAAGTAGGATAGCATAGAAGCCTGAAATTGAGGGATTTGGTCCAAAGGAACCCATAGTGGTTCTTGGATATGTTAAATAACATGGAAATGGGTGTCTAAAACTGTAAGGATAGTCTTGATAAGAGTTTAGAGTCAAAATATATGAAGGGAAAACTAGGTCAGTACACCTATAAGTGAAACTAGGTGAAGTTGTGAAGGGTTGGTGAAATAGGTCTTTGAGAGTTGCAAAGTTGGTTCAAAGTGTTTGAATTGTGATTGATGAGTGATTTCCTCCCTGCTCTACATCAATTGGTATTAAAGCATAGGTATCGGATTCTTTGAGGGTGAGAAGTGAGAAGTTGAAGAGTCAAGATGCCTTTGAAGGGTAACAATGTGGCTAGGAAAATGCAAGAGATGGAAGAGAAGACAGAGAGAGATTAGGAAGTTGAAAGAACTACAAAATAGATTGGTAGCAAGATTGGAGAGTGTTGAAATAGGGCAGAAAAGAGGTGTGGTTGTAAGTGATGAAAATGACACTGAAGATGAAGAAGATGAAGATGTGGAAGAAGAGTTGGATCCTGAAGAGCAAAAGATGGCAAGGCTACTAAAGGAAGTTAAAGGAGGTAAAAAATGATTTTCCTATGTATGGTGGTAATCTTGATGATGAAGAATTGCTAGATTGAATTGCATCTTTCGATAACTATTTTGAATGCGAGGATGTATCTAATGAAGAAAAGGTGAAGATAGCAAAAATCAAATTGAAGGGGCATGCATTAGTTTGGTGGGACTATGAACAAGTTAAAAGGAGAAGAAAAGGTAAGGAAAAAATTATTTCATGGGATAGGATGGTAGCCAAATTAAAAGGTAAGTTTTTGCCAAGTTATTATGCTATTCAGATTTCTAAGAAGCTTCAAGATTTTAAAAAAAGGGAAATGGATGTTAAGACTTATACTAATGAGTTTTATAAGTTGAGCATAAGAGCAGGACATGTGCATGGTTGATGATGTAGAAAAGGTGGCTAATTATCTCAATGGGCTAAGGTTTAACATCCAGGATGATTTGAGTTTGCACAATCCAAGGACAATTAAAGAGTGTTATCAAATGGCATTAAGGGTAGAAGAAAAAGTGAAAAGAACGAAAGAAAAGACAACTAGAGGTAGAGGCAACACTTCAAGGGGAAGAGGTACATATTCTACTTCAAGACCATCAATTGAAAATCAAGGAGATGCACACAAGGGTCAAGAACAAATGGTTGATCAACGTGGTGGATTAAGAGGCTCTAGAGGAAGATTTGGTGGTGGTAGGAGTTCAAACATATTTTTAGTTAGATGATATAATTGTAATGAGTTTGGGCATCTAGCATACAAGTGTCATAAGAAGCATGGTTCTACATCAAGTGGGGGTGAAAGGAGAAGTGAAAGAAGGGCTCAAATAGTGCAAGAAGATGAATGTGAGAGTGCAAATTCTTCTAGTCATGTTGTTGCTCCAGAGGTAGGAGAATCATTGATGCTAAGAAGACAAATGTTGAATACATCCAAGGAGAAGGAGATGACTCAGAAGGAGCTTGTGCAAGACCACATGTAAGTGTAAAGATAAGGTATGAAAAGTCGTGATAGATTTTGGTTCTATTGATAATATGGTGTCTAAAAAGATGGTAGATAAACTGAAGTTAGAAAAATTTCCTCATGAAACACCATATAGAGCATCTTAGGTGAATGATAATAAATCAATTTTGGTAAGTGAACAAGCATTTGTTGAGTTTCAAGTTGGTGGATATAAAATTAGGGTTCTTCGTGATGTTTTACCTATGGATTTTTGCCATCTATTATTGGGAAGGCCATGGCAATTTGATAGGCATGCATTATATGATGGAAGGGATAATACCTACACCATTGAGAAGGATGTAAGTTCTTTTATATTAACCCCATTGTAGGAGAAAGATGAAGCAAAAGGAAAGGCATCACAGATCATCATGTTTGGAAAGAAGGAGCATATAAAGTTTGAGGAGGACAGAAACAAAGAATATGCATCCACTTCAAGGCTTGAAGATTCAAAGAGTGATGCAAGGTTGAAGGAGAGAGTTGACAATTTGGTATCCAAGACTGAAACATAGAAGGTTAAGGATGAATCCCTTGAGAAGGCTCAAAATAAGTTAGAAAAGGGTGATGGAATCCTGATTGGGATAGTGTTTTTTCCTATGGTTGCAAAAGAGATGAAGGGGAAGTCAAGTACTATCATGAGAGAAGTCTACAATTCTAAGAGTTCAGTGGTATTTGAGGAAAAAATTTCAAGGACAGTGATGAAGACTAGAGGTAAAATAAGTGATGGTGTTAGGCAGAGACAAAGAGGTAAGTTTGAGCATGTTTCAAGAGTCCAAGAGAGGACAGTCAAGGGGAAGGTTGACAGAGGACAAAGTGTAGGTGTTAAGGAAGTTACAACATCAGTTTTTTATGGTGGAAAATTTGGTAGACACTAATCAAGTTAGTTTGTGTAGAGGAAACCAAATCTAGGCGGTGAGCAGTTAGAGAACACAGAGGATGATACAAGTCTGCAGTATTTGATTCAGAGGAAAAGAGCACCAAACAAATGAGCCTTTGAAGGACAAAGAGATGGAGTACACAAATACATGGACAATCTACAAATCACATTCCAAGGGACTTGGAAAAGCTTCAAGGCCGGGTGTATGGTGCAGGGGCACCATAAAAGTTTGAATTTACAAGTTTTGGAAACATGGTCTAGTATTAGGTATGTTAGTGTTTTAGTTTTATTTGAGGTCTAATAAGGTCATATAGACCTTTTTTTATGTAATGATTTTTTCTAGAGATCTTTAGGTGGTTCAATTTGCAAAGTTGGAAAATATTGCAAAATATTGTAAAAGATGTAAAATTGCAAAAAGTGGAAAAATGCAACTTGTGTAGAAGGCCAACGGTTAGGAGGTTTGAAAGGTCATTTGAGGTAGTTTAATCAGTTTATTCTTGGTGTGTTAGTGTTTAAAAGCCTCACATTAGTCGAGGCAGGGGTTAGTTACCTTGTATGTGAAGAAAAATTAATTCAATTCCCTATTTTCTCATAATTTTTTGTGTATTTGCATTACAGTTTGTAATTTCAAGGCACTGTACTTTCCCGTATAGGGTTTCCTTGGTCTCTAATGCATTGAATTAGATGGTAGTGTGAGATAACTCTAATTTTTATTTGATTTGGTGGATTCTTGAAGAGTTTAGTGCATGTTATAAATAAATTTTTGAAACGGGTTTGTAAAGACAGGTTTGATGGTTTGTAATCTATTAAAAATGGATCTTCACCCATTCCACCTATTGTAACCTCTATAACTCAATGAAATGGGTGGTAGTAAGTAGGAAAAAATTTCCATGGGATTTCATGAGCAGGGGAGGCAATTTGATGGGTTTTGTATGATGCCCTAGATGTTAAAAATTACATGTTTTGAGTGAAAAATGATGGTTAGAGGAGGGAAATTGTAGAAATCCTTGGGGGAAGCATATTTTTATGAACTTTTAATCATGTGCAGGCATAATGGGACATGTTTTAAGTGTTGGAAGAGTTGCTATAGGTCTGGAAGGCTAACTTTCAATAAAACCCCTTGTAAATTACTAAAGGTGAGGGTTTCATGGTTAGGTGTCTAGAAGGTCGTGTCTATGAGTAAAAGTTGTGAAATAAAAGGTTTTGATACTTGATGAGAGTGTTACAATTGATTTTTTTTGTTGGACGTGTGTTTACATAAGGGTTTCTTTGTAAATGTGGCCTAATTGGCCAAGTAGGACAGCGTAGAAGCCTAAAATTGAGGGATTTGGTCCAAAGGAACCCATAGTGGTTATTGGATATGTTAAAGAACATGGAAATGGGTGTCTAAAACTGTAAGGACAGTCTTGATAAGAGTTTGGAGTCAAACTATTTGAAGGGAAAACTAGGTCAGTACACCTACAAGTGAAACTAGGTGAAGTTGTGAAGGGTTGGTGAAATAGGTCTTTGAGAGTTGCAAAGTTGGTTCAAAGTGTTTGAATTGTGATTGATGAGTGATTTCCTCCCTACTCTACATCATTTGATGTCCCATCAAATGGACTATCATCTAAAGACATCAAAGAGGTGATGTTTTAGTTCATATCCCTTTTTGGGTAGACATTGACTTTGGTTTTATAGGTGGAGTAGGCCTTCTCATGTTTGTTAGAACTTGAATTTCTTTTTTCTACTAGCAGGAGTGATCTTTTACCAATTGCATGGAAATTGTTATGAGAGAGCACCAAAGAAAGGAACTTCACTAAGTATGATGAAGATTGTCATGTAATATGGTTAACACTCAAGAGAGGAGACCATTAATAGTTCTAAAACAATATAAGGATCTTTATGGAAAAACCTATGAAATGACTGAGTAAATAAGCAATTCTACACTACAAACCTACCAAGGCTTTGATACAATTTAGATAGTCAAAATTTAATGACACCAAGCATAAACAAAGGACAGTGAAATGAAGATGAGGAAATGCTCATAAATAAAGGATAGTTTGCAATGAAGAAGGCGGTCATATAAATATGTCTATACATATTTAAGGTTGAAATGACAGTGAGCAGGGGTCAAATAGCTTAGGCACATAGTCAAGGACAAAAAGATAAATGGGTAGTGACTTCAATAATCCTAAACATGCATAGTAAAGTTCCAATGAACATTCATAAATGATAAGTTTCAAAGGAAAAATGGAATGATAGTCCAAGGAAGAATGGATGATTGAAAAGGGGCTGGATAGTCATAAACCCTATGATAGGCATGTAGGGGAATACACCAAATAAAGGTTAGTCCATGGAAGGACTAGAAGGGCAGATTAATATTGATGCAAAAACCATGAAATGAGGATCTTATGACCATTAACATGGCAGTCACCTCAAATTAAGGAGGGCAGTCTTTTCAAACCACATTGAAAGGACACTCAACTTTCAAGGAAAGATAGAACCTATGGAAACTATAAAGAAGGTAAATAAAATATTTAATGATAGTCCTTTACAATAGATTGTATACCTACAACATCCAAAAAGACAGTCACAAAAGAGTCAAATAATAAGGTTTAAGACCTAGTTAAAACCCTTATGAAAATGATAAGGGGATATTCAAATGAAAGGGATTCAAAGGAAGTCAACAAAGCATAGTCAGCATGAGATGAATTTTTAGACCTATAAAAAAGAAATGCATTCAATGTCTAATAAAGTTTGCAAAGACTATGAACAAGGTTATAATGGCAGTTTAAGATAGGACAATCAATGCAATGAATATTCATCAAAGGATATTGCTTATGACATAGAGAGGACACTCACCTTGCAGCAGAGAGAGGACAGTCACAATTAGGCAACAACCATGTGAGGTTAAGTCACCATGGAAAGGATAGCAGCAGTCCAAGATAACACTCCTTACCAAAGGATGACATACCTGTGGAAATCTACATGAAAACTTCTAAAGGTTAAATGAAGGAGAGATATTCAAATGATAGGAGTTTGGGATGGTCATGAAGGGGTAGACTAAGGGTAGAGCTTGAAGCTTAAAAGGATATGAAATTTTAACTTGATATTGGGTTTCAACCCTCTTTCACAGAAGATTCTTAAAGGTGATAGTCAATATAACCACTAAGCAATGTATGACAAGTCAAGGGATTGTGTTAGGTCTATATAACCATGAAGAAAGCAAATGAACCGCTCATGGAAATCATGGAGTTTTTGTGAAAGGTTGATGGATAAGAATCATGGCCATGGAAAAAGGCATACATCCATGAGAGCATGAAAAATTGGAGGTTACACTATCATCCAATTGGTATGATCTTGTGACTATAGGTGAACTCAAATTGACATGAGCATATTACATAGTTGCAAGCCTTAACAAACATAGCAGCCATCAAGCATATTCCTAAAGATTTGATGAAGTTTAGAAGAGTGGAATGCATCTTTTAATAGCCTAGAGAGTTCTCCTATGCCACCTTGAAGAACTAGTCATCTTCAAGTAACTCCAACAAATGATCTATTATCATGCATGAGAATTCATAAGTTAAGGCTAAAAGTTTCAGTTTAGAGGTGCTCATAGTCAGTTTTAGGACTATTAAGGAGCCTACATGGATATGACTAAAGTTGGGTGAAGTTTGAAGCCATAAGCAAGTAGTTACAAGCAATTTTGAGCCCTAAAATGAAGGATTTTTTTCCTTGTACTCCCAACAACCCAAAAAATCTTATGCATGTTTTTGAAGACTTGTTCAAGTTTAGTTGGAGCACATTTCAAGGGGCATGCAAAGGGAAAGATGTCAAGAGATCAAAGTCAACTCTCCTTTACAAAATTTTGCATGATTTACAAACAGTTCAAGAGAGAATTCCACATCTAGAAAACTGACAATCAACATGCAGCCTCAACCTCTTCCTTGAAGGCAACTTTAGTCATGCAAGAGGTGGCTTTTCATCAAAACCAAGTGCCCAAGTCTAGTTGAGGATTTCTTTCTATTATTCTTTTTTTTGTATGAAGAGAATGAGATTGTAACTCTTTTAAGGGAGATTCTTCAATATAGAGCAACAATTTATATGTATTTTGAAGTAATTTTAGATTTGTAACTATAAAAACTCTTATTATTTCAATAAAACCAACATGCTTTTCCTTCTCAAATTCATGTGTTAATGTCTTTCTAAATAATATTCATCCAATTTTTATGATTTTGCAATCTCAAATCCTTAAATTATGTCTCATTTTGAAAACATTTGATACTAGAATAAACAAAAATCATATAGGTCATAGGTTGTATTGATACATTCAATAGTTTTAGTTGTGAAAATATTTAGTTTTCCTTCAAAAAATGTGAAACACAATCTTCTTATGAAATACTGTTATGTGAGCTTGCAAAAACCGAGTTGTGCATAAAGTAAAGTAGATTTTTGAAAGAAATTGTGAGTTGAAACAATGACACAATCTTATATTTTTTGGTGCATCACCTCCTATGATCAAATTTTCTCAATTATAGTTATCTTCTATCCCTTTTCCTTGTCAAAAATGTAGTTTATAGGAGATCCATCAAGGGAACCAACCCTCTCTAGAGGTTCATCTTCACCATAAGCCACCCATAGCTTGAAGATGATCCCATGTTTCATAGAAATGCTAAGTTTCACACTTAGCCAGGGTGCAATCTCCGTGACAACAATTACATTGAAAGACATTTTATAATAGTAAAAGGGCATGGAATCCTATGTTTTTATAGTGTACATAAAAATTAAAATACAACCAATATATATTTTTTAAAAATAAAACTTTAAAAAATAACATATAATATATAATATTCACTGCACTTTTCAAAGTAAAAACAAAATAAAATAATAAATAATGATTTTACAAAGTAAAATTAAAAGTTACAAGTGTATTACAAATAAATAAAATGAATCATATAGATTAAATAAAATAAATAGTTAATTTTTAGATAGATGGATTTAATCTATCTACACTAATTTTAAAATAGTTAATCATTTAATTAAAAGATGACTATTTGTTTAAAAAAATAGTGATGCAGACATCTAGATAATTAAATTTATTCCCATTAAAAAAAGTCATCAAAGACAAAAATATGTCTTAGTTTTCTCCTCCCCGATTCAAGGTAACAGACAATAAACTCATTTATTTTCTAATATTTTAAAAATTCATTAGAGTTGATCTTCTGAAACCCTTCATAAGGCAGGACTGCCAAGAAAATTTACAAAGGCGGTCACAAAAAACTCATCTACAATTGTAGAGTAATTATAGCTAAAGACATTTTCTGATTTGAATATATGTTTATTGATCATGTTATAATCTTTTTATAAAAATAGATACTTACATCTATATAATTCAAATTTAAAAAAACATAAAAATATCTTAATTTTTTCTTCCTTGGAAAAAAACTATCCCATACAAAATTTATAAAAATAAATAAAAAATATTATGATCGATATTCTACAATCCTTCAAACAAATATTAATGTTGATTGTTGAGTTTAAACAAATAGAACCATCTTCTATCATAGTACAATCTTTTTCTTATTGCTTTTTCTTATAGAGTTATCACTTTTTTCTCAATCCAAATAAACAAGATGACTGATACTAGCAATTTAGTCAAAAATAAAAAATTGAGCCACAAGGATAGTTAAGTAATTAGTTAAAATTTATAGAAGTGGCCACTGAAAACCCAGTACAGCTGCAGAGTAACATTATTTATAATTTTCTAAGCATCCTGAACTCATGTTCTCAAATCCAATACATTATTCAAATGCCCACTTTGCAGAAGAGTTGCAGCACAGAATCAAACGATAAAACAGTAATATAGATATATTTCTCAGTGTGCTACTACACCTTTTGTACAAGGTAAAACAAAAATTAAAATTGAAAACACCCTTTGGTCCTGCAATAGTAAAACATATAGTTTACACCAAGAAATGCTGCAGGCATTGGGATTCTCATCACTAAAGAGAGTTATTATACCCACAATAAGTCTCACAGTGTTCATGAAGATATACATACATTAGATTTGGCCTCTGGTTCTTTTCTTCTTTCTTCTCTTCCTCCTCCTCATCCCTTTTTGGGGGCTGGTTTCTTGTCATCTTTTTTGTCATCCTTCTTCTCAGGCTTCTTCTCTGGCTGTTTTTTCTCTGGTTCTTTGGCAGGCCCAACGGACACTAATTCCGAGCGGGTAAACGTTCTGAGTTTGTTGATAATGGAAATTGGATCTGCATTTCCTATAACAGTGATTTTCTGATCCTTGGAATCCACTTGCACAGAGTCAATGCCTGCAACACATCCCAATAAAATGACCCACATAAGAAATTCTCTTATAAAAAAGCAAATGATGGCAACCATCAAAATCCCACTTTGTTTATTGGGTTTTCTTACCTTCGACGCCTGCAACAGTCTTCATGATCTTCCGTTTGCATTTGTCACAGTTGATGTCCGCTCTCAGCACAATTTTCTGCACAAAACACTTATCTCATAACTTGGAATAATAGCTAAGAGAAAGTTATGCTCAAAATTAGCCATATTAGTAGGTAGTACATGTTGAATAACAGAGTTGTTTCTGGATTTACTGTGTATATTTTTCATCAATATTTCAGATCACACTCACTGATTCCTCTTCCAAAACGTCATAAATTCAAACAAAACAAATCTTCATAAAATCAACAACATCCCTAAAAACTAACACAACAATTCTATTATTACCCATACTGTCTTACCTGAGACATCTTCTCCTCCCTCTGATAACTTAGCTAAACCCGACCCTTTTGCTTCCTTATTCTGCTACCCAGATAGAATAGAAAATTGCAGGCTGGAAAGCTAGAACTAAATGCTAAGCTAATAAAAACCAGTGAGTATGACGAACGCCGACTGAGTGAGGATATTCCCAGTGTTGGAACACGTTCAATATCATATTGGTTAAAACAATATTTGAAAGAGCTTATTGGTTCACTTAAGTGCTTCCCAGATGGGTACAACTTTTTATTACTAAACAAATTTACAACGTGGATAAGTTTGTTTCAACTATTATTTCTTAATAATTATAATAGCTGTCATAGCAGCCATCTGTGACTGCATGTAACCCACAGCTATTCAAGCTGCAGCGCACTAATATACCTAACCTACAGAATGGACCTCCACAACACGGGATCAGATCATGTCCATTGTTGCATTTGAAAAAAGATAACCTTTATCCTGGCAGCACAATATTGTATTGATTTTGCCTTTACATCATCTCTGTCAGCTTTTGCAATGAAGGAATAAGGTCAGTGAGTCGGGTGAATAAGGTTCCTCTCCATCAACATCTTATGATCATTGCTGATGCCTAGTGACATTGGTTAAGTTTTATGTTAAATCAGGTTGGTTTTAGATAACATCAACTAGTTTAATGGATAAACAGTTAATGGTGAAGGTGATGGTATGTTGATTATGCATTCATCAACGGTTTAGATTTTTGGAGATATGATATGAGGGATAAGGTTGGGGTTGTGTCATAGGTGATTTTGACAAATAGATACCCCTCAGTGTTTGTCACTTAGTCAAAGATGTATCAACATAGGTTTGTAGTCTCATATCTAGTAGCAAAAGAAACTCGTGGTTGATATAAAATCCTATATTAAGAAAGAGAGTAGTAAATAGTTGTCCTATTTTTATATGCAAAAATTTACTTTTGATGCATTGTCTAATGTTTAAGAAAAAGTTAATCATATTCTTTGAGTAGCTTTTTGAATGATTGTTATTGATCAAACATTACACCCTTTAAATGTTCTCATGGTTCAAGATATTAAAAAGAAAATAAATTAAACATATATTAGCCAATTTTTTTATTGATCAAAGTGAGAATGTCACAATTGGGGGATCTCATCCTTCTTCCTATAGGAGAAAAAATACATCATCTTAGGTACTTGAACTATGACAACTTGTGACTACACTGTACTCACATTTGTGATCCTTTAGAGTTACTAATTGTTCTCCAATCAAACCTTTAGCTTGAGTATATAATATAGTCCTCAAGTAATTTTTATTGACTTTACAATAAAAAATGGTAAATGTGATTACACAACCAAATATAGGGGACCATCATGATATTAGAAGTCACTATTTTCCTCCTTCATCAATGGATGTTGGTATTCATAGCTAAGTGAATGGGTGGATCCTTATCAATCTAATACCTAAGTGTCATAATAATTATGGGATGAATGATGGGCAAAGAACTATAAGGTGGATGATGACGTAGAGGTGATCATCAATCTCTTATTAATGATTATACTGATGTTAAACTAATTATTAAGCTATACTTAAAGATACACCATTATTTTGTATATAAATACTGTAACATACCAACCACGAACCTCCTAAATATCAATTGAAACAACCATAACCTACATTCATTGAGACAAAACATTGTAAAAAAATGATCATCTTTAGAGCCCCTTAAATTTGTAAGGATGAAAACCCTACACCTCATTATTAAAAAAAAACTTACGGTGACTTTAGGTTGTCCCAAACATTTCCATACAAAATATGTGTGGAGTTGGTATTCAAAATGATACCTAGTTTGTAGTGATCGCAACCATAAATGACTCTCGTAGCTTGCAAAACTTAAAAACCATTTTTTGTGAAAGTGTGAAAAATAAATCATGTAAATAATTTTTTGAAATTGAAGGGGATAAATGTTATTGTTATTGATCTTTTATTTAAATAAAAGTTATATTAAATTATTTAAGTTTGAATAAGGTAAATGGAAAATATTTAATTATTTTAAAAATTAATTGAAAGTGAGATTTTAAAAAAAAAAACATTCAGAAGAAAAATAGATAAAATAATTAATTTTAAATTAAGTATTTATGAAAGGTGGTGGTTTGGAAGCTACCTCTTAAAATATTATATAAGTAATTTGTAAGAAGCTTAGAAATGGTAGAAGAAGAACGCAAGTTACTTATGGTAGGTTCTTATGCAAATGCTTAGTTTATTTTAGCTAGCAACCACATCTGAACTTATTTTTTCATGAGAACGTTCCGGCTACTCAAAATTAAGAAAAAAAAATACTCAAGCAGTCACATGGGGACATGGGGTTAGAGAAGATAGTAGATAGGTAGGTAGTAGACATTAGAGAAGGGGTACACAAAGTGTGTTTAAATAGGGGTATATAATACACATGTAGAGGGCTACAATATATAAATTCATGTGCTTATTGGAACTAATTCTTTCTATATTACAATCATAACTCAAAGGATCTATCCACTAGATTCTTTTAGGAGTGACAATATCCATTCCAAAGAGTTTCTTTATTAGTTTTTTTGTTATGTGCTTATGAAAATACACATATTCTTGATTTTAGGCTATCTTTGATTAAATATTTTGAAATTATTATTTGATTCACTAGTTATAAACAATTTAATATTTATTTTTTATTATATTTGTGGTTATATGTAATATCCTCAGCTAAAATATTTTGTAAATTTATTTAAGTACACCAACACACAACAAAACTAAGTTAAGAAATTAAACTTCAAACTCTCTTCAAATCTGAATTTTGAAATATCATGAATACCCACATTAGATTAGCAATTTCTACACATAATTATGTACCTAGTTGGATCAAGCTTTGTAAAAAAAATGAGACTTCTTCTATCAATATAATCTGATTTAATACATGAAAATGTGTTGTTACAACAATAAAAACTCTAGCATAACAACAAAAACAAAATTTGGAGGTTATTATAACAAACATTCACTGAAAACTACAACTCACAATATTGCACAACACCCAATTGCTCCAAAATGAAAGATGAATTTCTCAAAGTCTAGGGCTGATCAAAAGATCCAAAACATAGCCAAACATGCTTCTACAACAACAAACCACAATCCACACAAATAGTGGAAACAAATCCACACAACTTCACCATCAACTATGCACTCTAAGTTCGCCTACAACCTATAATCAACACGACACACAAAACACTAAAACTACTAAAGATCCTTGTGCTCCAATGCAACTCCTAAGTGAAATCGCCTCCAAGAAACTAATGGGGTTTCATCCACAATCTTGAACCTTCACTGGGTTCCATCTAAGAAGGAATTGTAAATCCAAAACTCATACAAAAAAATGTTGTAGAAAATGAACAAATGAAACCCAAATGGAAAAAAAAATGCTTTCTTATACCAAACTTGACCCACAAAATCCATACCCCTACTTGGAAGAAATATTTAAAATTTAAAATTATATTTGAATTCCCAAATAATCAGCCCTATTATGCTTGGTTAATGACATATCATACATTTGTCATAACTATCATGGAATCCACATTATGAGCATCTCAAAGAAACCCATGTCTCATTTGGAATTATCAAAATATTTAAATGTCCCAAAATTAATCTAAAATATTAAATTCCATCAAGGACATAAATAAATATTAAAATTATTATTTTCCTATTAATTTACCTTACCTTGAAATATATTGAAATTTTGACTATTAATTGCCTAAATTTAATTAATTTAAAAAAGACATGACATTATAAAATGTAGAAATGAATCTCTAAACATTTCTAAAACATTTTTAACCTAAATAAAGAAAAAGCACTAGTACATAATATTTGATATCAATATAAACATTTAGAAAGAAAAAAAAAGTACAATATTTTTTATTACACCAATGAAAAAGAATGTTTTATTAGAGAATATTATAGATTTAGTTTTATAAATTATATTTTGATTTATTATATTTATGGCATCTAAATAATGAGAGCATTTTTTTTATTTTAGAAGTTACTACAAGAAAATTTTAGAAGCTTCAATTTTTAGAATAGTTTTAAATAGTTTTGATCACTAGTTATGCACAATTGTAATATGTGATAGATGAATGTGTGAGTATATCAATTTTATTGTGGAGTTATTTTTTATTTTTATCTATTCTAAGAGAGAATATTAATTTTACTAGATCTCGTACTGGCAACAGAATGTTTTAGTCAATCGAACTAGGCCCATCGCCCCTTTACTAATTTGATTATAAATGTTAAATAAAAGTTGAAATTATAAGATAAAGAGATAAGTTGGTGAATTAGTAATTGGAAGAATTGTTCATGATTATATTCCATAGGATATAATGATAAAAAAATTCAAAAAAAATAATAGAAGATAAATTTAATACATTAGATTCATTATAAATAAAAACACTATTATAATTTGATTAGAAATAATAGATTATATTGATTTGATGGGAAAACTACTAGCACAAACCCTCACTTCTCTCAAATAGCAACACAAAACACTACAAAAAAATAAAAAAAATATTTAAACTTTATGAGGATAATTGACCTATTAAATATTGATAAACAATAATAATATATATTACATCACACCTAGATATTATTATCTTATATTATTATGATTGAATATTATATTATAACTTGGCTGATTTCGAATCTTATTTATGCGTATTTACAAATAAATAAGAGACATTGGATGTATAATACCATCTCCAATCTATTAGAATAAAATAACTCACATTTTGAACAAAAATCGTTTATTTTGAAGGAAAAGTTTTGGAAGATATATACCAACTTTTGTTTTTTATACTACTTTATTAGTATTAATTTATTTCATGATTGAGGATTATTTAAATGAGATTTTGGACATTTCCTTTATATAAAACAGGAGTATATAAGTCAAATAAAAATTATTAAAATTGTAAGATAAAAAAAATCTCACAACATATATCTTAGGTATATACGATGTATTATAACTTATGCATAATATTTAAGTGTAATAATTTTGGTAGTGTTAGATATAATAATCATTATTATAGGATGAAACTAATAAGATATATTGTTAAGGTTATTAATATTTATATAGATATTTAATGAGATAATTTAGAATTTAAAATAATATTTAAATTATAATTAAGAAGAAAATATGGTTAGTTTTGATGTTTGTTACACGGTATTAGAATTAGTAAGAAAATAATATTTAACAAGTCATTTAATCACAAAAAATAATTATTATTTAAAAAATATTTATTATAATCTAGTCTTAATACATTAAGTAAAGTGAACTATTATAATGAGATAGTTTTTATATTGTAATTTGATAGAGTGGAGCTATTATTTTAAACTTAAGATATTATTTATAAAATGTATAATAATCAATAAATGAAAAATTAATATACATTTTAAAATGCAATAATATCTATAATCTAGAAGTATGTTGGAGGGTGCTTTAAATTAAAAGAGGATTTAATGTAATATAATTCAAACTATTGCATTATGAGTAAGGTAGGTATACATGTAAGCTTTTTTTACTATGTAAACAATCTTTGTATAGTTCAATTAAATGTGGTTTATGATTGATTAATGCATGCATGTATATTTTTGTGCAAGTGCCTGTTAATGTTTGTGTATATTCGTGTGTGCCTATAAATTTTTGATAGTGATTCAAATGGGCATAGTGAATTAATTGAATATGAAAAAACATATTGCATGTACACCACTAATAAATTTGAGTTATGGGAGTATTATTTACACTTTAGATGTCCCTATAGGGATTTAAAATTGGATCTCCATAATGAGAACTCAATGCTTTATGAGAGTATTATTTACACTTTAAATGTTCCTATGGGGATTTAAAATTGGGTCTCCCTAATGAGAACTTGACCAATGCTTTTAAAAAATTAAGCCAAACCCCTTGGGAATTCTTGCCCATTGCTACATTAGAAATATAATATAATGTCCAATAGAAGGTTTTTAACATCCATGAGGCCAAAACCAACCTAATGGATAATTGACCTAGTCATTGTAGCTTTTTATATTGTTGATCTTTTACTATTTATTTTGATGATGAACTTCCCTATTTTCTCAAGTATTTTCCCCTTTGCACATTTTTTATAAAGAAATCATTGCTAAAGTACATGTGTAATTGGCCTAAATTTCACTATAGGCTTTGCATTATTAAATAAATCATTTCTTTGATCCAAAGATGGAGCAACATGAGGTCCTACTTGATGCACATAAATAATTACGCTGAGAGGGTTCTTACAGTCATAGACGGTGTAAAGAAAAACTCCTCAAGTAAAAATTGACGTGCAGTGATAGTTTTTTCCTATTTCATATAAACTAGTTTCTAAATTAACGTATTTAAAACTAAAAAATATCAAGATCTTTAAAAAAAAGATATTCTTGACATTTTATTTATATATATATATATATATATATATATAAAAGATGTTAAAAAATATGTAAGAAATTTTTTATTTTTTTTTTAAAAACAAAAATATTATTTGATGTCATTGTAAAACGTTTTTTAATAATAGAAATAAAATTATAAAAAGAAGGAAAAACATTTTTTTTTTTTAAATTCAAATTAATACTCTTCAAATTAGAAAATTCAATAAAAAGGAAAAAAATATTCAAAATAGACTCCTCGAAAAGGATATCTCATATATATATATATATATATATATATATATATATATGCTAGTTTAGGTATAGTTAAATAATCATAGTAGATACATTTATACACTTGCACATCAACTAGATGTTCTAGACTATAAATTATAGTAGAACAACAAAACAAGCATACTTTGACTAAGTTCCAAGACCATTACTTGTTGTAGAACATGGAGAGCCAAAAAAATGAAAACAAAAAAAACAACCCAAACTTGAGACCACCATAATAATAAAAAAAAATACAAGAGCAAATCTACATTGGAAAAAGTATGGACTTTTCATAAGGAAGAAAAAACTTCAAGAAATAAAGCAAAGATCAAACCCAATAAGGAAAGATCTATAGAGATGAAATAATAGGTTAATATAAACTTTCTTTTTAGCTCCAAAGCGAGTAAAAGTTAGAACAATATATCACATTAAAGTGAAGCATTCACTATAAGTAATTGCAACAAACCAAAATTCGATAAAGAGCATAACCTCTACATCTCTTCCAAATGAGATCTTCTACCATTATTTGTTTCCAATATAAAAAGAGTTCTAAATTTGACTATGTTATCATCTTCATTCATTCTTACTATGTATTAAGTGTACATATTTTGTGACCATGCATTGGAAGAGGAATCATAAACACTTTAAGCTCATCTCTAGTACAATACAAGACTATAAATGAACCAAAAAAAAAAAAAAATTAAATAGAAATTCACATTTAAAAGGTACTCATCATTTCCTAATTGTTGCTTTTACAATTTATTATGTTCTATTTTATTAACCATGTAAATTCCAAAAGAAATTAATATATCAAGTAATGTACATCACTCATTAAAACTATTTAGATGGACAAATATTTGAATAATAGAAACCTAACTTTGTACACATTTCCCAATGCATGGATTTGATTCTCTCCATAACTTATACTCTACTAATAGTCCTTTGATTGCCAAAGATGCATGACCTACCACAATTATTGATCAGCAAGTAGTTTTCCAAGAAGACAAATTTTAAGGCAGAGGCAAGTGGCCCTAAATGACCATGGCTAAGGATGAATGTGAAGGGAATTGATAGACATGATGTTTTGGAAGGTCCCATATCTTTGCAAATAGTGTTTGAAATTGTTTTATGAGGCAATTTTATGTATCCATTACTACTACTTTATTCTCAATGAAACAGTATTCATTTACTATTAAGCTGTTCATAGCTTTTAATCAACTCATATGACCGAACAATTCAACTTGAGTCTTGACAAAATAGTATAATATGCATTGGATCTTGGGCCATACTTGGCAAAAGCCTCAAAATAATACTAAACCAACAATACCTGCAGGCAATGACATGAGCCCATGTTTCGAGCCAAAAAACAATAATATCCAGCTATAAAATTTGGACTTGGCATATGCTGAATGCTGAGTATTTTGTGGCATTTTATATGCTGGCAAACAGAAATGATTATTTTGATCAGTCCATAACATCTTATCAAGATTCAATAGTTAAGCATGTTCTAATAATTATAATAATATTTGTTGAGTTAATGTCTAATATTTTTAATAGTATAGTATTAATAGTTGTGATTTTAAAGTTGTTAATGTTGATCATGAATACTTATAATTGAATGACATGTATTCTTTAAATCTAAAAAGCAACAAATCATGTGATACCACATTGTTGCACTAATAAGATACGACTTAATGCACAACTACTGGTCTACCTTTTTTATTGGATCTTTTTGGACACCTCAACAAAAAAACATATTGATGCAGCATCATATTTGATGACGTGGATCTCAAACCTTAGTTATAAACATGGACCTTGCCAAATAAGCTGTTGTAAAAAATTAAGAGTGATTTGAAATCATGTAAGATTTTAAAACACACAAAATTAAGATACTCAACTATTAGATTCTCCCCTATTATCCTAATAACTATCCTTAAACAGAAACAAGATATCAACATATATTTTACAAATAGATATTGTTGGATGGATCAGTCACTCAGACACAAAAATCCCTTTGCTCTATCCTTTGATAGTTGTCCATGCCCTTTTCCCTTTTCCTTTGATAGTACTGAGTTTAGGTTTCTGCAATTTGGTTTTATTCAAGTATGTATTCTTTTCAGATTCTGTAGCCTTGCTTGAGTTGAATGATTAATTTTCATGGTTTCTGTAAACATGCAACTGTTTTTTATTACTTATTGCCCTATGTCCTTGAAAGTAAAGGAGTGACAAATTGTTACTTTTTTTGTTTTTGGTATTTTTATTTAATCTTGTGTATTATTGACTTCTTATAGTTGCGTAGACTGGAGGATACCTAAATGATCTAAAAACGTAAGGAAAGAATTGAAGAAACTTGCAGATGCTCCTCCTGAAGGCATTCAGGTTGTACTGAATGATGACAATTTGTCGGCAATATTTGTAGACATTATAATTGAGTTTTGTAAGTTTGTGTGCTCCAACATCATCACGTATTTGATGCTTCACGTTCAAGATATATTCATCACCTTTACTATAATTATTTACATGGCACAAAGTTTGCTTATTTACTAAGAATTTCATTAAACAACTATGGTGGTTAAAATAGGGAACATGTTTTTTTTCATGATCCATGTTAGGCTATGCATGGTTAATCATTTTAGAACTCAGGAGTTGATGTATTTTGTAATATCTAAATTGTAGGAGTTTGCCTGGGTATTGGAGTTGGCTTGGGCTGTGGGTTTGCTCTCCATAGGTCTCAGGTTCAACCTCCTACTCTCACAGTTGACCAATGGGCCTGTATGTGGGCTATGGCGTCTACCCGCAGGGGGCAGTCTCACCCCAACTAGGACTTTGGGATAAGATTTTGTTTTGGAATTTTAGATAATCATTATTCAGTTTTAGCTTGAATTAAAATTTAGGGTGACTTTTAAGATGTAAATTTGTACATTTTTTTCTAAATATTTTCAAAATGGTTTATGAATGTGTTGTTAATAATTTGATTTTACACATGCTAATTGTATTTATTTTATGATTCAAATCTATGCTTTGAGTATTAAACACTTAAAATTGACCACCATCATTTGGTCAATTTTATCATATTTTTGTCTAATTCTCTATCATCTATGTTAATTAAATAATGACCTATTATTTAATTGATATTCTCTAGAGTTTTCTTCTAATTCCTTTAAAGTTCTAAGGTAATTTATTTATTTAATCTACCTATCCTAGACTATGGTACATGCCATTAATCTATTAATTTAAATAAATAGCCCTATTTATTTAATTTAATTTCTATAATCATTTTCCCCTTTTCCTCTAAGTATGAATTAAATTCAATTATTTAATCCCTCCCTTTTCTCTCTCCTAGTCTATCCTCCAACTTTTCTTATTATTCCCTAATCCCATCGTAATCACCCACTAACTATGTGCACACACTTAATCCTTGATTAAGAGGTGTCATGTCTTCCATCATCTCCACTTGTCTTAATCCATCCTCTAATCTAATTCTAATCCTCCTTTAATCACTTGCACATTCCTAATCTTATGATTAAGGAAGCTCGATCAACTTTTTTCTATTTACTACATACCCACTAGTCCTCTACATCTTAAGGTTTTCCCCTTTTGGGAAAGGAACCCCACATGGATCCTTGTCTCAAAAGTACACCTAAGGAATTTAATATTTTTTTATTCCCTTCTATCCCATACTTTGGGAATGAAGGATAAGGAAGGCCTTTATGACAAATATCTTCCCCATCCCCCAAGGTACTTCCTAAGGTACCATCTCTCTCAATCCCTCCCATTGTGCCACTTGGCACAATCTTGTGGCTTGAGAGATTATCTCTCATCTCCACCATTGATGCTCATCAAGCAATCTCAACCCTCCATCCATTTTCACCCAAATTAAAGACCCAACACTTAAGCCATTTTTATGATATCATATAAATTTAAGTAATTTAGCATCATTATGCTACCAAACTTTTGTGAGTGTACACTTCAAATCAAACATCCTAGGAAAATCTAGTCAACGAAGGGTTCAACATACTTTGTTTTCATCTAATTTCATGTTGGTTTGACCTCCTTTTTCCAAGTACCTTGAATGTTTTGTTTGATCATCATGTTATTTGGTTTTTAGTGTTTAAATAATTCACATTGACATGATTTTCTTGCACACTTAGTGGGACCCACGTCACGGGTTGAACTAATTAAATTTTACTTGTTTTAGTGTTTTTATGTTTCCAAGTTTCGGATGGTTATGTTAGCACCTACAAATTTGAATGAGTTAATAATGTTTTATATTGTCCTCTTTGTGCTCCCCATCATTTTTGGCTAATTTGAGAAATTTCATTGTTGTATCATGCTCAAATCCCTCAAGGTTGTTGTAGTACCTATTTTACAGAGTATCCAAAAATTAGTCTTTTCCCCCCTTCTTTTTTTCCTTCTTCATGTCCTTTCAAGGATTTGAGCCCCAAACGAACATTTGGACTAGGTCTAAATGTCCATGTTCATCCCTGATATCCCTTTCTTATTTTTTCATCTTTGTTCAATCAGAGTTTCGGGTCCTGAATAGACACTTCCAGACTAAGGTCTATAATGTCCGCCCTCAACTCCCAACCCTGCTCCCCCCTTTCCTTCTTCTATCAAATTGGGACTTCAAGTTCTGATTGAACATTTGAACTAAGTCCAAGTTCACTTTCTGCCCTCATGCTCTTCATTTATTTCTTTTCTCAAACCTATAGGGACTTCAGGTCCCGATTGAACTTTCAAACCCAAGTCTAAAAGGTCCAAATACTTTCTAAATCCCCACCCCCACTTTTTTCCTTCACACTCTATGAAATTTTGTGTTTTTACCATTATTTTTGCAACAACTTTCTCAACTACCAGATTTGATTCTTGGGGCTATAGGGATGATCTTAAATATATTTTTAAACAACTCCAAGTGGGACAAAATGGCTCCCATATTTCTTTATTATTCTCAGGTCCCCTTTATATAAAAGACCCAATCTTGGTCATGTTTTGTTGATGATCTCATGGGGGTTTTGTTCCACTTTTGTGTGCTCATTAATGTGGAGGCATGGCATGGGTGTTGGGACCCGTGTGGCATGATTTCTTCTTGGATTTGTGTTTCATATGTCTACATGTGATTTGCTATGGTTTCAGACCCTATCCTTGGCCCTTCTTCCTTCACAACCTACAAAGGTATAAATTGAATTTTGTGTTCATTATAAAGGGTTAAAGGGTTTTGTTCAAGTTTTGAACTATAGGGAGAAGCAATTGCACAGCCAGCACAAGAAAGTATTCATTGTAAATCCTAGATTTCAACTTCTAGTTCTGGTATAGCTTTTTTGTATTGTAATGATCTGGGTTTGATCCCATACTTGTAATAACATTTACAAATGTTGAATATTGTGTGATTAAAGGTAGAATCAACCAAGTAGAAAAGTGACTCCTTATGTATGATATAAATTTCCAGATGTATAATTGATCAATTTTTGAGTTAGAAGTTTGTAAATCTATGCAAATCTTTTGCATAACATCTTTTCAATATAACAAAGGAAATGTGTGGGTATGCTCAAGGATTACTAAGTAGAGAATCTTAATATTATACAACTATCTATTGTCTTTCTAAATGAGTGTGTAGAGCCAAATTTTTTTTTGCATTTTGAAAGGGATAGTCTTTTGTGGTGACTTGATTAAGTCATTGTCTTGTTCCAGTTATTGGTTCTTTGGTTAAATCTCACAAAGGGTCATTACATGTTATCCTTCATGGATGAATTCTCAAGATATAATAAAATATTTATTATGGTGGAAGACCAACATAAAAACACCTTCACAACCCCATGGGGTACATTATGTTATCAAGTCATACTTTTTGGCTTGAAGAATAATGGTGTTACATATCAAAGAGCGATAAATGTTATATTTCATGACATCGTCCATATTATCATGGCATATTATGTTGACAACTTGTTAGGTAAATACAAGACAAGATAAGAACATCCACTATTCTCAAATACATCTTTTATCAATTGAGACTCAATCCCAAGAAGTGTTTGTTTGGAGTTACATCAGGTAAACTCCTAGGCTTCATTGTATCTAGGCCTAGGCATCAAGGTTATTCCTTCAAATTTCAAAGCAATCATGGATATGCCTCAGGCTCCTAGAACACTCAAATAGTTGAGAGGTCTTCAAGGGAAGTTACAATCTATCAGAAGGTTCATTGATCAACTTCCTAATAAATTTTAACCTTTTAACCATTTTCTCTACAAAGATATAACATTCAAATGAGATTTCTCTTGTCAACAATGTTTTGATAAAATCAAGGAATGTCTAGCCAATCCATTTGCTCTCATGCTTCCAATCCCAAGGAAACCTCTATTATAATACAGAACATCTACCTCAGTTGCATTAAGGGCACTCCTTGCTCAACATGATGAGAATAGAAAAGAGAAAGCAATGTATTTTATTAGCTGCACTCTAGTTGAAAACGAGCACGACTACACCCCCATGGAAAAGGCATGTATAATAGTGGTCTTTAGCTCTTAGAAATAAAGGAATTATTTTCTCAGCTATTCCTTCAAGTTGATATCTAAAGTTGATCCATTTAGATATCTTTTATCAAGAATATCCTTAACAAGATGTATGGATAAATGGGTTATACTCTTAAGTGGGTTTGATATAGAGTATATGGACTAGAAATATATCAAGGGAAAAATATAGATCAATTAGTTGAGGCTCCTCTTATTAATGCCTACACACCAATTAACAACTTTCTTGATGAGGCTATCTTTACCATCATTGAACAAGCATCATGGAAACTATATTTTGATGATTTTTATAGACAACATGGGTTTGGAATAGGCATCCTTTCTATCACCCCTCAAGGTGATTTGAGAAAGTTCCTCATCTACAAAATAAGGTTGTAGATGAAATGGATACTATTGGATCCTTGTTAGACATGCCTCATGATAGCCATAAATGTGAATTTTTGGTTGAACGAATTCTTATCCTTGCATATGACATCCTATATACTAATATGGTGTGTGAAATCATTGGTACTAATTCCCCTTGGTACCATGGCATTTATAATTACCGCTATGATACCACCTTACCACCCAACCTCTCCCTTAATGAACGTAAATCATTCATCCAACACTCATCCCACTACACCATCCCAAGTGATACCTTATCTCATCGAAGCTATGATGTTTTTTTACTATGATTTCTAAACATTACATAAGCTAACATTATATTACAAGAAGTTAACAATGGTGTTTGTGGAGCTCATATTAGTGGTATATTCCTTGCAAAGAAGCTTCTTTGAATAGGATACTATTAGCACACAATGGAACATGATGCTTGTGAGTATGTCAAGAAGTGTCTCCCTTATCAACAACATGGAGACTTAATACATGTAGCCTCTCAAGTGTTGTAACCCATCACTTCACCATGGCCCTTTTATCAATGGGTTCTTGATCTTGTCAACACGATACATGCATCCTCATCTAATGGACACGAGCTCATTATTATTATCACTAAGTACTTCATAAAGTAAGTGGAAGCTATCCTTCTCACCTTCATCATAAGCATCCAAATTTCCAAATTTATCCTATACCATATCATCTATTGTTACCCTTCTACCATTATCACTAGCAACATTAGAATCTTTAAAGATCAAGATGTTCACAATATTTGTGAAAAAAATTATATTCAACACCGTTGGTCTACTCCCTATTACCCACAAGATAATGGTCAAGTGGAGGCAACCAATAAAACCTTACTTAAAATCCTCAAAAAGTTTGCCAATGAAACTAGCTATGATTGGCATCTCCATATTAACCTCGTCCTTTGGGCTTATCATACAAAAATTCATACCCCTACTAGTGCCACTCCATATTCCTTAGTTTATGGTGTCAAGGCTATCTTTTCAATTGAAGTGGAGTTCTCCCATCCTTGTGTACCTCATTGAGAAATATTATCAATGATGAGGAGTATCAGTTCGCATGTTTGATTCAATTAATGATTCTTGATTAACGGTACCTCAATACCTACAATCACCTCCAAGCATATCAAAATCATATAAAAGAAGCTATAACAAGAAGATTAGGTGTTGTCAATTTCAAATTGGTGATCTTGTGCTTACAGAGAATTGGAGGAATCAATGAGACTATGAAAATACAGGCAATTTTGAGCCCAACTGGTTGGTTCATCATTACCATATCAATTGGCTACTCCAAAAGGAGAACCTTCGGATGAACCCATCAATATCATCCACCTCAAAAGGTTCAATGCTTGAATTAGTTGAGTTATCCCACTTTTCAAAAATCAAAAATACAAAAAATAAAAAAAATAAAAAAAATATTAAACAAAATAAAATAATAAAGATAAATTATTCATCATATGGTGAAAACCACCCCTAGTGATGCCATAAATAAGTACGTGTGGTGAAAATGTGACAACATGCACTATATGTAAGTGACAATTCTATTATCCTACTCCTCCTTGTCTAATTTTCATGATCTTCACATCCACCTAATGCTATCCCATCCATCCTTATATATAGTATTTTTTTCATCATTTGATATTTATAACTAGGCATTAGATGAGTTGGATTACTATCCCAATTCTTGAGCTTCATCCACTTGTTTTGGACACATATTGAAATTCCTACACAAACATCGCAATCAAAAAATCTTGTGAGTAGGCTTATGCATAAACACCATGCTTTGTATATATTGCGCATCCTATTGATTGAGTCTTGTACCTCCTATCAATTGAGTTTAGGCATAGCATCAGTTCGGTGTCCTCATCTAGGTTCATCCTTGTACATAATTTTCCTTGGGTCCCATCTCTATTTTATTTGTTATGGTGTGTCATCAAGACTGCATTCCCTTATAGCTAGGACTTCAACAAGGTCCTCTCATCCCCTTGGGCGGTATGTATATCAATTGTCTATTTTATTTTGGATCCTTTATTTAATTGTCCATCTTAAATCTTAACAAGATACATTGTTCCCCATATCAAGTTGTATTACCCCATCCATTATCCCTATGGAAAAAGTTACTTGAGATGTTTGTTTTGATTATAAGGGAAAAATAGGTTTTGAAGGGACCTAACCCTTTACAACTAAAGATACAAAATGCTTCAAGAAAGGAATTTCAAAAGACCACCAGCAACAACCCAACAACCAAAAAACACAACTGGGTGAGTGCTACACTAAAAGTAAGACAAACAACTACCAACAACACCCAACAACCACAAAATAGCAAAACAACCTAAAAGAAACCTACACCCAGCAGGAAACAAAAAGCAACAAATAAAAAGACCATGCACTAGTTCAAGCCACTCGGAGTGTTGGCCACCTCAATCTGTTGGTTCCTATGCCTCTCGACCATATCTAGTAGCTCCTTCTCAACATCAAATGATTTCTTCCAATCAACCAACCCTCTGCTAGCAGGACCTTTGTCATCATCCTTAGCAAAAAATTTACCCTTTCCCTTGGCCGCGTGCACTTTCTCCATAAGCGCGGAGAAATAAACCTAATCCTCCTTGAGCTCACTTATTTTTTTCTAAAAATGACTTCCAAGGAGTTTGCATTGTTCTTCACAAAGATATGGCATGCCTGCATTGATTTTTTGATATTTGTATTTATACCTAAAACCTTGGCTTCCAAAGTCATCAATCTTTCATCACACAAAGACTTAAAGTCATGATAGGAACCTTCAAGATCCACCATTCTATCTATAAGAATGTCTAGCACCAAAGCCTTTGGAACATTCTTCATATTTTCCTTCAAACCTCTGATTTTAATATTAATCTTATTGAACTCCTGTAGAATCCATTTGGCTAATTTAAAGGTATCAGTGGCCCCAGCTCTAGTCATATCTAGTAAATCTACATGGAGGTAGTATCATCATCAAGGTAAGAAAAGTCCTCAAAAAGAGGATTTACCTTCAAGGGCTCTTGTTTGGTTTTTTTCTTTTTCGCATCCTCCTCATCCAGACCCCTAACCTCCTTATCTTGCTCCTCTTCGGGAAAGTCCTGCATGGGAGAATCCTCAATGGCCACTGTCTTATCACCAGAATCCTTATCCTCACCAGCCACATTGGGGTCCTTAGTTAGAACCTATGAGACCTTGTTCTTCAGGTTAGCAATATGCTTCAACAGCCTCTTCAGTTTATCAACCAAACCCACAGCATTATCCTGTTTCCCCACCTCAAGACCACCACCAACAACATCTTTACCCACAGCCACCTCCATAGACTTGATATGTTTTTTATTTCTTTGGTGCTTTTTTATTTGTTTTTTATCTTTGTTTTGGGATTCCTACTTCACCTAGAAATAACATCTTTTATTGTTACATCATATCATTGTGTGTTTTCAATGGTGAAGCTAGGGGCATGTCTTGGATTTTGGTTTGTTGTTACTTCACCTAAGCATCTTTTATCATCATATTTAATCCATCTCATTAATCATTTAGGTTCATTAAGTTGTTTAGACTTTTTATTCTAAATATATTTTATTGTTACATCAATCCATTTCTTTAATCATTTAGGTTCATTAAGTTGTGTATATTTGTTATTCTAAGAATCTTTTATCATTTCACTAATCCATCTCATTAACCATTTAGGTTCATTAAGTTGTTTAGATTTGTTAATCTAAGCATCTTTTGAATTTATAGTTGCATTTAATTAGTCCACTTGCATTAGGTTCATTTAGAATTGTGTTGCATACTTCGATAATCATTGCATCACATACATAAACATCCATACATTAATCAAAAATAAAAAATATCATCAAGCATCACTATCATATAAGCATGTACATCCTGCATCATACATGCTAATCAAATAATCATAATCATAGTCATATATGTGTATACCCTACATCACCATCATCAATACCATATAAATATACACATCATCTAAACATCATATCATACATACAATACCACACACATATGCATCAATCATTTCATCCATATATCAAATACCACCTCACATATACATCCAATATCCATCAAATAATTGTCACATATATACATCAATGTCATGATAAAATACATCAAAATTAATGTGCTCAACACATGTACATCATCAATGCATTTGTACATCAATAAAAAATGTTAAAAGTCCCTACCATGTGGCTACTCGTTGCTATCCCACTCTAAGTGTTTTGAGAGCCTGGTACTCCCTATAATGTTGTTGGCCCTACTCCTCCTCCTCATGTTGCTACTAGCCATACCCCTCCCCCTTCTTGTCTTGGTGATCATCCCATTGAGTGACTCCTCATAGATCCTAATTGTTTCAATCGGGACCCGATCCTTTGCGATCTACTCCAATTTGAAAAACTAGGTGCTCTAGCCTCATTGGAACAACCTACTTGTACAACCCTCTCTAGTATTGAACAGGTTACAACTCACCTCTTCCAACTATAATGAAAAATATTTAATTCTTTGGCCACCACTTTGTGCCTAGGTGGTATCCTTCTCCTAATGGTACCTATCTTTGTCTGGCTGCAATCCCTCCCTCTCTAGATCCCATGCCCCTCAGACCAACCTCAAGTTGTCTCTCTATTGTCATAGTCATCAGAGATGTTTATAGGCTATCCCTCTCTACAGTCATAAAGGCCAAGTCGCCTTGCATCTAGAATATACTTTGTTTTGGTGTTATCATCCCACTTTCTATAGTGGTCACCCTCAGCTCTAGCTCACTCTTATTCCTATGTCCTCCCTTTTCCTGTGGTGATGGTGTCTCTATCAACATGTCTTCCAACTCCAACATCTCTAAAAATCTTAGGATCTCTCCCTCTACATTCATATCCTCTAAGATTGATGATCCTAAACTATTGCTACCATTGTTGTTGGGGGTGACCTCCTCCTCTACTATCTCCTCCTCTATGATATCCTCTCCATCACCTCCCCCATCTCCTCCTCCCTCTCTTATAGATCTCCCACAACCTCTCCCCCACCTTGCTCATTGATTCGTTGCTCACTTGATCCTGTGGGCCTCCTCCACTGTCGCATGCATCCTACCCACTAATTTTTCACATAGGATTTGGGTAAGTTATGTTGGCCCATGCCTATTCCACCAAGAATTTTACTTCTCAATGACCTCAAGGTCATCAACCCCCTTCGTGCATGTTCCACATAACCTACTCTAGTCATCTCCACAACTCTAATAATATCTTGTAGGCTATCTATGCCCCCCACTCTACCACCTCCCTACTCAACTAAGTAAACACATGTGGCCCCTTGTTCAAGTCTTGTCTCACACTGAATTGGCGAGTAACCTTGTTCGGTCGGTATCACTCGATGAAGTAGGGATATCTATTGATGATGTTGTGATCCATAAACATGTATTGCTCATACTGCATGTCCTCTTGTCATCACCCCTCCCCCAAAATGGCCTCCACACTAAATCACCCTCCAAATCATCTAACACTCTCCTCTAGTACAACATATTGTGGACCTTGTGGTATCTTAGCCCTCCCCGGTAGCTGAACACCACTAGCTCATCTATGTCCCTCTCCTTTGTCACACCCATTGGTCATGTAACAATTATGTACTACCACACCCATGTCTGTAGGAACTTGTGATATGTTTCATACTTTTCCCACCCATGTAGCATTTACCATGTGAAGATCCATGTACAAGTGCATCAAGATGTGTGGTCCTCAGGCATATCTCTTTTGTTGCTCCACCATCTCCATGATGCACTCCCCCAAGGTCAAAGTGAAGAAATTTTCAGTTTTATAATGAATTATTACCCTGCTCACTAACTTGTATAGGTATAGTGCCATACCTGACACTAGCTATGGATGTCCTCTGAAACAACCTCTATAAAATTGATGGCACCACCACACTCATTCTCTACACTTGTGGGCTATTAATGGGCACCTACAGGATCCTCATACATCGTTAAGTGTAATTGTCATATCTCTCATGGGGAGATGAAAAATTCTAGTCTCCAACCTCCACTACTCCACCAAGGCTATATCAATAGCAAGTGATGCACTTGAATCATTGGCATATGAGCCAAATATGCTAGGTTGCATGTTTCTAGTAAGGCCTAGTTGACATCTTGAAACTATGTCGCTAGCAATAGTACTATAGTCATCCTCTCTTGCATCTTCATAGTCACAAATCTATGCATTAATTCCCAAATCACATGTCAGTATTTCTATTCTAGCTAAAAATGTTGTCTTCTAGGTAATTTTTATCTATCTACATGTCCTTGATGGATTCACCCCTTAACATGGTGCATTCGCCCTTCTATTTCTTATTTACCCATTTATAGGGAACATTCACCCTTTTCCTTGAACATTCACCTTTTGTAATATTCACATCCCCCTTTGGTAAATTAACCCTTTTCATGTGTATTTGCCTCTTTGTTGGTGAATTTTCTCATTTGTGGGTGGATTTTCCCATCCAAGTGGAAAATTCATCTTTATTTTAGTGGATTCACCTTTTTTTGACAGATTTTCCTCCCTTTTGGTGTGTTTTCCCATTTGTGGTGAATTCACCTCATTTTTGGTGAATTCACCCTAGAAATGGTACATTCACCTTTTTGGAATGCATTTGTCCTTCTGCCCCCCCCATTCACCCATTCATGCATAGATTCGCTTAATCAAGTTGGGTGAATCTGCCACACGTGATTTCCCCTAGCATTAAATGCAAAAAAACTCCCACCCTAAGAGAGGTTTGGACTTACGTACCTAGCCATCCCATCCTCCTCATTGCCCTACTACTCTCACTTGGTCTACATGGTTTTTTGTTGCTAGTATATTTTTCATCACGTGAATTGCTCCTCTAATCGCCTCTTCACCAAATTACTATTTGTTTAGGTTAAAATGAATAGTAATTTCCCTCCTAATCACTATTTATAGTGGTTTAATTATTGTTTCTTCTCCCATTTCTTCATCCTAATTCTATTTCCTTTTGTTCTTTCATCGTTGATCCTCATTTTTCCTCTTGAATACATTGTTTTGGTTATTTTCAGCTTTTACGAGGTTGCTCGAGCCCCTTTTATTCCCATCCACCCTCTTGAGGGGGAATCATCTATCCCTATCATTTTTTTCTATCTTCTCTACACTAGGGAATCTTTTCATCTAGTCCTTTCTTCATTTTAGCTATATTTTATTTTTCTTCAAAATATCACTATTCTAACGTTATTTCAAAGAGGAGAAAAATGTAGACACCTAAAATTGACCACTACTGTTTGATCAATTTTAACATATTTTTGTCTAATTTCTTATTGTCTATGTTAATTAAATAATATTATCTAGTTTTCTTCTAATTCCTCCTAAAGTCCTAAGGTGATTAATTTATTTAATCTACCTATCCTAGCCTATGGTATTCCATTCATCTACTAAATTAAATAAATATCCCCATTTATTTACTTTAATTCCTAAAATCCCTTTTCCCATTTTTCTTTAAATAGGAATTAAACTCAATTATTTAATTCCTCCTTTTTCTCTCTCCTAGTCCCATCCTCCAACTTTTTTTATTATTCCTTAATCTCATCTTGATCATCCCACTAACTATATGCACACACTTAATCCTTGATTAAGAGGTGTCACATCCTCAATCATATCCACTTATTTGAATCCATCCTCTAATCTAATCCTAATCCTCCTTTAATCACTTGCACATTCCTAATCTTATGATTAGGGAATGGGTCAACTTATTTCCATTACTACCTACCCACTATGTCCTCTAAGTCTTAAAGACTTTCCCCTTTTGAGAAAGGAACCTCACATGGGTCAATGTCACAAAAGTACACCTAAGGAATTTAAAATTCCTTTATTCCCTTCTATCTCATACCTTGGAAATGTAGGACAAAGAAGGCCTTTATGAAAAAAATCCTCCTCATCTCCCAAGGTACTTCCTAAGGTACCATCTCTCTCTCAAGCCCTCCCATTGTGCCACTTGGCACAATCTTGTGGCTTGAGAGATCATATTTCATCTCCACCATTGATCCTCTTCAAACAATCTCAACTCTCAATCCATTTTCACCCAACTCATAAAAGCCAACACAACCATTTTTATGATGTCATGCAACTTTGAGCAATTGAGTGTCATTATACTACCGAATTTTCATAGAAAATATTTTGGAAAATTTAGTCAATGAGAGGTTTGATATACTTCATTTTCATTCGATTTCATGTTGGTTTAACCTCCTTATGTCTTATCTTGAGTGTTTTGTTTGATCTTTGTGTTGTTTGGCTTTTAGTGTTTAAATCATTCACATTGACACAATTTTCTTGCACAGACTTTGCACTTCCAATGGCTAAGACATTGTCTTCTTACCTTGCAGGTATCAAAACACCCATATAGTTTTAGTAGTAATTCTTGGTCAAAAAATAGAGTGTATGGGTTATGTTAAATATTTGTAAAAATTTGAAAGTGTGAAACAAAATTAAATTGTGCAATCCACCAATTATAATTAGACAATGTTAATTTCATAAGGAAGATTCCATCAAAATTATGCAGGAGCCTCTTTTATCTAAAGGATGTGAGGATTCAAAAGCTTTTGTGGTAAGATCTAAGGTCCACTTATAGGAGTTTGTTAATTGTAGGGAAGTTTGGGGTTTTTGTGCTTCTAGCCAATTCCCCTATCAACTTCATCCAAATTTAAGGTTTTGTTGAACCAATAAATAAATCTCTACAAAGGTTAGTAAAAAAATTGTACTGTTTTGGCTTTCAATTTTGTATTTCTTTGTATTGTTGTTGAAGACCATGAACATAATTTTGGAGATTAAAGTCACGATTCATTATTCATGGATCATAAATAATCTTGTTCAACAAAAAACAAAGACCCTAACAATATAATTTAGGGCTCATGTAGAATTTTTTAATTGGGCCTTATGCAAAGGGTTTTGGCTCAACTTTAGATTCTTCTAAAATCTTAAATAAAATCGAACTACGTTGTGAACAAGTGCACTATACAAGTTATTTGATGAGTGGAACACTCTAATGAGCCTCCACAACTTAAAGATCACCAAGGTGCTACTACTATTCATGTTAATTTTTGTTTTGGGTTTTGTTTTTTGCTCTTTCTTGTGCTAAATTGGTGCAACTTGCTATTGTTTATCTATTGAACTCTAATATTTTGTTGTTTCTGTAACTTGTTGGATGTGGGACCCTTTTCCCACCTTATTTTATCAAAAATAAATTCAGTATACCATTAAGAAAATTGTGTAGTGGCATTTGATGCAATGAATCAACTTCAAATTTTAGGTAATTCTATTATACTTAATTTAACTTTATCTTGAGTTATTATTTAATTTATTTTTAGAGTGTTTAATACTGTGCTTGCTGCAAGTTATGATCCTTCGGTACAAGGCTTATGAGGTGTTGTTAGGAGATACCTTTCAACCCACAGTAGACATATGTGGTTTGTTTTTTATTAAGGTTAAAAGGGATTTTGAAAGGCTTCAGACCCTTGTACAAGTAGTAAGAGAAGGCGATAAAGTTCAATAAACCAACAAAGGGCAACCACCAAACATCAATAATAAAACAACTACGCAACAACAAAAATCAGCTAATAAGTAATACAATACCCAACAAACAACCAGCCCAAAGTCAAGATAGTTTGAAGTCAAATTGTTCAAAAGATCTTTAATTAACCACAACCATTTTATTCTAGATGTTAAAATCCTTCTTCACAAGTCTTTTTTTTGAAAGAACTAAAAATGCTCAAAAGACTACATGCCATCCCAACTCTCAACCCCAAAGCCTTTCTTTCTACCTCCATCGAAGAGGTCTCCATCACACCTCTATGGCATTCAAGAATGTTCTTCCTAATTCCTTTTTCTGCATTCTCATTGGTGATGTTGCAATCATTATCAACAAATGGCTCTTGTTCCTCAGACAAATAGCATCGGCATGGCCCACTTTGAAGCAATTATGACAAATAACTGATAAGTTTTTTAATTCAATCTGCTGGACCCAGTTATCAGCTTGGATGATAAGATAATCCATAAAAAAAGTACAAGAAGACATGGTTTGTTGGCTGCATATTTGGTGAAATTTTTACAATCTAATTAGAATCTGATTGCTGTACTTTCTATGGTTGTATTTCATTTGTACGTTTTTTTGTTCTTTACCTATACATGCCAGTGAAACATTATCTGTTCCAGCACTATTCCAGCTATTATGGGAGATGAAACAAACCAACTTCATAGCATTTTCAGGTTCGTACAATTTTCCTGTCAAACTTTTGTGCAGTTATTTAACGATGTTGCCTTAAAGAAAAACTAATCCAAGAAAAAACCCATGTACCTAGATATTGATTGGTGCACTTTCCTTTCATTTCCCATCTGAGATAGCTTTGCACTGTTCACAATGGTTTTATTCTCTCCTTACCATTGTCTTTTTGTGCACAAATGTATGTGGATGTCTATTAACATTTCATTTCTACTCACTATTAACCTTTGCATGCTCAGACATTTATTTCCCATGGCCATCAGTAAGTCTGTTTCTTGCCATTGCATATGTCTGATTGGGATATCACCATGCCACACAGTATATCACTTTCATGCCCCTTGTACAGTCACAAACTGAAATATTTAATCAAGAAATGGTTTCCTACATTATCACAAAGGATGGACTTTCAGCAGTATAAGAAACTTGCAGGAAATTATGTACCCATCAGTATATAACTATAAAACTATCAAAATATGTGTGTGAACACCTACAACATTGGAATATCTGCATGCTCATCATCAATACCTATACAGAGATATTTCCTCTAGGCAATAAATACATCAGAGACACTTTCTGATATCTCCAAATATATCAAAAAGAAAATTTCTCTGTTGTTCCAATGTGATGCCATAGGCCATACTTAATCAACCATTGTTTTCATTACTGTTTTGTCAAATTCAACAATTTTTTAGTTGTGATGGTAAAATTATATATGTAACAATTGGATTCCCTAAAATATAAGATGAGAAGGTAGGTATACCCAAGATATTACCAAACATTTTCTAAAATACATTAGTGTTCAATTAATAAGTTAATTAATATAAAAGTTATTTTTTTATATTAATTAATTAAATGTCATTTATAATATATTTACATTATAAAATCTATATTTTATAATAAATCTTTATTTAAATATTATTTAGAATCATTAATGTTTTTGATATAAAAAGCAGCAAAAAACAAGGGTGTTGTCCCATCAATACAAGGCAACAAGGGTCATCTAGAGTAAGCACATTAACAGCGCAGTGACAGCAGAGAGAACTAAGTCATCACCCACAACAAATCATATCAAAAAGCAAAAAGCAACAGTAACCATAGGATAAACAGAGTCCTTCATGCAAGCATGAAACAAACCAGATAAGTCCAAAGACCCCCAGGGGTCAAACTAGTTAAACAGCATTAACATACAAAAATTCATAGATAAAAACAAGAATAAAAAGACCCAAAGGCCTAATTCTTTTCCTCTCTGCAAGGTTTATCCTGAATAGCAGTCGCCCAATCCATCGTGAGGAACTCGAGCAGCTCCTTGAAACCAGCATCATCTTCACCATTGTTCGCGGACTTGTCCTTCTGCAACAAGCATAGACTGGTAGCCGACCTGTGCATGACCCTCAAGGCAAAGTGAGACACCTTCTGAACCTTTTTTTCCAGCCTCTCCAATCTCCCTTTCAGCTTGCCCACTTCTTCCCAAGCTTGCTCTTTTTCATTGTGATCTTCCTGCAAGGGGGCTTTTCCCTTATCCACATTGGAAGACCGGGGGTTAATTTCCATCACATTGGCACTGGAAGGGCCCTTCTTCAAGCTTTCAGACACATGGGATGCACTGCTCACTGACACAGACTGGCCTTCCCCACCCGCCACCTTTTCCTCCTGGCTTTCACTATCACTCCCATTATCATTATATGAATCTAAAGCCTCCTTAAGACTTCCCACCTTGTCCTGCTTAAGAACCAGTCTATGAGATCGACGGGGGGTGTTAGCTTCTTTAGTGATCTCGATGTCGGAATCAATTTGATGGAGGCAGAATTTAGTTTTCTTAGAGGCTTTAGCCTTAGGTCGCGGGGTAGGGGCAAGATGCTTTTTTTCCTTACCCGTATCCCCCGAGCCCTTGGCAGGGGACGTGCCATGGGGAAGGGCTTTCAAGGCAGGATTTTTTAGGCATTTTTTCTTACTAACATTAATGTTAAACATGGTCTCCCTAGTAAATATTATGCTAGCTAACAATTTATAACACAAAATTTACAAGAAACCGTCAAGTAGTTTTGCAATACAATGAGTACCAAATCATGGGTCATGACCCTTCATATCCCACACGTCTTCTCATGTGTTACATATGACCCCTCGCCCTATACACGAATCATTATGTTCCACAAGTGAATCTAAACACCCATGTGTGATATTTTAATATCCTCCAAGAATCTCTTCACATTTTAAGGCTTCATCATGTGGTTTTCTTTGTCTTATTTAGACCCATGCACCCAAAGTGACTCTTCACCTTCCAAAGATATGTGTTTCTTTCTTTTATTCATGTGACCCCTAATGAAATCAATTTCCTAATGTTACATACAAATTACATAAGCATCTAGCATATATTTAACCAACTGTAGTGTGCCACCCTATATGGACCACAACTTGCAATGGCATTAAATGTTTTATGCAAAGTGTATAACACCCTTTTCCCAACAAGAAAAATAAGTGTAAAAAGAAAATAATTCCACAAAAGATAAAGGATGAAATTGAGAATAATGCCTTATAAATTTATGAGGATGGAATGATTTGACTTTTAGGCTTAGAAGTTCCCTTGAGTGCAAATATGGATTTTCCTAAATCTTAACAAATCAAAACAAGTCAAGAAAGAGAAATCACCTAAACATGTTATTATAACCCTTAATTTAAAACCTTTAGCAAATAGAAATTTCAGTTCATCATGTGGGTGTAATGTACCCACTATGAGATCAAGAAGTCATTATGGAATACCTAAATGTTTATCCAAATATGAATGTAATTGGAAATGGCTATAAAGAGGAGGAACTCAAAGAGATAAACTAAATAACACAGGGATATACAACTCCAATGAACATACTAAATAAATTATTATTAACTCCTTGTAATCTTATTTTATATAATCAATAAATAATCTATTTACAATCATTCTCTATGTTAGAATTTGTCAAATTTATGGTTATTTAAAATATTAAATGATATATGCATGTGTAGGTATCTATGAATCTTAAGGCTAATGTACTTGCAATACAATCTAATCTTAATTATTTCAATGTAATCCAAGAGGACATAATGGTTCACCTTTGAAATTTTATCTTTGAATAAAGGACAAACATTGAGCATTAGTGAAAAGTTGTAGCAATGCTAAGTGAGAAGGAAAGAAAGACAGAGTTAGTCTCCTACAATAGGGCACCCCCTAAGGAATAAGTTTGGTGGAGAATATTAACTAAACTTAGTATAGACTGATAAACTTAGTATAGACTAATGACAACCCAAGCAACTTAAGATTTCAAATAATAAACAAGAGAATAATGTTCTTCCATGTAATTAAAGAGACAAAAACTAGTGCAAGTGTGATCAAAATTTTGATAAATAATAATGATATAATACAAATTTTAGTCCATAGAGGTGTGTGATTTCCATGAGAAATTATATATATTTCATATTAATGCAATGACTTGATTCAAGAATATACTATAGGAATATTCTAGGATAGAAATAACTTTAACTATTTATAGGAGGGTTCTTCGTGACCATAAATCTGGTCTAACCTAGTGTGCTTACTACTATAATAATCAACAACACACTTTAGATTCCATAATGGCAATGTTGATGGAACAAAGGGAAAAGATGAATGTCTTAGAGTATAAATTGAATAACAATGATTTCAAAATGAAATTAACCTTAATCTAGTGCACCAAGACAATGAACTTGAATTTGAAGAAATGAACCTATAGCTTGTGCATGGGATATTAGACCTACATGATGAACCAAGGAATGAAATGAAGTAATGAGGAATGGAAATGATAGGTGATTTCTTCAAGCACAAAAAATGTTCTTCTTCCAAAGTATGATGAAATTGAACTAGGAAATTGCGTAGAGGCTTGGCTAATTAGTATGTAAAAGTACTTTAAGCTAAGAAATTACTCAAAGCACTAGAAGGCCCAATGGAAGCCTATTATCTTACCAAAGAAGTGACTTCTTAGTGGAATAAATTAAAAGGATAATAGAGACTTATGCATGAATATTCAACCTTGGATGTCTTTATGTCCACGTTTTCTTCTATATGTGTAGGCCAACTCAAATTTTCTACGATCAAAAGATGAAAGATTCAATATCTCAAATAAGGGGTTGTGATAGATACTCAATGCTAGGAAAATTTACACGGCAATTAAAATATGTACCCTAATAACAAAAGGATCAATATTTTTTAATATGCTAATTCATTTTGAGTCTTAATAGTAATAGGAATAAGAGTAGATATCCATAACTAACTTTGATCATAAGGGTGTTTAAGAAGACAATGAAACAAGAATAGAATTTTTAAGCCTTAACCAACTTGAGGAAAGAGGGAAAGGAAATATTGAGTTTACGTAATCCAATTTTACACATTCCACCATGAAATATGATAAATTCTTAGGAAATAAGAGTTTTTAGAATCCAAGGAAGGACATAGATAGTTCAAACTATAGAAATACCCCAAAAAATAGAACTCAATAAAAGAAGCACAAGGTTACATAGATTCATAAGGACCACAAAAGAATAAATTATAGGTCACTTGCTTCATTTGTAGAGATAACCTTTTGTAATCTAATTCCCTCAAAGGGATGATAAGAAAGTTAGTGCATTGGCAATGAGTAGTAAGCAAGAAAAACAACTCTAATTAGTTGCAACTACCTTTACATTTTATTCATGTAGCATTGGACAACTAACAAGTTGAGCATCAAGTGACACCTATAAAGTTATCAAGTGCACTTCAAAAGGAAAATGAAATGCAAATGAAGAAGGAACAAATAATGAAGCACACATGGGACATAATGTAGGAAAATAGTTTGACACATTAGGTTGAGGATGGCTTGTTGAAATTTAAACAAGAAATTATAATTTTCATAACTTAGTTTTATATTTACTAAGCTCCTTTAGGCTCATATAATTTGATCCTATGTGCTAGTTAGTTGCACAACCATAAGGCCTAATATAATTATTAATATAATTTTGGAAATTAAATGTACCTTCTGTGCGAACCCCAACCTAGGTACCTGCAAAACAAAGAGAATAAACGCCTCAAGTTAGATATTGCAAGTCTAAACAAGGATTCCCCATGAAATCCATTTACAACTTCAAACTAGGAAAGAAAATAACAAAGAACACAATGCAAATGACAAAAACAAGATAAAATCCTAATTAGATGTGCAAACTCATGATCCCATGGGAGAATTGGTGCCAATTTGATGTGAAAATTGGCCCTTTCCCAATTCCTATGATGAAAGTTTCGAATGTTGAAGAGATTAATCCACTTTTTTTATGAAAAATGAAGAACTCCAAGCCAAAAATCTACAAAACCTAGTTATGAATTAATGATAAAAGATGGAATTCAAGAGATATTTGAGCATGGTAACTTTGCTTGGATTGTGGATGATGAAATGAGGATATGAGCTCTTTATTTATAGAATGCCAAGATGGTTGAATGCCCAAATTTGAGCAATGTGGGACTAACATTCATCCAATGGCATGATGTCACTTGTCAATCCATGAATGGATGGAGGATGTGCAAGATTTGGGGTTTGTGCCAATAAATGTCAATATTTGAAATTCAAATTTGTTGAAATGACATGTAAGAGGGAAGGGAAAATGCAATAAATGCCACTTGGCTCAAGGAAAACGACATGTAAGATGAATTTATTGCCTTGTTGGATATATATGTTGACTTGGAATTTTTGAATTCAAATTGAGAGAATATTCCAAAAGATGCCATGTGAGAAAAATAGGGATTTAATAAATGAATTAAATCTATTTTCATGTGCAAATTGCATTATCTAGAGGATGGGACATCATATGAGATTAAATTAATTAAGGGTTAATTAATTTAATGAGAGAGGTTAGATGATGTGACCTATTTGACTCAAATTAATGGGTTTATTTAAATTAAATAAGAGAGGAATATGACAAGAGATTAATTAAATAAGGATTTTGATTTATTTAATTAAAAGAGATGGTGTTAGATTAAATCAAATAAGCTTTTAATTTATTTAATTTAATGGATAGACTTTACAGATTTAATCAAATAATTTGATTATTTAATTAAATAGGGATAATTAGATTAGAAGGATTGATTTAATTAACAAAAGGAACCGACTTAATTAGATAAAATGATTTATTCAATTAAGGGATGAAAATTGATGAATTTAATCAGCTAGGAAGATTCGATTAAATGGTTAGATCGAGGGATGATTCAGGAAGAAATGATGTTAGTAAGTCGAGATCAGATGCACGATGTCAATCAGTATATTTTACGTGTCTACATTTTGCCCCTCTTTGAAGCAATGCACTCATTGCGTTGGTTCAAAGAATAAACAATCTCAATCAAAGCTAAAAATTTTTGATATTTAAAAACTTGCCCCACTGTTGCATGGCGGGAGAAAACATGCCATTATAATGCCCCCTCAAGAGATCGGACGAAAATTTTAATTTTTTGGGTGATCTTGCAAAAAAAGATGACAAAGTACCCGACAAGTTCTAAAGGGGTCTGGGAGGCTAAAAACGTGTCTAAACGCAATAAAATGATGAAAAGCAAGCCTCAAACGGACAAAAATAGGTTCGGGGGTCCAAAACCCTAGCAGGACAGACAATGAGGGTTAAAAAACCCTAATTTTTAGGCTTAAAAGGGGCCCGAGGGGTCACTTTCAAATCATTTTTACACACCTCCGCTAGCAAACTTTGAGATTCGAGCTCTGACCCTTCGGCGATATGGCGCAACGACAGCTTCCTCTACACATATCGAACCGAGTTCGGGCCTACTAGCAGCCACCTGGCATAGGGGCACTGGTATATGACCCTTACTGAAGCTTTTTGTTTTCATTTAATGCATTAATTACTCCTTAAAAAGATGAGCTCGCCTCCAGCGGCGCTATATAGTGCCGCTCGGCATTTAAAGTACGCGCACTAGGCCATTTTGCGCCGCAACGGTGCTATTTACCGCCGCAGCAGTGCAGTTATGAGTTTAGAAACTCCGACGTTGGGCTCGGGTTCGGCGGGCCGGTTTGGAAAAAGTATGCCACGGCGACACCCTTTTCATGCAAACTGCAACGCTTGGGGTTAAAGTGCACCGCGGCGGTGCATTTTTTCTCTTTTTGGGCTCGAGCGTCGGAGTTTGAGAAAACTCAAACTACGACGCCTTCACAAACTACGACGCTGGAGACGAGTTTGGAGTGTTAGACTAGGAATTTTTGAAAAAAATTTAACACGGTGACTTTCCTTGATGCAGGATGGGCTGAGGGAGCTCTACTCTCAGAAGCATCGGTCGTAGGATTTGGCTAGTGTCCTACAGGACCTGAGCGACAGAGACCAGGATCGACTGGAAGTCGCAGGATTATAGCACATTGCATATGCAGTGCCCGTGCGCACACACCTAGGGATGCTATCAGCGCTGGCTGAGAGGTGGCATAGCGAGACATCATCGTTTCATCTCCCCACCAGCGAGGCCACTGTCACCTTGGAGGACGTTTGGCGCATTCTACGATTTCCTATTCATGGCCGATGGGTGATCTATGACGTGGACGAGGGATGCGAGTGATGCACCAGAGTCCTCACCACACGGGACATTATTTACTACGAGAGGCAGATTGAGCTCGAGCAGTACAAGGTTATCGCACCTCCCTTCCGTTGGGTAGTTGCAGTGATTATTTCAAGTTTGGTTGCCCCAGATAGACGAGGGCGATACTTCAGTCCCGGCTGGGGTTATTGCTGGGAGCGGATGGTTCGGGATAGGCCAGTTCGCTTCGCATGGGGACATGTCCTTCTAGCCTCACTCTACAGAGATTTACATGAGTATGTTTATATGGATGGCAGAGCGTTGGGGGCTGGAGTGACTTTACTTCATGTTTGGGCATGGGAGCACATTTTTGTGTTGCGTCCCCACGTCGTTCCAGTTCCGATGGGTGCAGAGGATGCCCTGGTGGCATGATACAGAGGCGATGTGTCCTTCACACACACTGGCAAGCATGGGATCCCCTACTAGAGACGGGTCCTAGATGAGATGCTTGTTTTTACTTGGCGCCCATACCTTGGTCGGCCCGGATGGGCCGACGATGCCACCCAGCTCTTTTACTGCCACCAAGATCAATATATGCAGGGGCAGGAGAACACAATGATCGAGCGATACCTGCCTGGGCACGTACAGCGTACAAGGATCGGCCTGATGACGGTTATGTAGTCATCTTTGCACATAGCATGACACAAATAGCATGGGGGCACAGTATTCCTACCTCTGAGGCAGTTAGTAGCTCGACCGTGGGATTATGATCAGGGCTTGGCAGATCCAGGGACCACTCAGGCCTACAGAGACTGGTTTAGACCTCCTCTTCGATTGACTATTCCAGGTGAGGATACAGAGGCATGCAGGGTCAAAGGCAGAGGGAGAGGACGAGGGCGAGGACCGAGGGTTGATATTCGACAGGATCCACCAAGGGTGCCCCCAGTTCTGCCAGGTCAGGGAGATGTTCACATGCAGGATCAACAGCAGGATCCGCCAATCCCACCACCACAAGCTGAGAGTGAGGATCAGGTTCATGTGCAGCCACGGGTACAGCCATAGGGACAGGAAGATGGTCAGGATGCATTGATTGCACAGCTGCAGGCCCAGATTCAGGCACTGACAGCAGAGAGAGACCAGGCGAGGGCTAAGAGAGAGCAGCTCAGAGTAGAGAGGGATCAAGCTATGTAGCAGAGACAGGCTGCAGAGCTACAGGCAGCCATTGAGCTAGGTTGCAGGCAGCAGATCGAGAGCATGACAGCCTCCTCCTCCCAAGGTACAGTTCCAGTACGATCCTATAGGGAGGCTATCCAAGAGATAGAGTACTACCGTCAGGCCTACCATGACACCATACCTAGAGCATATTGGATCCCAGAGTACTCAGAGCAGGCCAGCTAGAGACCACCAGAGGGCCACGATGACAGGGGTGAGGGCAGCATTCACAGAGATCGGGCTTGATCCTGATATTATGATGTACCTTTTGTGCCTTATGGGCTTGTTTTTGATAGCCACAATGGGCCTTTTGTACCAATTGACATATATGTACAGTGATCCAATTTATTTTTGTACTATGACAGTGACATGATTGATGATATATATGAGCCGATTTTGATGCGATGTACTGTGTACTCCTTTATGCATGGATGATTTATTTCTATATGCTTTGTAGTGATGTTTTATGGATGCATTTATTTCTAATGATGTTTATGCAATGATTATGACTAACAGATCTATATTATGTTAACCTATGATATGATGTGCATTTATCTATATGATGATTTATTTTATGCCAATGCAATATGTGAAATGGGTTTTAATATATAAAATGATATGATCTATGGTATGTGCAATGATGTGTGGAAAATGCATATCTATGAGATGATTTATGGATGGATGTAATATGAATGTGATGGTCGTGATATGATGCTAATGCATAATAAAATTGAGATGCTTAGAATAACAAATGTTATTATCCTAAATGATGATGTATGTGATGCAATGATATGTTAATGCGAAGTGATATGCTAATGTGTAATGTGAACGTAATGTGATGAGATGATGTCATTTATGTTATGCAAGTATGTATGCCTAATGAATTAAATGCTTATATACCTATTGCTTATGATTATGCAAAAATGATTATGAAATGCTTTCGTAGATGCTATGCGATGATTTAGATGGTAATATGAAATGGTTGTGAAATGCAAATGAATGTTTATGCAATAATCGATATAATGCCATGAGATACAATGTAATGGGTGAAATTGAATGACATGGATGCACCTATTTATGAACAATGTTTATGATATCCTATTTATATGATGATAATGCAATGTGTATGTTTCCTATATGATCTATTTATGCAATATACTAATGATGCAGGATCGATGGCGATGATGGTGATGATGATCAACTGTCATAGTACCTTGTTAGCATGATCAGTAAGAAAAGAAGAAGTCATTTCAACAAGACAAAAGATGATGCAAATGCAAATGATGATGATGATGATGATTACTTGCCAAGGAATTGGGATTTTCAAAGGGCCAAATTTTCTTATGTTTGATAACACACGTGGTACGATGCATCAAGGTATAGAAAACCAGGATGGCGTGGTACTTAGTGTGATGGACTTTTGACTCAACAATCAAATAGGAGTATTCTTGTTCACACCTGACATACGGAAACCTTGCTAGGATGTACTTCAGAAGTTTTAGGCACCTCAGGCCAAAAACATGGAAAGGTAAACCTTTCCCTGTAATAGTCAACAAGTTACCCTAGACCTCTTCCATACATGCCTAACAAAGTGAGTATTCACTAAGGTTATATTACAAGAACGTCCAACAAGCACAGCAGACAAAAGATAATGATCATTGCCCCATTCCTATTTCTCTAAATCCTCTCTTTTGGGATATCATCGAGACATCCTTGGAATGAGCGCAAATAAGATAAGTCAAAAGATAAATCCCAAGTAAACAAACAAACTGATGCTCTCCAATACCGTTAATGGAAAGAGGGTGTGTTTTCTAAGAATGATACCCGAAACTTATTGCCAAAAGATAATACCCATTGTAGGAAGGATTCATCCTAGGACATGTTAGTGGATGGCGGCACGTCATTTCGTTTATCCAAAGTGTTCTAAGGGATGATTGATATGGGACCGATTCAGATGATGTGTTACCGATACAAAGAGGTGACCAATTTGCTTACGCACTGACTTAGATTTAAGACTTGACGTTTGGAGTTCTACTTTTAAGCTGCTAGACTTATTTCCAACTGTTTCACCAAAGGTTGAGGGTGATGATCAGTTTATTATGGGTGATGCTTATTGCAGGTGCAAGCGAAATGAGACGGATGGATTTTTTCAAATATTTGGATGTTTTTGATGTTTTGCAATGTTTTGAGGTTGTTTTTGGTATTTTTAAGATTTTACAAATGTTTTGATTTTTGATTTTTCAAATGTTTTTGGGATTTTCTAAGATTTTGACCAAGAGACTAACCTAACAACCTATCCTAGGGGTCTCGGGAGCTGATCAATAGATTAGCATTGCCTATGTTATACACGCAGAGACCACGTAGTTTGACTGACGACTTCACCAATTTACAGATGATGATATACATGATGAGATGCCAGTTTATTGTGATGGACTCCTATAGGACTGACCTAAATGTCTCGGGGGATGATCAAAGATCAACCTTGCCTACGTTCAAGCTCAGAGACGACGTAGTTCGACAAGACTACCTTGCTTTTGACTTTTTCTGACTTATTTTTTGACCTATTTTTGGGATTTTGATGTTTTTGATGTTTTGAATGTTTTTGGATTTTCTGATTTTTTGATTTTTTGGATTTTTGATTTTTTGATGTTTTTGGATTTTTTATTTTCTGATGTTTTTTTATTTTTTGATTTGAGGACTTTAAGAATATACACAATCTGATCCGATGAGAACGTGCCCCAGTGATGCAATAGACTACTCTGATAAAGGCGGACAAACTGACCTTGAGAATGGGCCGAGTAGTACTAGGAGGGATCATGATACGAACACGGACCAAGCTATGGTGCAAATGCGAGTGGATAAGTGATGGATGGAGACCGAATGCGATGGATGATGGAAACGAAATGAGGGATGATGCCGAACAAGCCGAAAGATCCCGGTGGATGGAAAGTGCTTATTTACGCAAGGCGCTTTTAGGTTTTCACGAGGTACTTGCCCAAAGTGCCACCAAAGTGGTTTTCACTAGAGGACAATTTTTCTCTTTACTATTTTTTTATCCTTTTTATTTTTTTGGATTTTTTGCTTTTTATTTTTTGTTGTCACCAAGACACCTGTTTGCCAGGTTTTCATCTAAGTAACCATTTTTTCAAGACTTTTTCTAATTTTTTTTTTGGATTTTTGGGTTCTATGCCCTGAAAGAATTAGGCATAAAACTTTTTGAGATGGGAGCTATTCATTAGCTCCTGTAGAGGTTCCCCTTCGGGTGTTGATAACTGATATGCTCCTAACTTATAACTTATTGTGATGATGAAAGGTCCCAACCAATTAGGTTCGAACTTGCCTTTGCTACCTAGGTTTGGGACATTCTTCTGATTTTCTTTTAAGACCAGTTCTCCGACTTGGAAAGTCTTGCTTCTGATTTTCTTGTTATAGCTCCTTTTGAGTCTATTCTGATAGACTTGCAAATGATTTAGAGCATCTATGCATCTCTCATCCAGTAACTCCAACTCATTTAATCTTGACACCCAGTAGTCCTCATCAGTGATGAGGTTTTGCAATGATATTATGAGGGATGGGAGCTCGATCTCGATGGGGAGTATGGCCTCTGATCCGTAGACCAAGGAGAAGGGGGTGGCATCGGTGGGTGTGCGGATGCTGGTTTGATAGGCCCAGAGGGCGGGATTAAGCTACAGATGCCAGTCACGCGTCAACTGTTTTCTTAAGGATTTTGAGGATGGTTTTGTTTGTGGCTTCTACTTGGCCATTTCCTTGGGGATAGTATGGGGTGGAGAAGCGATGTTGGATTTTGAATTTCTCACATAAGTCACGAACCTCCTGGTTCTTGAATGGTGTCCCATTATCTAAGATAATGGCTTGTGGGACACCATAACGACAATGAGATAGTTCAAGATGAATTTTGAGATCTACTTCCCAGTGATATACGTCATGGGTATGGCTTCCACCCACTTTGTGAAGTACTCAGTTGCAGTTATGATGAATTTGTGGCCATTGGATGAGGTGGGTGTGATTTTCCCAATGAGATCAAGTCCCCACTGCTAAAAGGGCCATGGTATGACGATCGATTGAAGCTCTTGAGCTGGAGCATGGATGAGGTCCCCATGTTGTTGACATTGTAAATACCTTTTAGCATGATCATGTGCTTCTCTTTCCATTGTGGGCCAATAATACCCCATCCTCAATAGTTTCTTGGCAATGGTCATCCCACTCGAGTGCGATCCACAGATATCATTATGAACCTCGGTTAGAGCAGTTAATGCCTCCTCAGCATTTAGGCAGCGCAGTAAGGTACCTTTTATGCTTCTACGGTATAGGGTATCACCTAGGATCAAAAATTTGGATGCCTTTTTGACAAAGGTTCATTTTAGGCTCGATGGTAGGTCAGCGGGTATGACTCCTATTCGAAGATATGTATAGATGTCATGATACCAAGGATCGCCAAGACCAACGATTTCACACACATATTCCGATTCTGATACCTCGAATGTGGGGACAAGAATCTGCTCAATCAGAAATTCATATTTTGGCACGTTATGAGGGATGTCTAATAGGGACCTAATTGTAGCCATGGCATCGGCTGCTCTGTTTTTGGTTCTTGGAATCTGCTCAAATGTTATGTCAATGAAGGATTCCTTTAGAGTCTCCACCAATTTCTTATATAGAGTGAGCTTATCATCCTTAGTCTGATATTCATTATTGACCTGATTTATGATCAACTGAGAGTCTCTGTAGACCTTGAGAGCTATGATATTCCATTGCACTGCTATCCTGAGGCCTATAGTCAAAGCCTCGTATTTCGCTATGTTGTTGGTGCAAGGAAATTCCAATTTGTATGACTTTGGTATGCAGTCCCCTTGTGCGGTGATGAAGAAGACACCAGCTCATGATCCATGTTGTGTGTATGAACCATCGAAGTATAGTTTCCAATGGTTAGTTACATTGAGGTTAAAAATGGATTCATCGGGGAATTCTGAGACAAGAGGGTTCTCAGAATAAATGGGTGCTTCTGCTAGTTGATCTACAATAATTTGTCCCTTAATGGCTTTCTTCTCCACATACTTGATGTCATACTCTTATAATATCATTACCCATTTTTTCATTCTTCCTGTGAGCATTGCCTTTGATAGGAGATACTTGAGGGGATCAATTTTCGTAATGAGCTTTATCTTGTGTGCCAACATGTAATGTCTAAATTTTTGGGATGCAAACACTATGGTGAGGCAAGCTTTCTCGATGAATGAGTAATTTAGCTCATGACCGACCATTATCATGTTGATGTAGTAGATGGCCCTCTCTATTCCGTTTTCATCATGCTGAGCTAGGAGAGCTCCAAGGGCTGTTGTTGTTGCTAACACATATAAGATCAATGGCTTTCTTGGCATGGGTGGCATTAAAACTGGTAGTGTAAGTAGATATTCCTTGATTTTTTTAAATGCTTCTTCGCACTTTGTATCCCATTTGTACACCACTCCCTTGTGGAGTAGGTGAGAGTATGGGTTCTACTTGTCTGCTAGTTGTGCTATGAATCATCGGATGGATTGAAGCCTACCTTGGAGACCTCTCAGTTGTTTTAATGTCCTTGGTGCTTCCATCTCGAGGATTGCCTTCACTTTTTCTGGATCCACCTCGATGCCCCTCATGGAGACTATGTATCCTAGCAATTTACCTTATTGTACGCCAAAGACACACTTCTTGGGATTTAGTCTGACTTTGTATTCCTCTAGTCTGTCAAAGATAGCACTTAGGGTTGCTATATGATCTTGTCTTTTTCTTGACTTAGCTAGAATGTCATCGACATAGTCTTTGACTGTTTTATGGATCATGTCATGGAATATCAACGTCATGGCCCTTTGATATGTTGCTCCTGCGTTCTTTAGGCTGAATGGCATCATGTTCTAGCAGTAGATCCCCCATGGACAAGTGAAAGTCATCTTATGTTGATCTTATTTTGCTATCATGATCTGGTTATATCCTAAAAATTCATCCATTAGTGATAGCATCTTATGTCCTACTATCATGTCCACTATCATGTCGATGTTGGGAAGCGGGAAATCATCCTTGGGACATGCCTTGTTCAAATCTCTGAAGTCCGTACAGATTCTGATGGCTCTGTCAGGCTTTGAAATAGGTACCAAGTTTGATACCCATTCTGGATAATCTATTGGTCGTATGAATCCTACATCTAACAACTTTTTGAGCTCCATTTTGACCAATAGGGAAATTTGAGGATGCATTTTTCAAAGTTTTTGTTTGACTAGCTTTGCTTCTAGATATACTGCTAAATGATGGACCACAGTCTCTGGATCAAGTCCTGGCATGTCAGCATAACTCCATGCGAAGTTTATTTGCCTTTCCCTTAGGAATGCTGCTAGGAGTTCTTGTTCTTCTGATAATAGTGATTCCGCATAGAATGTGATAAACGAGGTCTCCTCTATTCCTAGGTTGACTGGATTACATTTTTCAGCCAAGACTGCGGACTTCTCCTGATGAATAGCTCTTAGAGGAAGATTGAATCCTTCATCCTTGGGTGCCTCAGAGAGGTTTTCACCTTTGGATACGTTCTTTCTTTTTACTATTTTCTTGTCAGAGAGTGCCACAATGTGGTTTTCACGCAAGGACTTGGATATGATTCTTAGTTTCTCACTTTTGTGATTGAAGGATTCAATTGTTTCCCCATAATAGGCATATGTGTCCAACTCCATTATAAACCCTTCCTTGTGATCTCCGTATGGAATGTTATCCCTCAATCCCATGAATTCTGAGAGTGCCTCATCGTTTTGGAATGTATCGAGAACTGGTGGTCCTCGTTGGTCATAGTCGATCAGTTGGGGATATACTAAACGGATCTCATGATTTTGTTGGTCTGGTTTCAAAGGAGATGGTGCTAATCATACACAGGGTGGTGTCCTCAAATAACCTAGGTAGATTGGTCATGGTATCTTCATCATCGCTACTAATGTAGGCCTTAGTTATAAAATTATGTATGTCTCTATCTGTGGATATTAGTGAGCGTACTTCTGCTAGTATTGGTTGAGGAGAAATATTAACCGTTCTAACCGAAGGACTTTGGCCACGTATGGTTATACTCAGAGGGGTACACCCAAGGCCAAGATTTGTTATTGGTCGCGTCTCTGGGATGATAGGTATTATGAGCCCATTGTCATTTTGTCCCAGTCTTTGGTTTCTATTGTAACCCATTGCAAGCATCATTTGTAGGCCCTTGCTTCTTTTGTCCATTGGTAATTTAAGTGTCGGTCTTTCATCTTGATATAGAATGTGTGATGGATCTACTTCAATAACCTCATGTCCAAGGTCTCCCCATCTTGTGAATTCAGGATAATCTTTAGGAAACTTTTGTGTGTGGAAGCTTGATTTTCTTGTGGATGTCCCCATGATCTAGGAGACTGTGGTAACTCTCCTATCACAAAAGCATTGTTGGGGAGTTTGTAGCTTCCACAACCATCCTTCTAGATGATGAGCTTGATGTCAGAGATGGTGGGAATGGTGGGGATGGCGGGTGTCTCTGTCGCAGAAGTGGACGCGAGAGTAGCAGGGTTGATGTATGGTGTAGATGGGCCCTCATCATTTTTTGGCACTTGGGGGTTTTTGTAATACTTGGCTTCAAGATTTTTGCAATATGAAAAAGGTTCGGGATCTCCATGGACGGTAACCTCTTGTCCATTATGTGTAAATTTCACACATTGGTGGAAGGTTGATGCTACGGCTTTCATTGCATGGATCCATGGACGTCCCAGGAGGATATTATATAGCAGGTCAAGGTCCAAGACCTGACAGGTGGTTTCCATGAGTGTTGGCCCTACTTGAATAAGGAGTTTAATTGTGCCCTGAGACACTCTTTCTTGGTCATCATATGCTCTTATCGTGATTCCCTTTCCTTTGTCGATGGAATCTTCTGATATTTTCAACTACTTGATGAGGCTGAGAGAACAGATGTTCAAACCTACACCTCCATCCACCAAGACCCTTTTGATTTTTCTCTTGTTTACAATGGCTTCCAAGTGAAGTGCACGGTTGTGAGATGGTTGGGTGGGGAAATCTTGGTCAGAGAATGTAAGGAGATTAGGTGTTATGATATTTCTGACCATAGCTTGGAATTGCTCTGCATCGAGATCTGCGGGGACAGTGGATGAGGCTAATGCTTCCTCAAGGATCTTCTTATGGGTTGATGATATTTTTAACAACTCCATGATGGAGATGTGTGTTGGAATTCTCTTGAGTTGGTCTAGGACATTATAGCCATTAGGAATAGATCTAGATGCAAGGACTCTATTTGGTTGGGATGATCCTGCAATGGTTACTTTGTCGCCTCTTGTGGTGACTCCACAATCTTCGGCATGGGCGCCCTTGATGGTGATGACCATATAGTTCTCATTTAGGGAGGCAACGACTGTTTCATACACATGATTTACACTGCCCTTCCCTTTATCATTTTTATTACCTTTGTTACCATGATTCAGCATCGGATTCGTATATATTTTAAGATCCTGATTTCCTATAGGTTGTTCCACATTTATGATTTTCTTGTCGATGAGATCTTGGATGATGTTTTTGAGTCTCATGCAGCTGTTTGTGGTATGGCCTTTGATTTTATGAAATTTGCAAAGTTGATTCTCGTTATACCAAGGAGGTTTGACATCAGGTTCTTGGTAATTCTTGAATGTAGGAGGCTTGATGAGTTTTTCATTGATCAACTTTTTCATTATGTCTTCAAGGGGTTCCCCCAAAATGGTGTATTTTCATTTTGGATAACTTTTACGTTGGGGTGGTCCTCTTTGATCATTGAGGTTATTGATGGTTGGATTGTTGTTGGGTTGGTATGTTGTGCGATGAGTGTTTTGGTGTTGTGTTTGGATTTGTTGTGTGGGTGTATTTTGGCGTGGACCACTAATGACCACCTTGGCATCAACGACGCCATCATTAGTAATGTTCTTGTTCCTTTCCCATGTGCGAGGTTTATCATTGTAATTGGATGATGGGCAGTTGTTTTGTTGTTCGTGGTATGATGTTGATTCTACAGGTTGGGTCACAAGGGCTCTTTCGATGCTAAGCACCTTGGAAATCAGTTGATCATATGTAGTGATGCCCTGAACCTTGAGATGAAATTCCAAGCATCCTGTAAGGTTGGCTATGATGGTGCAAACTTTTTGTTCTTCTGGCATGGTCCACTTGCTCTGATTGGCCTTGGATCGCCATCATTGAAGGAATGAAGCAAAAGATTCATTCTTTCCTTGTTTTAGAGTGTATAATTCTTCGAGACTGACATCCATTGCAATGTTACATGCGTAGTTCCTAATGAATGCATCCCTAATTTCTTGGAATGTTCTGATGCTTGAAGGTAAGTGAGAGAACCATTCTATAGTGGGGCCTGCCAAGCTTCTAGGAAATAGCCGCATTAGATAAGTATCGTCGTATGCGACCTCCATGCAATGAACCTGGAATTCCCTGATGTGATCTTCAGGGTTTCCCATCCCTCGATATTTGTCAAATTTAGGGATCTCAAATCCCTTGGGGAATGGTTTCATCTCTAGGTTCCTATCAAATGGATAGGGACACAAGTTGCTTGGTGTCTTGGTCATTCGCCCTAATTGAAGGTCGAGCACTTGTTGTGAGAGCAACCTGAGTTGTGTCGCCACATCATTTTATGGCTCAGGGGGTGGGATGAAAGTGTTTTGGGGTGTTTCAATCATTGGTTGGATGGATGGGTCATTCGGTGCGTTGTTTGATGGTATATGTATGTTTTGGCGAGCGAGGTAGGCTTCCACCTACTTTTGTATGAACAATGCCTATTGTTGATCTTGTTGTTGTTGTGCTAGGATTTGTGCTTGTTGTTGTTCCAATAATGCTTGTTGTTGTGCTTGTTGTTGTTCCAACAGTGCTTGTTGTTGGGCTGCCAATTCTGTTGCTTCTTGTTGCTCTTGATATTGCTTTATGGCTTATTGATATGCTTGCAATTGCATTGCTTGTCTTTGTGCAAGGAGTTGTGCTTGATATTGGGATTGTTGTGCCTAATATTGAGCTTGTGCTTGTGCAGCTTGTGCTTGCACTGCTTGTTGTTGCAATAGGAGTTGTGCTTGAGCTTCCTTTTGTGCTTGCAATGCTTGCATGGCTTCTTGTTGTTGTTGTTGTAAAGCTTGGGCTTGTTGTGCTTGTTGTGCTTGTTGTGCTTGTAAAGTGGCTTGTGCAGCTTGTTGAGCTACTAGGTGTACGGCTTTTTGTTTCTGCACTTGTTGGTATCCTCTTTGAAAAGCAGCTTGCAATGTTGCATCGTATTGGCTTGATGTGGTGAAATTTGGTGGTGGTGGAGGTGGTGGGGGATTTGGAATGGTATTTGTGGAGGTGGTGTTGATGTTTTGCGTGATGGATGGTGTTGTTGATGTGATTGGTCCTTGAGAGACCATGCTTTGTGATGCTAAGGGGGTGTTTGATGATGTTGCCATTGCTTGTGTGTTTGTCATTTGTTGTTGCGATATCAACGACAAGTTTTGAGTGTTTGGCATAGTGCTTTGATTAATATTTGGGATAGCGATTTGATTGATACTCGGTAGAGGGGGAATCCCTAAACCAAGGATTAGTGTGGATGATAATGGCAATGGTGGAAGTGGTGGAAATGTAAGGGGAGCGAGTCCTTGCGAGAATGTCATGGTGTCGAATATACCCCCTGATTTGAACATATCTCCCTCTTCTTGTGAATTTGTGAGAAGAGATGTTTGTGGTGTTGCATGAAAAAATGATGATGATGGATCATGATGGAATGTGAGAGGAACATTCTTGTGTAATGGGTTTTTGGGTATGTTTTGTTCCAATGTGGTGTTTGCATCCAAGTTTTGATTATTAACAAGGGGATGTGATTGAAGAGCGTTGAGAAATGTATTTCCCTTGTTGACATTGGGTTGGGTTGGAGCCAACGATGTTGTGATTTGCGGAATGTTTTGCATGATGTTTTGAGATGGGGGTGTAGATGACATGGGGATGGTGGATGAGATTGGTGGAAAAGATGTCTCTACTATAGTGCTCACATCAAAATTCGAAGGAAACTTGGCCCCTTGCTTTGCTAGTTCAAGCATGTATAATGAAGGGTTGAGTCTCATCATGATGTTGATGATTTTATGGTTCTCCATATTTTGGAGCATTTCAGTCATTTCTTCGTGAGACATTCCAAAGGTAAGATCCTCTCCTTGGTTTTCTTCTTGTGGATTTTGTGACGATGAGAGGGTCAACGGATTACTTGATTCGGCGGGATTCATTTCTGCGTTTGTTTGGCTAAGATCGCTTGAAGCGGGTGTTTCTTTGTTGGCTTCCATACTCTTCTTGTATTGAGATCTAGTTAGAACCATAAAACCATAGGATCAATCTTCGAGAATATGGGAGATGAATCTCTTGATTCTTTGGATCAATCTTTATTTTATGCCCCAAAGTAGAAAGCTTTAGGATGTCTTGAGGATCAAATGTGATGATATGATAATGATGTTAGGGATGGATGATGTGGATGTTTTTGTCTTTTGATAAATCTTGAATGAGACACTAGGCTTTAGGACTTTGCAAATTTTGATTTTGATGGGATTTTGGATTTGGGATTTTGTCCTTGATTTTGATTTTGATTTTTGAATTGGATTTTGAACAAAAAGACCCTAAGATGTTGGATGATGATCTAAGGGATAGCTTTGTTCAAAGGATGATGATTTGAATATGTGTGAGGATAAGGATTCATCTATCCACACCTATCCAAACAAGATGATAGTTTCACTAAGCATATGACAAAGGATTCATCGACATACACTAAGCTAGACAAGATGATTTTGATAACTTTGACTAAGGATATGCAAAAGGATGCATCTACACATACCTAGCCAAAGGTGATTTTGATAATGTTTTCAAGGATATAGTCTCAATGATTTGGATGATTTTTTATTTTGCCACAAAGCCTAGTATCAAGGATGATTTCAATATTTTCCAAAAGGTGATTTGTGAGATGGATTTGCTTTGATGTTTTGAAGGATGGATGAAAGAGGTTTGATTTGTTTTGATCCTAAGATGAACCTAAAAAAAATGCCACTTTGTTTTCCTAGACCTAGGTATTGAAGAGCATGCAAATGCTTCCTAAAGACCTTTGTGACCGAGAAATGATTTCATTTGAACATTCATTTTCGGATTTCCAATCGATGATTTTTTTTTGCTTTTGGGGTTATGAGTCTTCAACACATATGAAATTTCATTTTGCTTAGCTTTGCTTAATGTCTTTATTTTACCAAAAACACTTTCTTCAATTAGGTTTTCAAACTAAGATGTCCAATGTCTTAATTTCTTCAAACCCCACAAGATATGTTATGTGGAAATTCAATGAACTTAAGGCAAGGGTTTTCCTATTGTTTACTTAAGGAAACAAATCGAGATATAATCCAATGTTTAGAAACCTCTAAGGATGTGAATCCCAAGGGAAAGCAATAACATATGGAATGAGTCAATTGCATTTGTCTTCAAAAGGGTTTGAAATTTGGATGATGTTGAGTGTTTGTTTTTGAGACGTTTTCAATCAAACAATGCATTTTTGTAACCCAAGAATAAGTACAATCCTATGGATGTGTAAGACAATATTTGTTGGATTCCCACTTGGACAAGTCCAGCTACGCTTATCTCTAGTGAATGGTTAGATGCTTGACCCCACTGGCTCCCCTCCACGGCACTCACTTATACAAGGCAGCCAAGCATCAACACCCATGAAACTCCCATGGCATGTTTTCCATTTCTACTAGAAGACCGTAAAAGTGTGGGGTGGCTTGAGAATGACCGTTCTTGCACCAACAAATAGATAAAAGGATTTTGGAAAATTCTAGCACATGGGTTCTAGTAAGGAATTTATGTTCGTGGAGATTGACCCATATGGCAAGAGTCCTCTTTCGGATCCATCTTGTCAGAATCAACCGCGTGATATTGGCGTTTCTTCCAATATCCACATTTATATCCCGGTTGGAAATACTCTTGGCTTTAGAGTGTTACCGGTTGAATCGTTCCCTTGGGTGAGTACTTTTTCCCCAAGGTAGGCCCTCTAGGATAAACAAAAAGTGAATTAAGAACACTATTCGTAACTCAATCAATCCTTGTTGGCAACAAAGAGAGAGAATATACGCAACAATGCCCCCACTCACACTCGCACAATATGTTGTCCAATTTTAAACCCAAATCGAAGTGTGGAGATCATTGCTTTATCTCATCCCAAAGTCATGAAAAAGGCCTTTTGATTCTCAAGATCGCTATAAAGCGCGAGAGAAGCACATATGTCCTTTTTCAATGCCTGTAGTCTAAGTAAGCCTTCACGAAAAAACAAAGCTACACTTGTTATTTTTAAATCCTCAAAGCAATATGTGAGTTCGTTTTAGAGCACCAAATCACAAGTGAAAGATATTTGTTCAATTTGTTAATCCAAGAAACAAAATCTAGTATGTTGTTGATCCTAAAGTTCATTTTAACCTTTGCAAGAAGAAATTGAAAGGTTTTTTTTAAGCCCAAATGAAAACTAGTGTTCTAAGAATGAAAAGATAACAAATTCTTAAAATAGTGTTAAACAAACACTAGAGTGTTTAAAAACACTTTGATTTGACGAATACCCTTGTCATGCTCCTCTTTCTTTTGATTTTGATTCCCAACCTACAAAGGAGAAAAACAGTCAAATTCTAGAAAAGAACAGATATTAAAAAGCAGAAAACAGAGGAAAAATAAATCATAAATCAGAAGCACATGCTAAAAATTAAATTCTCCCTTTTACTATCTCCCAGCGTCGCAACTCGTGAAGGTGTCACAGTTTGTTCTCCTAGCGGTGCTCTCATAGTGCCGCTTACCAGTCAGCAGCGCTCTGTGTCAGGACAGAGAGCTCAATTGCGTCACAATTTTCGCCCAGTGTCATAGTTTGTCCAGTGTCGTTTAATATTTTTTGAAATTGTATGCGGGTCGACGAGTCCAACGACGGAGTTAAAAATTCAAAAATCTTGGCAGGACGAGTCCAGCGGCATAGTTTGTGTTTCAAGCGGTGCCATATAGCGACACAAACGAGCTCACAGTGCCCAAAACAGCAACGCTGACGAGCCCGCGTTGGAATTTCCTATGTGTGAAGAAAACATGGAAATTTCAAGAAAATGTTAGAAATAATGATGTCAAGCCCTCCTTCTAGCGCCAAATGTGCGACCTCAACCTAGGAACCTGCAAAACAAAGAGAATAAACACCTCAAGTTAGATATTGCAAGTCTAAACAAGGATTCCCCATGAAATCCATTTACAACTTCAAACTAGGAAAGAAAATAACAAAGAACACAATGCAAATAACAAAAACAAGATAAAATCCTAATTAGATGTGCAAACTCATGATCCCATGGGGGAATTGGTGCCAATTTGATGTGAAAATTGGCCCTTTCCCAATTCCTATGATGAAAGTTTCGAATGTTGAAGAGATTAATCCACATTTTTGATGAAGAATGAAGAACTCCAAGCCAAAAATCTATAAAACCTAGTTATGACTCAATGATAAAAGATGGAATTCAAGAGATATTTGAGCATGGTAACTTTGCTTGGATTGTGGATGATGAAATGAGGATATGAGCTCTTTATTTATAGAATGCCAAGATGGATGAATGCCCAAATTTGAGCAATGTGGGACTAACATTCATCCAATGGCATGATGTCACTTGTCAATCCATGAATGGATGGAGGATGTGCAAGATTTGGGGTTTGTGCCAATAAATGCCAATATTTGAAATTCAAATTTGTTGAAATGACATGTAAGAGGGAAGAGAAAATGCAATAAATTCAAATTTGTTGAAAGGACATGTAAGATGAATTTATTGCCTTGTTGGATGTACATGTTGACTTGGAATTTTTGAATTCAAATTGAGAGAATATTCCAAAAGATGCCATGTGAGAAAAATAGGGATTTAATAAATGAATTAAATCTATTTTCATGTGCAACTTGCATTATCTAGAGGATGGGACATGAGATGAAATTAAATTAATTAAGGGTTAATTAATTTAATGAGAGAGGTTAGATGATGTGACCTATTTGACTCAAATTAATGGGTTTATTTAAATCAAATAAGAGAGGAATATGACAAGAGATTAATTAAATAAGGATTTTGATTTATTTAATTAAAAGAGATGGTGTTAGATTAAATCAAATAAGGTCTTAATTTATTTAATTTAATGGATAGATTTTAGAGATTTAATCAAATAATTTGATTATTTAATTAAATAGGGATAATTAGATCAAAAGGATTGATTTAATTAACAAAAGGAACTGACTTAATTAAATAAAATGATTTATTCAATTAAGGGATGAAAATTGATGAATTTAATCAGCTAGGGAGATTTGATTAAATGGTTAGACCAAGGGATGATTCAGGAAGAAATGATGTTAGTAAGTCGGGATCAGATGCACGATGTCAATCAGTATATTTTTCGTGTCTACACCTTCAAGGTGAGAAGGACAAATAAACATTCAAAAGATCAATGAAATGAAAATGAAGAAGGAACAAATAAAGGGTGTCATATTATTTTCATGAAAATAAATGAAATAGAGGGTGAGAAGGCCCTAAGTTTTTAAGAGTTTCCTTTCTTGATTTGATATTAAGATGTGTTGCTTGTTGAGCTTCTAAGAGTAGCACCCAAAAGGGAATTTGATTGTTCCTTAGATATACTTTAGAGAACATAACCTATTTCTAAGGATCCATGTTCAATGACAACCATCAATATATTTGAATTGAAGGTACTATTATCACCTAGAAAATGCACCCTATGTGAAGTTGTAAAAACTAGGCTTTCTGGTGAAACATGGGATCATTTCAAGGCTATGGGTCACCTGAAGTTGAAATGAACCTACGGAGAAGGCCGGCTTCCTTGGGTATCACCTAGACTAATGATCTTTGTGAAGTAAAGGGAGAAGAAGTGCATACAAAATGAAACTATACTGAACTATTCCTATGGTGATACACCGAGTTGATAAGAAATCAGGAAATGAAAACAAGATGCAACCACACTAAGGAAACTAGACTGCAGCTATTTTACTTACTCAACATAACCCCATTAGACTTATGCATCACTCTTGACAGGTTTTATCTACATACATATCTCAAGAATGAAGAAACAAACTTCACATCTTTGTGGTATGAATACAGATTTATAAAACACAGTTAAAGACTTACATAATCAAAAGAAAGATACATAAATGAGAGTAGTACAAACATGAACACTAGCTTCCAAGGTAAACTCTATGTTGTATTCCAAATTCTAGTTGAGTTACAAAACATACATTTAGTCGAGAAAGGATTGATAAAAATCACTAACTCTTTAGAGTGTATATCCGAACTCTTTACAAAAAGGGCAAAAAATACCTTATATATCAGACTGTGTCGGCCCCTTAGGGCTTACAAATTATCAGTCCTCGGATAATATCTCTCCTCAGATCTTTTCGAATGCAATTAATGTAGAACCCTGTGTGTCCATGACGGTGAAGAGTCATCCCCGAAGAAGCCTTCTTCAGATATTTTGCAGCTACCGCATTCATTATGATCCTGGCATTGTGTCCTATTCGAACCACTTCGGCTGAACACTTTGAATGCCCCTGAGTCCAGAACAGATACACGTTGATTCACATTCCTTTGATTCTCTTGGCACTGGTTAAGCTGCCAATGATTCACCCATAGTTCTCCCTGGTTGGCTGGGCGTATTACACGTAGACTCCCCCACGGTCAAAACTCATTCAGTCAGAATCGCATCTCGGTGAGACACTTGAGGTGTCTCGTCAATGTGATTATGGCCCTCTAAAGCTATTGGAATAGCACATGACGGTTGGTGAGACATCATAGAGGGCTTTAGAATTCATATCGATATCACTGAGGCCATCAACAAGACATAATTCTATCACCAAAACATCATGTCGAAAATCCCCACCCTTTAGGGAAGACACCCTATTTTGAGGGCACTCACTGCATTCGACAAGACCTCTTGGTGATGTTGGATCCCTCTCCTCGAGCTCCCTTTTGTTTTGCTAAGACTTTGGCCTGTCGGCCAGACTTCATACTGAGCATCAGGCAGTACATCAATGTCAAATGTCAGGGAGACCTCCTACGTTCGGCGAGACCTCCTACCGAGCTCTCTTTTCTTTAGCGATGCTGCTTTCCTTCGGTGAGACATCCTGACTTCGCCTAGACCTCACACCAAGGTCTTTTCATTCCACCGAGCTTCTCTCTTGTCGGTAAGACAACACCGAGTCGGGGAAACCTTCCCCCGACTTGGAACGTTATACCGAGGCTTCCTTTATCGGTGAGACCCCACTGGGTCACTGAGACCTTCTAGCGAAACCATCGCTTTGTCTCGGGCTCCAAGATTCCATTTGACAAGACATTTGAGTGTCAGTGAGAGATCTTACCGAAAGCAAGAGGCTACCTTGAGACCCCTCATCTTCTATCAGCAAGACATTGTTGATGTCACCTCGAGACATTTCATTCTATTAAGCTCCAGATCTCCTTCGGTGTGACTCCCATTGGTCGAGAAGACATTATGGCGAAGTCCACCGGTCATACCGATTCCTATTTCTGTCACTAATACCACCTTTGTTCGTCGAGACGTCTTATAGAATTCCTTTTCCCTCAGCGAATTCTTCATTTCGGGAAGACTCCCGGTGAGACCCCAACTTATCGGCAAGACCTTGGCCTATCGGCCAAAAGTCTCACTGAGCTCCTTATCTTTCGACGATGGGCTACTTTTCCTGTTGGGGAGACATTTCTACTTCAGCATGACCTTATGCCAATGTCAAACGTTCTCTGTGAAGTCTTTCATTGTTGGCGAAACTCCTGACGAAGGGAAACACATCGAGGCCCCCTTTATTAGCGAGACCCCACTGGGTCACTGAGACCTTCTGGCGAAACCATCACTTCTTGGCGAGCTCCCTTTTATTATCGGCATGACCCCTTCGTGTCGGCGAGACATCTCGCCAATCATCATTCTTTATACTAAAGCCACACCCCTTCGGTGAGACTTTAGTAGGTCACTAGGACCTTATGTTGATATGAGTCCCTCTTAGCGAGACTTGGCCAGTCATTAAGACATCTTGGCGACCCGACCCTCCTTTTGGCAAACTATTTCCCTGATGACTCTAAACCAACTACTGTCGGAAAGACTTAACTCCTCGTTGGGACCTCATGCCGAAAGACATCTCACGCCGAAACCTTATTGTTGTCAAGGAGACTTCACTGGTCGCCAAGACTTCTCTCTGATTGCTTTCTCACGCCGATAGATCTTTAAGTCGGGGAGACTTCACTAGTCGCCGAAACTTTTCCTATAGGTGAAAACCACTTGCCATGACATTCCTGGGGTCTTGTTGATAGGCAACACATAAGAATATTTAACCAAATGCATTATGGGTCAGGGAAACCCAGATAATCTCATGCCGATAGAATCTCTAATTTGAAGCATTCAGACTTGATGGAACCCCTACTAGTCAGTGAGACATCTAGAAGGTCTTGCCGACTTTCTCCTTAAGGAAAAGAAAAATGCCCAAAGTTGACTAAGGAAGACCCTTGAGCTAAACTCCCTGTGAAATGTCAGTAGATGCATGACCTAACCCCTAATGTGAATGTCTCACTTGGCCCTCAAGAACACCTACAACATAGATGCCTTACCTGATTGAGCCTGAGGGTGAAAATTAGGTAACATTTCTGGTGACCTTTGTTGGATTTTTGCCTGCTAAACATGAAGACTAGTAGTCTAGACTTATCCATTGGGCATGGAGTCGTTAGGAGGTTCAGAAAACAAATAAAAATATCAGTTTTGCACATGGCCGCAACTCGCTTGAGACTCATAGAACACAGCAGGTACTTATTGAAAACAGGGGAAAAATGAAATAAAACTATTTACTGTGTTGGGACAGCACTTAGGGAAAAAAATAACAACTAAACCTACCCTACACTAACCAGTAAAAAATTGGTCAAACAAACCCATTGATAGGTTGGGTAAAATAACTGCCCTTTCTAAAAAAATTACAATGTTTGCCAAGCTGGAGAACAACTAAAGAGAGATGAAGCATGCATGACAATTCAATGGATGGCTGCAAGATCTCTTGCAGAACGTATTCAAGCTTACTAACCCTTTCATATGGAATGTAAAAATTCTCGTTCTGAGGTGGAAAGGTAACTTGAGTGTGCTCCTCCTCAGCAATACCTTCATGCTTGGGTGTAAGCAAGGTATCAATATCTTTGGTGGTCTCCATTTTGGCTAGATGCCTAATAGGGCAGCCTCTAGTAAGGGAAAAGCTTGCACTTTCCTTGCTGATCTTTTGCTCATGAGCTGCCATTCTATCACCTTGTTGGCTGGAAAGGTATAACCCCTGTGGCTGACCTGATGGAAGAGTAGTAGCCTCCCCAATATGCTCGTGCTTTCCAAAATGAACATTCACTCCTTTAATGAATAATGAGATTGCTTCTTCCGACACACTTTCAATCAATTCATCAACCTTAGGCTCCTTTATAGACCAGAATGGAAGTTGCTTATAATTCTTATTAGTACTGGGAGAGTTACACTCTGATTTAGGCTTGTCCTTTTCAACGCAAGAAGACAACAACTCAAGTGGTGATGAAGTCCCAAGTTCCTCTTACCAGTTATGACTTTGCAAATCAGGTTCAATAGGCTCCTCCTATTGTTTCAACATTTGTTCAAGTTTATGAACCTATTGTTCTAGTTCATCATGACTATCAACTACTTATGAGTCTTGGAGGATAATATCAGGTTCAATCTCAAGCTTTTCTTCCTGAATTAAGGCCCTATTGTCTTGCTGGTTATCTTCAATGAGCAACTCTCTAATGTCTTCCTGTTGTTCAATCATTTGTTGTTGTTGTTTTCTATATTCCTCCATAGCTAGATGTAGCGAATCAATATTTTTAGTCTCCTCCGAGTTGAGCGAGCTAACTTGATCACTGGGATGCTTCTCTTTTACCTCCTGGATGCTAGAGCATGATTCCATTTGCATGATAGGTGAAGGAAACTCACAAGGTAACTGAAATGGGACTTTCCAACTTGGAATCCTGAGGGTAGAAGACTTATTGATAGGCTCACTAGAGAGCTTGGAAGGCTTCTCTTGTTCAAAGCTAGGAAACCCATACTTGGAAGCTTCCTCCTTTACCGGATGATTCATCATTATAGGAGAAGGTGAACTAAAACTAGGAATGGAAAGGGCTTCATGTGTCTCATACCTTCGTGCTTGATAATTTGAGTAAGCCCAACTACCTTGTACCTGAGCAGATAAGAATTTCATTTGCTCCTCTTTGGCTGCTATCTCTCTCTCAAGATCTTCATCAAACTGACATCCCAACTCCTGTTGCTATGAAATAAGCTTTTCCTATTTATTGACATCGACCAACATGTCATACATGTAGGAGAACACCCTACTGACATCATTAATCTGCGTATGTTCAAACCTCTAGCTCAAAGCCCACAACACACGATCAAACTATTGGAGCAGGTCCATTATAGCTTGGTAAGAATGCTTTAGAGACTGATTATGTAAGTAATCATGCTGGTTAACATCAGAAACCTCCTCCTGGGGTTTATTTTGATCAAATATTGGTCGACATAAAGGTTGACCAGGAGTGGGAGGGTGGGAAACATGATGAAAATACTAGTAGTCTATTGATATTGGGTTATTTGACATAAAAACAACAAGTTTTTCTATCTAGTATGGCTGATGGGAGGACATATACACATGACTCTCATGGAATGGAGGTGGAAAGTCACTATATTGTTGATAACTAGTCATTGTAGAGATAAGACATGAAGAATAACAAGCCTAAAGATCAAACTTTATTAATTGCAGATACCTGGGCTACTGGAACCAGTTGTTATAAAGTTGGAGTCGCCATGATATGCTGATATTTTACCTCTGAAAGGCCTAAAATTTACTGGTTGCATATCAAAAACCAGTAGTAGACATATAATTTTCAAACTATTTGTTCGATAGTCCCACCGGGCGTGCCAAAAACTGTTATCACCTAGAAAAAGCACCCTATGCAAAGTTGTAAGAACTAGGCTTTCTGGTGAAACATGGGATCATTTCAAGGCTGTGGGTCACCTAAAGTTGAAATGAACCTACGAAGAAGGTTGGCTTCCTTTGGGTATCACCTAGACTAATGATCTTTGTGAGGTAAAGGGAGAAGAAGTGCATACAAAATGAAACTATACTGAACTATTCCTATGGTGATACACCGAGTTGATAAGAAATCAGGAAATGAAAAAAAGATGCAACCACATTGAGGAAACTAGATTGCAGCTGTTTTACTTACTCAACATAACCCCATTAGACTTATTCATCACTCTTGACAGGTTTTATCTACATACATATCTCAAGAATGAAGAAACAAACTTCACAGCTTTGTGACCTATGAATACATATTTATAAAACACAGTTAAAGACTTGCATAATCAAAAGAAAAATATAGAAATGAGAGAAGTACAAACATGAACACTAGCTTCCAAGGTAAACTTTGTGTTGTATTCCAGATTCCAGTTGAGTTACAAAACATACATTTAGTCGAGAAAGGATTGATAAAAATCACTAACTCTTTAGAGTGTATATCTGAACTCTTTACAAAAAAGGCAAAAAATGCCTTATATATCAGACTGTGTCAGCCCCTTAGGGCTTACAAAATATCAGTCCTCAGAAAATATCTCTCCTTAGATCTTTTCGCCTAAAATTAATGCAGAACCCTGCGTGTCCATGATGGTGAAGAGTTATCCCCAGAGAAGCCTTCTTCAGATATTTCACAACTACCGCATTCATTCTGATTCTGGCATCATGTCCTGTTCGAACCACTTCGACTGAAAGCTTTGAATGCCCCTGAGTCCAGAATAGATACATGTCGATTCACATTCCTCTAATTCTCTTGGCACTAGTTAAGCTACCAACGATTCACCCATAGTTCTCCCTGGTTGGCTGGGCATATTACACACAGACTCCCCCACAGTCAAAACTCATTCAGTCAGAATTGCATCTCGGTGAGACACTTGAGGTGTCTCGCCAATGCGATTATGGCCCTCTGAAGCTATCGACACAGCACATGATGGTTGGTGAGACATCATAAAGGGCTTTAGAATTCATATCAATATCACTGAGGCCATCGGCAAGACATAATTCTATCGCCAAAACATCATGTCAAAAATCCCCACCCTTTAGCAAAGGCACCCTGTTTCGGCAGGACTCACTACATTCGACAAGACCTCTTAGTGATGTTGGATCCCTCTCCCTAAGCTCCCTTTTGTTTCGTTGAGACTTTGTCCTGTCGGCAAGACTTCATACGGAGCATTGGGCACTACATCGACATTAAATGTCGGGGAGACCTCCTACATTCGATGAGACCTCCCGCCGAGCTCTCTTTTCTTTAGCAACGCTGCTTTCCTTCGGCAAGACATCCTGACTTCGCCTAGACCTCACACCGAGGTCTTTTCATTCCACTGAGCTGATCTCTTGTCGGCAAGACAACACCGATTCGAGGAAACCTTCCCCCAACTTGGAACGTTATACCGAGGCTTCCTTTATCGGCGAGACCCCACTGGGTCACTGAGACCTTCTAGCGAAACCATCGCTTTGTCTCAGGCTCCAAGATTCCATTCGGCAAGACATTTGAGTGTCGGTGAGAGATCTTACCGAAAGCAAGAGGCTACCCCGAGACCCCTCATCTTCTATCGGCAAGACATTGTTGATCTCACCCTGAGACATTTCATTCTACTAAGCTCTAGATCTCCTTTAGTGTGACTCCCATCGGTCGAGAAGACATCATGGCGAAGTCCATCGGTCATATTGATTCCTGTTTCTGTCGCTGAGACCACCTTCATTCACTGAGATGTCTTATAGAATTCCTTTTTCGTTGGTGAATTCTTCATTTTGGGAAGACTCCTGGTGAGACCCTGACTTGTCGGTGAGACCTTGTCCTATCAGCCAGAAGTCTCGCCAGGCTCCTTATCTTTTGACGATGGGCTACTTTTCATGTCGGGGAGACATCTCTACTTCAACATGACCTTATGCCAATGTCAAACATTCTCCACGAAGTCTTTCATTGTTGGTGAGACTCCTAACGAAGGGAAACATATCGAGGCCCCCTTCATCGGTGAAACCCCACTGGGTCGCTGAGACCTTCTGGCAAAACCATCGCTTCTTGGTGAGCTCCCTTTTATTATCGGCATGACCCCTTGGTGTTGGCGAGACATCTCACCAATCATCATTCTTTATACCGAAGCCACACCCCTTCGGTGAGACTTCAGTAGGTCGCCAGGACCTTATGCCGATATGAGTCCCTCTCAGCGAGACTTGGCCAGTCGCTGAGACATCTTGGTGACCCAACCCTCCTTTTGGCAAACTGTTTCCCTGATGACTCTAAACCAACTACTATCGGCGAGACTTAACTCCTCGCTGGGACCTCATTCCAAAAGACATCTCACACTGAAACCTTATTGTTGTCAGGGAGACTTCACTGGTCGCCGAGACTTCTCTCTAATTGCTTTCTCATGCCGATAGATCTTTAAGTCGGGGAGACTTCACTAGTCGCCAAAACTTTTCCTGTAGGTGAAAACCACTCGCTGTGACATTCCTAGGGTCTTGCCAATAGGCAGCATAGAAGCATATTTAACCAAATGCATTATGGGTCAGGGAGACCCAGATAATCTCATGCCGATAGAATCTCTAATTTGAAGCATTCGGACTTGCCCCCTACTAGTCGGCGAGACATCTGGAAGGTCTTGCCGACTTTCTCCTTAAGGAAAAGAAAAATGCCCAAACTTGACTAAGGCAGACCCTTGAGCTGAACTCCCTATGAAATGTCAGTAGATGCATGACCTAACCCCTGATGCGAATGTCTCACTTGGCCCTCAAGAACACCTGCAACATAGATGCCTTGCCTGATTGAGCCTGAGGGTGAAAATTAGGTAACAAGTACAACTTCAATAATTACTAGGGGGAAGGTTTATGAGATACAATGACTCACCTTGGGGAGATGATAATATTTCTTAAGAAGTATAGAATATTGCATTTGTGTATCTAGATTATAAAATTCTTAATAAGGATAAAATAATGAAAAGAAACTCCTTATTGTGGATTTATGATCAATTTAGTTATATGAAATGATCAACAATATATTCCAATCTAAATATTTGAGATTTAGATACCACTAGCTCTTGATCAAACAAGATGACATTCACAAGATAAAACTTTATAAAGTCATTACATGGTCACTATGAGGTTACAATAGTAATATTAAACTTAAATATTGTGTTGGTTCCCCATTTTGACTATGACTATTTTTGCTTGAATCCTACTCCCTTATGTGCATTGACCTTGTTTGACCCATCATTTATAACCAACCTAATAAATACCAAGTGGGTCTTCCTTGGTCAAGTTTACATTTGTGTTCCCCCTTTCTGTCCCCTTGAGCCTATCATGTGTTGGCAACTGCCAAAATCCAAGTATATTCTAACTACAAGGCATTTTCTAGTCATTTTCTCTAAGTGTTTGTAGGTTTTCAAACTTTTAAAAATTTTGGGTTTCTCTTACCTAAGTACCAGTTCATTTGTCCCCTTGAAACCTTGATGCTTTGAGTTAATTCCTTTGTTGTGTCAAAGTTTTAGGCCCCTTACTTTCTCAAGTACCATTTCCCTATCACCCGTGATCCTCAAAACTCTGAACATTTATCATAAGTCATTTGTGCATTAGAGTTTTAGACCTTCACTTCCCTATGTACCATTTCCTTTTTCTCCCTAAACCTCATTCCTTTTCCTTTCCTTGTCACCTTTAACTCCCTCACCAAATGCACTAAGTTATCTTTCTTGAAGTTGAACTTTTGACCTTCCTCTTACTCAATTATCTATCATGAGGCATTCTTAAATTCTAGTTCTAAACTTCTCTTCAATGTTTTATCCCTTGAGGATTTTGTGCTAGAACCATCAACCCCTAAATATTTTAAATTCATGTGCCTTTCACTATTCAAACCCATCTACCTACCTATACATCCCAAGTCATCGTAAATGACCTAATAAGGCTCTACAACTATCAAATCATATTTTTTAGCACTTAGAAATCATTCTTTCTTCTAAAGGTATGGATTCAAAGGGAATATATTAGGAAAGTGTCCCATAATATATATTTAATACAATAGTTATGGTTTTAAGTCCAATGATATTCATGCCATCCTCTAACCACTCTTTCAAAAAAATCTTGAGTTTTTCCTTAGCTAATGCTCTATATCTAGAGGCATCGTAAATAAAAGAATAATTTACAAGTTTAGAGAATGTTCCTCCATACGTACCCTAGTACTTTGGACATGGTAGGTGGGTTTTCACATGATTTTGGGCATGAACCTCAAGGGATTGATAATTGTAACCAAATAATGATGTGATTCCTCATGTCATCCATGATTTCATCATTATAAGGTTCCCACATGCAAACTAGGCACCTAATATGTGAATATAATATTCCAAATCACTTTCTATCTAAGAGTTTGGTCATTTTTACTCTCCACATGACTACAAGCCAAAGGAGATTCTAGAGTTTCAACCCCTATAAATTTGACTGACATTAGAGTAGCAAATATTTATAAATCACATTGAGATTCATATTATGAATTATTCTTGTAAATGAATATCTCCATGGTTATAGTTTTATATATTTTGGGAAGTTCTAGATTAGGGTTTCCCCTCACCACATTTACTATTGTAATTATAATCAAAGATTAGATGAATGATACAATATTTCAATTCATTACAAGCTTTGTAACATTATTTTCTTCATTACATATAAATTTCTATGGTCTAGGAAGGATAACTAAGTATGTTCATTTATTTAAGATTATTATTTGTGGTGTATATGTATGAACAACTCATATTCTTTCTAATTTTGATTTATTGTTCCTCATGGTGTACTTGGACATTATGACCCAATGAATGGGCACCAGTCTTGGAAGTTATGATCCACCATATACCTAAACTAAAAATATCATTACCCATTAGACTAGGAGTAGGTTTTATAAACCAAATAATGATCTTAAGTGAACCCGAATAGCTAAATCATAGAAGGATCATGTCTAATATGTATGCACCTTGTCATTGTGTATGTAATTTTAAATAAAGTTATCTTAATAGATGATAATAAGGTTTTGATCTATTAGTACATGTTTTTAAAGGTGATATATTGGCTTAATAAAGGTAAGGTTGTCTTGACCTAGCGACAGATATAGGGGTCAAGTGTACATTGGGTATAGCTATTAATTGTTATTACATTTTATTTGATATGAAAACCCATTTAGGATAATTTTGGGAATACTCTCTCAATTTTAGTTGAGCTCAAATTCAGAATGTTTTATCCACCTTAGAAATTGGTCCAAAGTTGCTCTACCTAGTCATGAGGTTGAGGCTTTGCCCTAATTTTGACACCCCTAGTACTCAAGAAGAGTCCTACCTTTAAGGGATCATAATTTTGAGCACCAAAAGAATGGCATCATTGTCAAGGAAAATTATCCATTATTGGGTTGTAGTAAAATGATGATATCTTAAAAACATTTCTAACAAAAATTTCTAGCAATACATTATGTTTGGGTGAGTGTGATTGCTCATTAGCTCATGCCTAATAAATGGTTCCATTGTCAAGGATGATTTAATTATAGAAACATCTTGAAGACCTCAACAACTCACAACGAGGAAATTAACATTTTCTAGTACTTCAAATTTTTAGCTACTAGGAAAAAAATTGTCTCTTCTTAAGTGAAGAGTTGTGACTCTAGTTCAGTCAACCCAAAATTAGTTTGAAAATCAAAAGGCTTTGTGATGGAGAGAAGAATGGAAATAAATTACTAGCAAGAGGAAGATTAAACTTCTATGAATGCACAAATACATTCATCTTGGGAAGCTCTAAATAGTGGTAATTCATTTAAATCTACCTATCTTTAGGCAGAGATTTTTCATTTTTTGATTGAGATCAACACCTATTTAATTCTAAATTTTCTAGTAGTAGAATTGTATACACCTAAAAATGGTGTGGATAATCTAATTAATTAAATATGATTTATTTGATTAATTAACCTTTAATTCTTCTACTATTAAATAAATAGAAATATTTATTTATATAGTTCATCTTTTAAATTCTTTAATCTCTATTCTATTATTTCATCTTAATTAAATAAATGAATTTCACTTTGTTTTATTTAATTATCATAATCAAATTCATCTACTATTGAATAAATAGAAATATTTATTTATATAGTTCACATTTATATTCTTATGATTATTCGCTCTTAATTAAATAATCAAAAACTTCAATAGTTTGTATTTAATTATCATTATCCTTCTTTTATTAAATAAACAATATCAAAAACATTTGTTTATTTTAATAATTGTTATTTCTTCCTAAATTTGAAATAAATCCAAATATTCAAATTTATGCACATATTTCTACAGCTAATCATATTCATCTACTAAATTAGATATGATATGTCAAATTTAATTCATCTCAACCTTCACGGGTAAATTTGGAGACAAATTGGAGACAAACTTACAGGTGAACTTCTTCATCTTCTTCCATTGATTCTTCCTATCATCTGGCCAAATGTTTTTGTGGGGAGGAATAATCTTCATAATCAACTCAGACTTCTTCATCCTTCACCACTCAATCCTCAAGATCAAATCCAGACTTGCTTTGCTGCCCCTTCACAAATGTGTTGTCGAGAATCTATAAATACAGCCTTCTTCTACAAGAAAAGGATCCCAACTTTGTGCAATCTTACTCTGCAGAAATACCACTTGAGCAATCAAGCATCTTAGCAATAGCATTATCATTTAGCAATAACAATCATAGCATTTTAGAATCAATATCATGGCTGCATCATAGTTTACTATAGCTTCCTTTTATCAAGTTTCATGTCAATTTAGATCACAGTAGCTGCATCATTATCATTTGATATCATCATATAGGATTAGATTATTGCATTTAGCAGCATCTCATTCTCTAGATTGGCATTTTAATAGTCACAATGCTTACCAAATTTGAGAGCCCAGTGACTTAATAAATCTTTGGAGATAAAGAACAATATGACGCTTTCAAGAGTTTTCCTGTGTTAATTAGATTAATTATTGTTGATTCTCTTGATCTAATGTCTTATTAAGAACTGTTGTTTGTTATTTTACTCATTACTTATTCCACACTTACATTTTGGTGCCCACCATGGGGCCTCTAACCCTATATTTTACATCTCTTTCCGAAAAGTGTCTGTGCAAGCTTCTAACGTGTTTCTTTTAGCACAATTGAGAGATTTTATAGTGCATCCACCAGATACTTTAGCACATCAGACGACTATTCTGGCACATCCACCAGAAACGTCAGCGCATTTGAAGACTGTTCTAGTGCATTTGACTAAACTTCTAGCACACTGACTTTGTTGTAGTGAATATAATCAATTCTATAGTGCATAAGATAAATTATGTAGTGCATATGATCAATTTTGTAGCACATATGACCTATGTTCTAGCGCATCTGTAATTTGTCTAAATTGTTGTCTAGATCCGATGTGACCGCGGTGAATGGTTTCATTGTTTCTTTTAGATTAAAAAGAGCCAATCCTAGGGTAGTTATTGGATTAAAATACACCAATCCTAGACTAGTCATCATACATTGCTATCTCGGTTAAAATAAACATCATATCTTTTGTGAAGCAATATCTTCACATAGAATGGAAAATTGTCATTTGGGCTTTAAAAACTGAACATTGTCTGTTGTGATTGTACTGTGATAGGCCTATGCTCTCCCCTTAACTGGGTGATCAAAATGTCAAACTCATCTTTTAATTTCATGCACTTTATGCTTTGTTAAATCCTTTAGAATTCCTAACATAGTGGGAAAAAGTACTCACCCTACAGGAATGACCTAAGTGGGAACAACCAAAGCCAGGTTTTCCAACCCACTATAAAATAAAATTAAATATGGGGAAACCCACATTTACCAGAAGTGTGCAAGATAACCATCCCAAAAATCTTTGTTCTAAAGATTGGGAGGTCTTCTGAGGGAGTTTATCATTTGCCGCTCCAAACAGATACCCTATCTACGAACCTTAGTTTAGAATCCAAATGAAGTAAGTTTTTGAACATTATAATACTCACGGTGCAAGGGGAGGGAAGAATTTTCCCCCAAGACACTAACCATATAATTTCCAAGGACTGTTTGCTCAAGGGATCAAGAAATATAACTTTGAGTACACGCCTGGAAAAGACAAAAACATGGGCGCCCTCTAGGGGGTGACATGGTTGTGTGAGTCAATGCAATTTTAAGATGTGGGCTATTGAGTATTATGATGACCTTTTGACCTTAAGAGTGAGTTTGCTTGAAGTGTATTCTTTGTAAAATACTAGTGGGAATCAAGGAGGATCATGTTTGATTCTTGAACATACACTTATTGTTTAGATTCTAGGACTTAAAAAAAAATTACAACTGCTTGCTGTGTTTTCAAAATCATTAATTCAGATAAGATCATCTAGAAAAACACAAAAATTTTGACAAATCAACCTATGAAATTTATGTTAAGGGATTGGAAATCAACAACATTTGTCAAGAAATCCCTTGCAAAAAGAATCAAGAAACCAAAGAAGCAACTTCGCTACAAAAAACTTTTGGAAAGGAGACACTTGTTATATCAAAGTAGGAAAATCTTACTTGAACTTCAAACTTTCATCCATAGATATCATGACTTTGCTAGAGGACATATTAATGATTTTGCTTTAGAGCCTTTATATTCACAAGCTTATTTCCAATGAAGAGATCTTTCACAAAAGCATAATCATAGTCAACCCATTCGTCATTCTTTCATCCCACAACCAACAATACAATATTCCAACAACCCAAATCAATTGTTACAATAGAGAAAAAATTGGAAACATTAGGCTTTTTTTTTATCTTTTTTGCAGAAGACCATTTTTCAAAAAATTATGCATGAAAAGCCACTTTTTGAAGGTATCATCCCTTTAGATCATCAAATTCAAAGATTTACCAACAAGATACCCTATCAAAAAAATCCATGATTCAGAAAATTACACCTCGAAATCAAACCTTTTACTGAGAGGAAAACCAGAACAAGTGAACAACACTATGAACAATTCCAGAATAGCACATACACCCAGTCTTTTAGCGCACCTGCTGTCCAAATAGCGCATACAACCACTATTTCAACACATCTAACTAATCCTACAGTGCATCTACAGTCTGTCACCAAAATTTACCAGTGTCAGAATTTACCAGTATCTTGGCACATCCACAGTTTGTTTTAGCACATATATCATGTCTGACAACACATTCACCATATCTTTTAGCACATTCATAGTTTTTTTAGTGCATCTGCCTTCTATAATAGCGCATCCACAGAACCAGAAAATACAGAGCTATTTGAAACTACTAACAGACTTTTGACATCAAAACTCGAATCTTTGTTAGAACAGAAACATTTTTTCAGTCCAAATAGTGTCTTAAACCTAAAAAAAATAGGATTTTTGCAAGTCAAAATTTATCAAATTAAACCAAGATCTTGTAACCTTAAATCATTAGACACAAATTCTAGATTATTACATTGAGTTTCTTTATCAGGATTTTGTCATCCTACAATCATGAAATGAAAAAAAAAATAAGATTTTTAACTTATTCACATCAATAGAATTTATCATTCTATTCGAATTAAGTTAAAATCCTTGGCACTCATCCAAAAAGATAAAAGTTTAGTGAGAATAACAAACACTTGTATGCCAATTTTGACAAGGTTACAAAGACAAAAACTTAGAGAAAAGGAATTGAAACATCAAACACAATGGTTGAAGAAAATCCCTTTCACAAATTTCACCAAAAAGATACAAATGAAATAACCCAAGAGGACATCCAAACAGCACAACAAGATCCCAATTTCCATAAATTTATGGAAAAAGTCTTAGAATAAGATATGGAAAAATACCTTTTAATGCTAGTTGAATTAGGTGCAAAACTTCCAAAAGATTTTTATATCAATCGATTAAAAGAAGCACTTGTGAGAACTGAAATTGCATCACAAAACACAGATCAAGTGGTAGCACTAACACATCAAATGAAAAAATTTAACTTCAAGATATGCAAAAAGGAACCACGAAAAGGTACTCATTACAAGACATTTGCCCTTATCCCTTTGATCCAAGTGTGGACATGATACAATTTCCTAGACATTGTGAATTCCCAAAATATGACAAGTACAATGGTAAAACAGATCCAATTAACCATGTGAGGGAATTCAAAACCATGAGTTTAGAACTTGCACAAGAGGAAACTTATCTAATGAGGTTATTTCCAAGGAGCTTAGGAGGTCAATGTATGGATTGGTTCTCTAAACTACAACCAGGGATTCAAACTTTTGAAGAACTGGTCAATAGATTTATCTCACAAATTTCCTTTAATATTCAACATGAGGTAACAATAAAAGACCTTTACAACATGAAACAAAAGAAGGATGAAACATTCCTCTGATTTCTACAATGATGGCGACAATTGTTTGCTAGATATCCTCATTTTATACCTAAAGAAGAAAAGATGGAACTATTCATTGACAACCTAACTGATGACATGAGCTATAGGCTTGAACTATCATGCCCACCTACATTTGAGAAATTCATTGAAAATGGGCTCAAGATTGAAGAAGCCTTGGTCAAAAGAGGGGTAATAAAACATTACAATGAAGGATCAAACAATGCAAATTCCTTAAATCACTATGGTAACAATGATAAACCTAATTTTTGGTAAAAGAATAGAAATACTGGAAACAATGATGCTACAAATGACACACAAAATGCAAAACCAGTATTTAATTTGATGGAAACTACTGCAAAGACCAATCAATATAATGACCAAAACATCAATCAGAATGTCAGTCAAAACAACAATCCAAGCAATGGAGAATCTAAGCCACAATCATATCCAAGACCATCAAATCAACAAAGATTCACACCATTAGGACAAACACTAGAATCAACAATGAGAGAAATTATTGCAAATGAACTTATCACCTTACCTGAAGCAAGAAATTGGGAACCAAAAGTAAAACCATCTTGGTGGAATGATGTTGACTAAATTGTAACTTTCATAAAAATAAAGGACATAAAACAAATGATTGTATGTAGTTGAAACATCTAGTACAAGATTTGATTGACAGCAAGAAAGTATTCATAGAAGGACCTCAAACAAACAATGATCATGGTGCATTTAAAAATCCTTTACCAAATTATGAAAAGGGAGAATCTTCTTCTACAAACGGTAAAGGTAAAAATGTAAACTACATTTATGATAGCACTATTCATTGTATATCTACAGTTGAGAATAATGATGTTGCTAACAATCAAACTGATAATGTGGAAACCAATGACATCATACCCATAGATCTGATCCCAAACATGGATACATCTGACAATCAGATCAATGTCGTAAAAATCAGGGAAAACCAAGATTATCAACTAGTCAACGTGACAACAAGGGGGAAATCCAAGGTAATATTGAAAGGAGTTTCATCTAAAACTATTGCTACCCCTTCAAATCAATACAACATTGTCTATCAACTACAAAAAATATTGGCACAAATATCAATTTTGGAACTCCTTAAAATCTCACCATCTCATAAGGAGGTTTTGGAACAAGCTCTTGTGGCCACAAAAGTACCCAATAATTTGGATGTTTGTCAATTCCAGACTATGGTGGGACACTTAACCATGCCTCACTGCCTATCATTTTTAGAATGAGATGATGTGTCACTTACTCATTTGCACAATGTCTCTCTTCATATTGAAGTCTTAATCCACAAACACCAAGTAAAACATGTATTAATAGATGGCAGATCTGGTTTAAACATTTGCACTTTAAAATTGGTTCATGCACTAGGTTATTTTGATAATGCTATTGATTCCAGAAGGAAGATCACAATAAAATTCTATGACGAAGAAGAGAGATCCTCCAAGGGGTTGATCATGTTGCCTATTCAAGTGGGACCAATTGTCAAGAATATAGTTTTCCAAGTGTTAGAAAAAGAGATAACATATAATATACTCTTGGGATGTCCATGGATTCATGAAATGTAGGCAATTCCTTCAACCCATCATTAGTGCTTAAATTTTCTAGTCAATGGACAAGAAGTCATTATTTTAGTTGATTACAATAATCCCCAAACTTGTAACACGCTTAAAACAATTCAAGACACTTTGGTGCCCCATAATAGAGAAGTAAACACTTCTAATTCATCCAATGGTGAAAAGAAACTAAATTTTATATCTAAATGGGTTGAGAAAAAGGACCAATCAAAAGAGACAAGTGTTGTTGACTCCACTTCATCAAACAATGAAGCTCAATTGGATTCTCTATCATAGCAATTCAAAGACAAGATCCAGTTAAAAGACAAGGGCATGGGAGATTATTCTATTAAGCAATCTTTATGTTTTTCATAATTGCTACCATCTCCAAGGGCATATGGATAGCCATCAACATCAACACAACAATCATCAACACCTACCACAGTTTTAGATGATAGATTTGTAAAGGCAGGTACTCTAGAAGAAGAATCTGAAGATAAGGCATTCTCAATTGGCTCATAAACCAAAGAAGAACATCTAGAGATTTTGGGAAAAACCTTTACAAGATTGGAGAAGTTCAATGTCAGATTAAATCCTAAGAAATGTGTGATTGGGGTTACATTAGCAAAGCTTCTAGGTTACATAGTTTCAGAAAAGGGCATTGAGGTGGATCTTGCCAAGGTCAAGGCAATAATGGAAATGTCACCACCAAAGAATATCAGTCAATTACGATCTCTACAAGGCAGGCTACAATCAATCAGGAGGTTTATCTCCCAATTAGCAGATAAAATTCATCCCTTCAATCATTTTCTACATAAGAATGTCTCTTTCAAATGGGATCAACAATGTGAAACAACTTTCAATCAAATAAAGCAATATCTGATGTCACCTCCCATATTAATGCCACCTACAGAAGAGAGACCATTGTTACTATGCATTGCAATAACTGACATTTCTTTAGGAGCTCTATTAGCATAGGAAGATCCTAAGGGAAGGGAACAGGCTATCTATTATATTAGCAAGACAATGAATGGTTATGAGATAAATTACACCTTCATCGAGAAAGCTTGTTTGGTAGTGGTATTTTCTACCCAGCAGTTGCGGCATTATATTTTAACCCACACAATCAGACTCATAGCAAAGATTGATCCATTAAAGTACTTACTTAGCAAGGCTGCTCTAATAGGAAGACTATCCAACTGGATCATGATCTTGAGTGAATTTGATATCTAGTATGTGGATAGAAGAGCCATCAAGGGTCAAGTGATAGTCAATCAGTTAGCTGAGGCTCCATTACCAGATGATCGTCCAATGAACATTGAGTTTCCTGATGCAGACATTCTTACTATGACAACACAACAATGGAGGCTTTATTTTGATGGGTCATACACACAATGTGGGTCTGGTGCAAGAATTATATTTGTTACACCTCAAGGACATACCATCCCAAATTCATATAGACTCATGTTTCCATGTACAAATAATGTAGTTGAGTATGAGGCATTAATTATTGGCATCAAAGTGGTAGTTGAATGGAAGATCACAGAGCTACAAGTATATGGAGATTCACAACTAGTCATTTATCAATTAAATGATGAATATCAAACCAAAGATGAGAAGTTAATGTCGTATAAGAAAATGGTGGATGATCTCAAAAAGTACTTTGTGGATATCAAGTTTGAATAGATTCCAAGGGTAGAGAACAAAGTTGTTGATGCTATGGCGACGATTGCTTCTCTCTTACAATTTCCAGAAAAGTAAGGTCGTTATGAGTTTATGGTGGAACAAGTGTCTAATCTTGCTTATGATAATCCAAAATCTCAGACCATATGCCATTTAGTTGGCGTTGAATCCTCCATTTATGGAAAGACCTATGCTTACTTGAAAGACAATATCCTCCCTCTTGATCTTTCCCAAAATCAAAAATGCAATTTCATTCGCCAAACCATATGACATACCTTAATTGCTGACATACTTTACCGTCGAGGTCTAGATGGTACTCTTCTCCAATGTCTAGAACATAACGAATCTAAGACGGCCTTACATGAGGTTCATGAAGGTATTTTTGGAACTCATTCAAGTGGACTAACCCTAGCAAAGAAACTCCTCTATTTGGGGTATTACTGGCCGAATATGGAGGAGTCTTATCAATTTGTTAAGAAATTCCAGAAATGTCAAATCCATGGTAACTTAATCCATGCGCCAGCACAAGAATTGCAACCATTGACTTCAACATGGCCCTTTTGTTAGTGGGGACTAGACCTGGTAGAAAAAATTAATATGTCTTCATCCAATGGACACAAATTCATAATCACAACAATAGGACACTTTACAAAGTGGATAGAAGAGGTTCCCTTAACAACAATCACTAGAAAGCAAATTTCTTCTTTCATATTGAACTACCTCATCTGTAGGTATGGAATTTCTTAGTCCATTGTCACAGACAATGGTTGACCTTTTAAGAATCAAGATGTGTAGGAATTGTGTGAGAAGTTTCATATCCCCCATTTGCTTTGAGCTAGTTGGGGGAAATAAACCTTTTAAGAATCAAGATGTGTAGGACCTTTTAACAATCACTAGAGAAGCTAGGAAGGAGAATGGTATTTGCTTTGTATCTTGTTTGTGAGTTAATCATTATTATTATGTGAATTATCACGAGACGTGCTCTACAATGTATCACTGATGAAATTTGGAATTCGCATAGGAAAGTGATTGATTCTTGTCTGTTTATGCAAGAAATGCTCAGGTCATCTTGCTTTAATTATACTTAGATGCTTGTGTTCACTTGCAATATCAAAAATCATGAAAGTAGTACTCAGGTCATCATGGTCTAAATTATACCATTGATGCTTGTACTCACTTTCAACATTTTAAAAGCTCAATGATGATAAAAAGCACAATAAATGGACTGTTAAGATGCCAATGCTTGCATGTAAATTTGTATAGTAAATTAGATTGCATTCATGTTAGTTTAACATCTACAGAGTATTTGTTACAAAAGTTGGTAAAGGATTAAAAAACGATGTTATCTTTTCTCATAAATGGATTGAGTATACTTGACATTAACAAAAACATCATCATTATCATGTAGCTGCATAATCATTTCCATTGCATACATTAGAGAACATTATTATATCATTTCATCATTCAAACATTTGATCATATAATTTTCATTAATCATGTCATTTCTTCATTTGTGCATCACATCATAAAATTGCATGAAAAAAATATCAAAAACAAATCTCTATGAATTTACATTTTCATTCATCCATTCATCATATCATATATCATACATTCAAAGTACCATTATATTGATCATTCATTCATACATTCATTGCATCATATATTTACATTTGAAATATCAAAAATAAAAGTGCATCATATCTCATTTATATCATTATGTCATATATCATAGAAACATCACATCCAAAATCATACATATAGATGCATTTTCATATCATTTACATATATCTATTATCATACAACTATCATCATGCATCCATACATCATTATTATTCACATAATCACATGTAACCATCATAGATAAAACATCATCAAATCATAACATGTCATCATGATCATAAATTGCATCCATAACATCAAAATATAAATCATCACATGGCATATAGAACATAGAAATTAAATGCATCCATCATAGAATCATATAACTCATATAAATCAATAAAATCCATCGCATATCATATAGATCTCAAAATCATAATGTCAAGTATACAATGATGTCTGAAATATAAGGAGATGTAACATCAAAAATGGTTGTAAATGAAAAAACTGGAGTATACATCATATCTCAAAATACATCAGAAAGTACAATCATACGACTATGTGTTGCTAGCTCCAGATGGTGTAGGCATCTCTGGACCAATCCCTCTACCACCATACGTACCAGGATCTCTCGGGTCTCCCCGAAGAGGTTGTGTAACACCCCTACTCATGGTCTTGGACTGGCTCCTACCAGATCGAGACTGGGCATAACTCACTCTCTGCTCGGAGGGAACTGCATCATGGTACCGCCCTTTGTAGTACTCTACCTCCCAACCTACACGAAGAACCTCTCTCATATAATCTGCTAAATATGTACCATCAACCAATCTTTATAACCTGTCGGTTGTCAACTGTGCCTACTCTGCAGCTCGTCTGGCTACATCTCTCTCGGTTGTCAATGAGGCAATTTGTGTCCGAGCAACTACCAACTGTCCCTGTACCTAAGCAAGATCATGTGCATGAGATTGGGCCTGTTTCTACATCTGAGTTTGTGTCTGCACTAGTAAACCCCATGCCTGTATCAATTTCCCCTATAAGGTTTGTACCTGCACCTGTAGACTCGCAATATGTGTCTGCTGATGTTGAGAAGGTACACCAATTTGAACACATTGCTCCACAGGGGCTACTAGTGATCACCTCTTATGAGGTACCATATAATCCTAGAAATCTAAGGTTGGACTTGATCCACCTGCACTCGACCCACCTGCACCTGGTCCTCCACCTCCTCCACCACCATCTCCTCCATCATCTCCACCCCCGTCTCCACCACCTCTTTATACCTCCTCATCATCACTACTATCATCCTCATCACTGCTCTCCACATCCTGCTCCTCCTCCACATCCTCCTCCACATCCTGCTCCTCCTCCACACCCTCCTCTCTCCTCCGTCGGTGGCCATTTACAATTGCAACCTCCTCCTCGCTAGGTAGTGGCATTGGCTCATCAGGAATAGATATTTGTGGAAATGGATGTAAGGCAAGATACTCTACATAATCTACAGTAATCAAAGGCTCAATAATGTTAGGAAAAATATCCCAATCTGAAGGTTGTAGGTTCAAGTACTCTTGAACAACAGTATCATATGAAAGGCCGAGTCCCCACTCAATAGAATCTATTTGACGTCAGGCATAATGTGCAATGCCCTAGGGCATGCCCTGTACAATGCCATACTATTTGAGCACTCTCCTCAATAAAAATCTATCGATCACCCAACGAGTCCTACCAATCAGAAACATAGACTGACAAAGGTACCCCATCTTTGTATCATTGTCATCCCAATGCTCACAATCCAGATAGGGCTGCCATGTAACGGCCTCCAAATCATCCAAAACTCTCCTCCAATGCTCTAACTTACCCAGTTTGGGTTGAGTAAGATGACCTATATATCTATGAACATATGGCCTCATGGCCGGTCTCTATCTAACTGTCACTGGGCGCATAACAGTTATATGCTTCCACGCCCACACCTGAAGCAATGTAACCCCTGCAGACAAATTGTGACCTCAAAGGTAGACAACTTGATGCAAATCATGGTAAAGATTTGCAAGCATACACATACCCCAATCATATCTCATACCATGCACAATCATACTCTCTAGAATACGACCCCAACCAACAGAAAGTCCCTTTGACCTGTGATCAGGACAAAGGAACCCTCCAATAAAACTAGCAAGAATTGAAGGTAAGGTAGCATAGGCATCCACCATCTCATGCCATGGAATCTCATATCCAAAAATAGTATCATCCTGGAACACTCTATGTAGAGCATCGGTCCCGCCCTTCTTTGAAGAATCATAAACAACAATATCACCAACAACAGGTATCCTCAAAATCCGCCAAACATCCTCAGGAGTGACTATTATCTCACCGGTAGGAAGGTAGAAGGTATTATGCTCACTATGCCACCTCTTTGCTAGGGCTATCAAGAGACCTCGATTAATCCTAATCTGGGGTATGTCTAGAAGAGACGACAAACCACAACGTATGATGACTACTGTGTCAAGCTACACTATTTGCGGTATCAAATCAAATGTCCTAGGAAACCACTCTTGAATCTGTAGGTTCACAAACGACTCCTATCATCATGAAATATTGAAAGTTAGTAATCTTTGTCAATCATCAACATCAATCAGCTTATCAAATCTAATCAGCTCTAATGAGACTTTTTGTCAAATCTCATGAGCAACTATCAAATAAACCTCGCCTATCATGAGGTCAATCATCAAATCTATCAATGAATCTCGCCTATCATGAGGTTTATTGGTCAAACTATCATTGTACCTCACCTATCATGAGGTCAATCATCAATCTAAAATTGTACCTCGCCTATCATGAGGTCAATTAATCAAATCAACCTTGCCTATCATGAGGTTTATCAATCAAACTATAATTATTTCTCGCCTATCATGAGGATAACTATTGTCAATCAATCATCAGACCTCACCTATCATGAGGTTGAACATCATATACTCTATCAAGATCATCAATCATATCAAATTAATGGCTGACATGATCAAAAATTGACGTAATCAAGAACAAAATTGACAAATTACATCATTCTGACTTCAATGCGCTAAAACAGGTGATAAAAGCACTATTTCATTAGATGTACCATTTCAAGAGGCAAATGAACCACTTTAGACGGTCAATGCACCATATCATCAGATGTGCTACTGTACCCTACGTATGCGCTACACTTTTTGACCAATGCGCTGAAACTCGGATGTGTTATTTAATCCTATCTATGCGCTAAAACAACTAACCTATGTGCTATTCTAGTGAACACACTAAAACATAACTTAAATGCGCTACTGTGGCCTACAAATGTGCTAAAAGAATTCAAAAAGTTCAAATCCAAAATAAATGCATGAAAAATGAGAAAACACGAAAAACAAGGAGGTTGAAGAGTACGTACTGAAGGTCCGTAGGCAGTTGGGCGGTTGTATCGACACACGTGCTCAAAATGGTGAGTGTGGTAAGGGATTGACATTTTGCTCCAATTCACTCTCTCTCAAATTTCAAAACTCAAATTGCACAAATGAATTCTAAATCACCCTTTTAGCTTTTTAATAAAGTGATTAAAGGTGATTTTTATGGGATTTATTTAATTTATTTATTGGAGGCTTAATTCAAAACTCATCACAAGGGCATCTTTTAAACTATTCATCAGGAGATAAATTATTTCATCATATCTTTATCAAATCATTAGAAATCATCAGAAAATCATGAAAATTTTGAAAAATTCCAAAACTATAAAAAATAAAAAATTCATCAATTTATCTCCCCATGGAGCATATATTTATCATCACAACAAAATCAACATCTAGGGCATACTGAAAAAATTTCGTTGGTATTAGTAGCAGCAGCATAAATTTCTTTGAAGCAATGTGTAAACACATCACTTCAAAGAGGGGCAAAATGTATACACCTAAAAATGGTCTGGATAATCTAATTAATTAAATATGATTTATTTGATTAATTAACCTTTAATTCTTCTACTATTAAATAAATAGAAATATTTATTTATATAGTTCATCTTTTAAATTCTTCAATCTTTATTCTATTATTTTGCCTTAATTAAATAAACGAATTTCACTTTGTTTTATTTAATTATCATAATCAAATTCATGTACTATTGAATAAATAGAAATATTTATTTATATAGTTCACACTTATATTCTTCTGATTATTCTCTCTTAATTAAATAATCAAAAACTTCAATAGTTTTTATTTAATTATCATTATCCTTCTTTTATTAAATAAACAATATCAAAAACATTTGTTTATTTAAATAATTGTTATTTCTTCCTAAATTTGAAACAAATCCAACTATTCAAATTTATGCACATATTTCTACAGCTAATCATATTCACCTACTAAATTAGATATGATATGTCTAATTTAATTCATCTCAACTTTCATGGGTAAATTTGGAGACAAATTGGAGACAAACTTACAGGTGAACTTCTTCATCTTCTTCCATTGATTTTTCCTATCATCTCTCCAAATATTTTTATGGGAAGGAACAATCTCCATAATCAGCTCAGACTTCTTCATCCTTCACCATCCAATCCTCAAGATCAAATCCAAACCTTTGCTTTGTTGCCCCTTCACAAATGTGTTGTCGGGAATCTATAAATATAGCCTTCTTCTACAGGAAAAGGATCCCAACTTTGTGCAATCTTACTCTGCAAAAATACCAATTGAGCAATAAGCATCTTAGCAATATCATTATCATTTAGCAATAACAATCATAACATTTTAGAATCAATATCATGGCTGCATCATAGTTTACTATAACTTCCTTTTATCAAGTTTCATGTCAATTTAGATCATAGTAGTTGCATCATTATCATTTAGATATCATCATATAGGATTAGATTATTGCATTTAGCAACATCTCATTCTCTAGATTGGCATTTTAACAGTCACAATGCTTACCAAATTTGAGAGCCAGTGACTTAATAAATCTTTGGAGATAGAGAACAATATGACGCTTTCAAGAGTTTCCTATGTTAATTAGATTAATTATTGTTGATTCTCTTGATCTAATGTCTTATTAAGAACTGTTGTTTGTTATTTTACTCATTACTTATTCCACACTTACAAGAATAATAAAAAAAGAAACATGGATAGTTCTAATTATGGAATGAGAAATTATATGACTTTTAGAAGATATTGCAATGGAAAAATTTATGATGTACATTATGCTCATGTATATCCCACTTATCCCAACATGCCATAAAGATAAAATAATTGAACATGATAAAATGATAAATTAGCTCAAAAAGAAGAGAAAAATAACTGACAATAATTGAGCAATAGGAGGATAAATTAGAAAGAAATTGTATGCTTCTTACTGAGATGAATTGGGATAAAATCTTTAATGCAATTTTTTTGGCATGAGTTATCTAGATGTAGAAACATATGGTATTGGCCAATATCCCCTTCCTTATAGCATGTCATAAAAATAAGAAGTTGAATATGAGAAATTGAATTGTAGGAGGCACAACTTGCTATCCTCAAGAATCCAAATACCCTCTCTACAAGTAGAGAGGAAGATTTTCCCGAGTACTATGAAGATGAGGATGATCAATATAGTGTATCAATATATGAATCCATGGAAGGAGAAGATTAATATATTGAGTATGATGTGACTAATATGGAGTTTCACAATGATCAATGTTAATATAAAATAATATGAATTTCCTACTCACAACATAAAACATCCAAGGGAACTCATCCATATGTCCCACTAGCCCAATTCACCATATGAATACATGATAGCCCATACAAATGTAGTAGTGGTTTAGTTCAAAAATGAGTATCAATTTAGAGATGAACATGTTCCCACAATAATTAATGATACTATTGGTGGATCAAGTTATATTTTCATTGGAAAAAATAAAATATCACAATTGGTCAAGCTATTGTAATCCAATAATTACCCCTATTGTTTGTGGAAGCCAAATAAATAAAGAGGAAGATGTGTATACTAATGAGAAATCAAGTGAATATGGTCTTGAATTTGATTATATAGAGTGTGCACATGCTTGTGATGTAAAGAAAAATAAGAAACTAGTATCTTCTTTGATGTATTTCCCTATTTTATCCCTATCATTGATAATGAAGCTTCTAGTATTTGCTTAAATGAAGATGGCTTAGAGATGAATATAGTTGGTGATAATTTTTTTGAGAAAGTGTTAGCATAAAAAATCATTTTCAATGTGAAGACCTTTACCTTGATTATTATGAAGATAGTGATCAAGTGTCCATGCATATGCAATATTTTTTATCTTCCTCATGTGGATTGTGCTTAAATAGGTTCATAGGAAAATATTGTTACAATAATAAATAAAGAGGAAGAAATGTATCATTAAGTTTGATTTGAGCAAGTATGTATGACATGAAAAATTATAAAAGTGAGTTTGAAACAAAGAGAAAATTTGAAGAATAGGGTTCTTCATTTGAAGCATCTCAAAATATTGATCTTTGTTCTCATGGTGGTAGTTATAAGTTGAATCGTGCTTATAATTTAGATATGGAGAAGTGCATCAATACATGTGGAAGTAATGCATGTTGGTTGGTCGTTGTCTAAGAATTTGATGAGTACTTTGCTAAATATGAGGCTTTCCTTTGAAGCTATAGATTCTAATGTTATGGGTAATGGTAGCCTAAATTCGATTACTTTATATGGGTCCAACATACAATTTATGGCAATGTTAAAAACAACATTTATGGCAGGTTGAAGATCAACGTATTGGTCAACTTTTTTTTAAAGAGGGGTAAACACTTTTGATCAAAGCTATGAACCGATGAGGTCACAAATGAGGGACCTCATCTCCAACATAAACACTCAGCCATTACACCCAAATAGGGTTTGAAACTTGGTGGAAAGAATAATAAAACCACATTTAAACCATCACAGTATGCCAATACTGATAGCCTATTTCTCAACTTGATGGTGTGGGAGAGATTTAATTTTTTTAGATTGATTTACAAGAGGAATATCTTATTTATACAAACCAATAATGTAATTAGGCATAATTTTCTTTTCTATGTGAAGTGGAGGCTTTTATTTTTTCCTCAATTCAATTAAGGAGGTCAACTAGTATAGCAATAATACACCCACGGGTGATGTAAGTTTACTTTCTTCCATGTGTTTCAATTCTTGTATTGTTGACATAGTTTTTGGATTTTTACCCCCTATTTCTATGGACATGAATGATATATCATGGAATAGGTCATATAACTATTTTTTTTGTTTCCCTATTGTAGAAAATTTGATAGTGAAGTGCCTCTACATTTCTTTGGAAATTTCTATAATTTGATGCATTCATATCGAAGATATATTTTTTGTAATTAGGTGGTGGACACAAATTCAATTTGAGGGAGTCATCTTATTCAACAATCTTGTCTTTGATATAGGAAAGTAGTTATAATAACTTGTCTATTTCCTTATTTCATGGATCTTCTTATAAATTATAACTTGCAATTATGTTTTTGAGTTATTTTTGTAACCATATCTTCATTCCTTGTTCCTTCATGCCATTGTCTACAAGTGGGTGTGCTTGCAATCACCTTCAGTTTCCTCAATCCTCTATGTCATTGGATACAATTTATTTTCCTTATATATATTTGTATTTTTATTTTTGTCTGTCTTTTCTTATAAATATTGTGTTGTGTGTGTATTTTTGCAATCATGATCTATGTTTGATCATGATGAAGCATATTTATCCTAGTCTCCATTTTGTCCCTTATTTTGGTAAGCTATCAAAGATCTAGATTCTCATTGTGACTACAACAAATATTCATCCTTGACTAGAGTGAGTGATGGTTCCCCATGTTTACTATGTTTTCATGCTTTAATATTTCTCACTTATGTGTCTTGACCTTTTTTGGCCCACCATTTATAACTTATCTATGAAATCTTATGGATTCTTCCTTGGTCAAGTTTTCTTTTGTCATCCCCATTTTTTTCTCTTAGGCCTATCATGTGATAATAATTTTAAAAATCCAAGTATATTCTAAATGTAAGGAGTTTTCTATTCATTTCTCTAAGCTTTTACAAGTTGCTAGAATTTTAAGCTTTTACAATCTTTCTTACCTGTAACGTTGCATCTATCCTCCTGAAACCCTAGTGATTTGTGTTAATTCCTTTGTTATGTAAAATTTTTGGTCCCTTAATTCCTTGGGTACCATTTCTCTATCACCCCAAATACTTTAAGCCTTGACTATTTACCTTAATTCCTTTGTGTGTTTGAGTTTTAAACCTTCACTTCCCTATGTATCAATTTCTTATTTTCCCTAAAACCCTTATCATTTTCTTGTCAATGTCAATTTTTTTCCATCCCTCTCCCTTGGTACCTATTATGTGCCCCTCAATTTCTAATCCCTATTTTCCTTCACTATCTCAACCCCCACTCTTTCTTTTCATATCATCCCCTTCACTTGTTCCTTGATCTTTCCCTTATCTATGTTGGTGTTTCAAACTTCCCCTACCCAAGTACCCTTTCCTTGTCACTCTTGACTCTCTAACTAGTTGCCCTAAGTTACCCTTATCTAAGTTATACTCTAGCCTTCATTTTACTATAGCATCTATCATGAGGTATCCCCAAACCCCAATTCCCAACACCTTATTAGTGTGCTATCCCTTTAGGATTATGTGCTTGAACATGCTCCTATTTGGAAACCTAGTATGTTGCATACCTAATCTTTGACCCTTTATAATAGGTATGAATTCCTTATCATCCTTGTTATTGACCGCTAAAAATCTAAAAATCATATTCCTTTCACTATTACAACCCACCTACCTCCCTACGTATTCTAGGTCATCATAAATTGCATAATAAGGCTCTATAAACTACCAAATAATATTTGTTAGTGCTTGAAAAGCATTGTTTATTCTAAAGGTGTGAATTCAAAGGGAATAAAATATGAAAACAACCCATGATATATTTAATATTTTGGTTAGAGTTTTAATCCCAATGATATTCAAGCAATCCCCTTATTACTCTTTCAATGGATTTCACAAGATTGTCTTTGGCTTATGCTTTAGACCTAGAGACACCATAAATGAAAGAATGATTTATAAGTTTGGATAATGTTCCTCCATATTTCCCACAATACTTTTGATGCATTGGAGAGTAGTTTTTCATGTGATTTATGAGGCCAACTAGAAGGGATTGAAAAATGTGACTAGAGAATGATGAGGTTCCTCATTCCATCCATGATTTCATCATCTTGAGGTTGGCATGTGAAAAATGGGCAACTAAGATATAGATCTACATATACCAGATCACTTTCCATTCAAGAGGTTGATCATTTTTACTCTCCACACAAATGTAAGCCAAAGGATATTATATGGTCTTAACCCCTATAAATTTGGTTTCCTTTAGAGCAAAAGATGTTTGTAAATCACAAGGAATTTTTTATTATAAATTATTATTTTAAATGCATGTCTCCACAATTCCATTTTTAGATATTTTGGGAAGTTCTAGCTTAGGGTTTCCCCTCACCATATTTATTAGTGTGATTGTATTTGAAGATTAGATGAATGAAAAAAAATTCCAAGTTTTTACAAGCTCTATAACAATATTTTATTCATTACTTATGAGTTTTGGAAATATGAGATGGATAACTAAGCATGCTCATTTATTTCTTTTAATTTTTTATTTTTTTCCTCATGGTGTACTTAGACTCTATTACCCAATGAATAGGCATTGATCTTGGAAGTTATGATCCACCATATACCTAAAATAAAAATTATATCATTAACAAGTATATTAGGAGTAGGAATTAGATATGCATGGTGTTCATGATTTAGTGTTATAAACCAAGGAACCATCTTATGTAAACACAAATAGTTAAATCACCAAAGGATCGTGTCCAATATGTTCACACCTTATCATTGTGTATGCAATGTTAGATGAAATTATCTTAAGGGATTATAATAAGGTCATCATCTATTGGTGCATGTGCAAGGTGTTATATCAACTTAATAAAGGTAGTATATAGCTCATTTTCCTTAACCTAGTGATAGACATAGGGATCAAGTATACATTGGGTATATATGTTTATTCATTTTGTCATTTTAAATTTTATTTGATAGACAAACCTATTTGGGATACATCTAGGAATACCCTCCTAGGTTTAGCTTAGCCTCAAGTTGTAGAAGGTTTTAGCTAACTTATCAATGGGTCTAAAGTTGCAATGACTTTTATGCCCCTGGTGCTCAAGGAGAGGCATTCCTTTAGGGATTTAGGGAATTACAATCTTGAGCACCAATATAGTGTACCTACATGTTTATGATAATTTTAAACAATGTCTTCCATGGTTTCTTACATTCACTTAGCATTGTGTTCTTAGATGATATTATTATCCATTCAAAAAATAAAGAAGAAAAATTATTTCACCTACAAAAATTTCTTCAAAGGTTATGACATAATAGGATTTATGTGAAATCATCCAAGTATACCTTCTTTCAAGATAATATGCACCTTACAAGTCATATTATCTTAGTTAAAGGGATATTAGTTGATCTAATAAAGATTACCACTAGAATGGCCTATACCAAGGAACATGCTAAAGGTGAAAATTTTCATTATACTTTCTACAAACTATTGAATATTTATATTTTTTTTCTTAAAATTACAACCATGTAGTATCCTTACAAAGGAAATGTAAATAATTTATCTTAACAAAATAATGTCAGCGATATTTTGAGATCCTATGATGCAGGAGCATCTATGGCTGAAGACAATCTTGTACCAACCAAAAAGAATTAAATTTTATGTGACTAGGCTTGGACTAATTTTTTATGTCATATTTTAGTTTTCTTGTCCAAAAATTAGAATTTGAATAATTGGACAAAATTTTGGTTGCAAAGTTGTATTGGGAAAAGTGTTGGAAAATACAATTTAAATGTTAAAATGCTAAATGTCAAACTTGGGCATGGGATTTCTTGGGGGTTGTGAAATGATTTCATATTATTTAATTTTACTTATTTCTATAGGAAGGAATGGGATTCCCATGATGTGGATGCTAGGCAAATTTTAATTTGAATTCTTATTTGTAAAGGGAGAGAATGAATGTGCTAGCTAGTGGAGGCATGTCTCCCTAGAAGTTGTGAAAACATGCATTGGAGAGTCAAATTTTGTAATTTATAAAAAAATTATTGATTTTCCAAGTAGGGGCGTGGAGTTGGAGAGTTTCCAATTGTAGGAGATAGTGGTGGCAAGAAGAATTGATTTTACAATATGTTGTTTTGATTTTTTGAGTTCCAAAATTTGGAATTGTAAAGGTTGGGTGTGGCTTTTCTTGGAGAGTTGTTTACAAAATTTGTTTTACAAGTTATAGGTGATAATTTGAAAAAATTAACTTGGTGAAATCACTGGTGCATTATGTCATTGATTCTAGAAGGAAGTTGTGAGTAAAGAAGAGTGAAATTGCAAGAAAATGGAGGATTGAAGAGAACACACCTGTGAATGATCTTGTTGCCTATAATAGATCATAGGAATTTATTTTTAATATTCTTCACCAATCCAAAGGGTTGTGTATGTTGTATTTCCAGTCTGATAGTGATTTCATGAGTTGTAGGAGACATTGAGTGAATAAGAATCATCATATGTGTTGTTGAATTGATATTTTTTTAATTAAATTTTATAATTTTCCATTGTATATTGAGTGTGATGAGAGTTTCAAAAACTCTCTTACATTAGTGGCATTAGAGCTAGGATCCTAAGTCTGTAGGTAGAGCACCAAAGAGAGGCAATTTATAGCAGGACCTGTGAGTTGTGGGTATTGAGATAATGCCTCCTAGAGTATCCCATCATGATAGAGATGGAGATAGAGGTGGAGATAGAAACCCTCCTAGTATGGAATATTTTATATCCCTTAGAAGGAAATTAGATACATTGAAGGAAGAACTATAAAGAAGAGTTATGCATAGAGAAAGAGATGAAAGTGAAGATGAAGTTGAGAATGAGGAGCCATTTGAAGAAGAAGCACAAATGAAATTGATCCTAGAGAAATCAGATTGCTTAGAGACCTTTCCAAGATTGAAAAGAAACCAAAGATGGAGATCTCAACATTTAATGGAAGCTGCAATCCAAAGGATCTCATAGACTGGATAAATTACATGGAAGAATTCTTTGAATTCGAGGAGATTGAAGACCCTGACAAAGTGAAGTTTGCAAAAACAAAGTTCAAAAGACATGCAAGTATTTGGTGGAGAGAAATATAGATTAAAAGAGGTAAGAGAGGAGAGGAAAATATTACAAAGTGGTATAGAATGGTTGAAAATCTTAAGGGACAATTTATTCCAATGTATTATGAGTTGGAACTATTAAACAAGATGCATGGATTGAGGAAACAAGAAAAACTAGTTAAGGAATACACTAAGGAGTTTCACACTCTTTTGATTAGAATAGGAAATTCGAAAACAAACAAGGAGAAGGTAGAAAGATACATAAACAAACTAAATACAAGCATTCAAGAAGAACTAAGTTTGGTAAGAATTTTTAATTTTGAAGAAGCTTAACAATTTGTTTTGAAAGTTGAGGAAAAGTTGAATCTAGAAAAATTGAGAGTAAACAAAAAGAAAGGGTAGAGCATATGTGCAGAAAAATAAGGATGAACAACAGATTAAAGACACTAAGGACAACAAAGTTGAAAGAAGTGAGAGTTCATACAAGTCCCATGAGCAGAATTTCAGAGGAAAAGGAAGATCGGATAGAGGATTCAAAAGAGGGGGCTTCCAAGGAACCTGTTTCAAGTGTAGAGAAGAGGGACATCGAGCTTATGATTGCCCGCATGATCAGGAAATAACCCATAGAAGGATTGAAATTAATGCAAGGGAAAAAAATGTAAATGAGGAAGATGTAGAGTCATCACATTCCGACGATGCAGAAAATGGAGAAGCACTTGTTATAAGAGCCTTGATGAACAAAGAAAAGGAGCCACATCAAAGCAAAATATTGTTTTGAACAAGATGTAAGTGTGAAGGTAAAGTATGTAATGGTGAAAATACAAATAATCTAGTTTCTGAAGAAATGGTAAATAAATTGAAGTTGGAAAGAAGAAAACACCCACATCTATATAACATTCCTTGGTTACAAGATGATAAGAAGGCTTCTGTCAACAAACAATTCTTGGTGAAATTTAAGATAGGACAGACTTATGATGATATAATGTTTGTTATTATGTCTATGGATGTTTGTCATGTTTTGTTAGGAAGGCCTTGGAAATTTGACAGGTGTACAATGCATGATGGGTATGCCAATACATACTCCTTAATGAAGGATGGAATCAAGGACAAGTTGAATCCATTGAGTAATGAAGAAGGAAAGGTATGTAATAGCACTGGAAATTGTTTGATTAATGGTGTTAAATATTTAGTAAAGGATGATAAGGATGAAGATCATGATTTACTAATGCAAGTTGCAATAGTGTTGACTACATTCAAGATGGGAAAAGTGAAAGTTTTAGTGGAGAAAGAAGAGGTAAAATCTATTTTTTATGAAAATATTGTTGTTGATTTATGTCAGCATGATAATATTAGTGTAGAAGAGGATTTTGCATAAATGAATGAATTGGTAGATGAAGTTACTACAGTTGAAAGTTTGGAAGAAGATGAGTAAGTAGAAGCTAAGTTGTTTGATGAAGAGATTGGTGCAAATGTAGATCTTGTGATTGATAGTTTATTGCAAGATGGGAAGGATGAATCTCTTTTTTTTTTCTAAAATTGATGTGAGTGTGGAGGATGAAGAGATTACAGCTAAAATTTGTCTTTTACAAGGCAAGGAGAAAGAGGAACATAGTGTTGAAACCAAGATTGGTGAAGAACAAATTGTTGCAATGATGACAAAGAAAGAGGTAATGCATGAATTTTATGATTTTATTAAGGTAGAGGAAATGGATACTTATGATTTTCTAGAATTTCATAGTGCATATTGGTGGGATTTGGATTACTTGAAAAGAGGGAGAAAGAGAGGAAGAATGAACAATGCAAGAGACATCAAATTGCACAGAAAGTTGATAAAGAATGTTCATGCAGGTAAGGTAGAGAGATGGATTTAGGATGAGCATAAAATTTATAAATGTTTATGAGTTTCACTCATGAAACATTTTCTTTCTACCATGGGTGTTTGATGCAGGAGCATCTATGGCTGGCAATAATCTTGCATCAACCAAAAAGAATTAAATTTTGATGTGACTTGTCTTGGACTAATATTTTATATAATATTTTGATTTTCTTGTCCAAAAATTAGAATTTGAATAATTGGACAAAATTTTGGTGGCAAAGTTGTATTGGGAAAAGTGTTGGAAAATGCAACTTAAATGTTAAAATGCCCAAAAATTAAACTTGTGTGTGGGATTTCTTGAGAGTTATGAAATGATTGAATATTATTTAATTTTCCTTATTGCTAATGGTAGGAATGGGATTCCCATGATGTGCATGTTGGTAAAATTTGAATTTGAATTCCTATTTGTGAAGGGAGAGAATGAATGTGTCAATTAATGGAGGCTTGTCTCCCTAGAAGTTGTGCAAACATGCATTGGAGAGTCAATATTTGTAACTTACAAAAATTTATTGATTTTCTAGGTAGGGGCATGGATTTTGAGAGTTTCTAGATGCAGGAGAGTGGTGGCAAGAAGAATTGATTTTACACTATGTTGTTTTGATTTTTGAGTTCTAGAATTTGGAGTTGCAAAGGTTGTTTGTGGATTTTCCTAGAGAGTTGTTTTGAGACTTGTTTTTCCAGGTTGGAGGTGATAATCAACAACAAGTAACTTGGTGAAATCATTAGTGCATTGTCCCATTGAATCCAAAAGTAAGTTGCAAGTAAAGAAGAGTGAAATTGCAAGAAAATGGAGGATTGAATTAAGAACTCACCTGTGAATGATCTTGTTACCTGTAACAAATCATAGGATTTGATTTTTAATATTCTTCATCAGTTCAGAGGGATATATATGTTGTATTTACAATTTTATTATGATTTAATGAGTTGTAGGATATACTGAGTGAATAAGAATCATCATATGTGTTGTTGAATTGATATTGTTTTAATTAAATTTCATAATTGTTTGTTTATTTTGAGTGTGTTGAGAGTTGCAAGAACTCTCTTGCAAGGTAAACCCACAAAATTGGTTTACAATTCAAGTGAGGAAAGAAAAGTTTCAAAAAATGACCCCTTGCAAAAAAAAATTGGTTTTTGGGATTTGAATGAACCCTTTGGTTCGAGCAAACCAAAAAAGGGTTCGAATGAACCATGGTTTGAACGAACCAATTAAATGCAAGGTCCCACCAATCCTGCCAAAAAACATAAAGAAAAAAAATTGAAAGGGGGCTCGAATGAACCCTAGTTCGAGCAAACCCCTAGGGGTTCACTCGAACCCCCTCTAGTTCACCCGAACCCCCCTTTTCCCACCTTCTCACCCTCTAGCACCAAAAAAGTCTAGAATTTTTGAAGCTCAAGTTGACGATGAACATGGAGGAGACTTCACAGACCCAACTGGATGATGGTAGTCCTCAGAACAAGCTATCCAACGAATATAATTTTAATATGTTTTGGTTTTATTAATTTATTTTTTTTAGTTTTATTAAACATAGGGTTTTCACCAAAAATCAAGCTCTATGTTCTGCACATGTGGAAAAATAGCAGATTATCAAAAAAAAATCAAAAAATATGAGTGCACTAGATATTGAAGTCCTTGTTCTAACAAAAAAAAGAATTTTAATACATACAAAAAAAGTTGTGTTATACGGTCTACCTACATTTGAATTGTAATTGGTTTGACTTCGAAACTTGATTAAGGAAAAAATATTCAATAAAACACTATTTAACCAATTGTAAGCACTAGATATCATAGTTAAAAATCTAAATTTGAAAGAATTAGAATTTTATCCTTCACAGAAAAAAATTTATGTGTTATACGGTGAGTGTCACTCCTTAAAAATGTTGTTTACTGAAAAAAACTAGTTTTCAAAGGAGATGGAAAAAGAAGTGCAATTTTATTCCAAAAATTTTGAAAAAAATATATTTAGAATCTACAAAAAAAATGTGACAAATCACTAGTTTGCATCATCTTCAAATTCTTCACAGTTTAGCCACTATAGGTGCCCAAAAGTGAATATTTAGTTAGAAAAAATTATTTCAGTGTCTAGTTTGGCCAAAAATTGTAAACCAATATTGTGGGATCACCCTGCATCATCCTAAAGGAAAAGTTTAACATGAATCCTATACTACATGTACCATATCATAATGAGGATTCCACAATGGTGACTAATGTTGAACATCCAAAATACTGAGAGGGGGGGTGAAACAATATTCCTTGAAATTCATTAACTTAAAAGTACATTCAAAGCATTTCAATAAACTTGAAGAAATGGAAAGGAACAACTAAAGAATGCATCACAAAAATCAACACAAGAACACTAGATTTACATGGAAAACCATTGAAAGGGAAAAACCATGATGAGGATTAGCTCACAATATATCATAACCGATTATAACATATTATAGAAGGCTCACTATCGGAAGGGCTCACTGCCCAAAGGACTCATTGTATAGAAAATAGGAGGGCTCACTGCCCAAGGAAGATCACTTCTTCTATACTTATAAAAGATATACAAAAGGATGGCTCATTGCCAAAATTTTAATTTCTTACAATGCATTTGTTGTATGTTGAAGATACAATTCTAGTTCTAGGCTCAATGAACTGACTTTACACACTTCATTCTTCACCACTATCACATTTCACACTTCACACTCTCGCTCATCATCTTCTGCATCAATAGACCATCAATAAATTGACCTTATATATATGCATATATTCCACAAATAATCATATTATCAATTAGATAGGCCTATTTAGATGAAACGTGTGACACCATAACCTGTTGGCTCAAAACTCTATCATACATACCTTACGAAAGAAACCAAAATGTGTTCTTCACCAAAATAGGTCCGCGTGACCTATAATCACTCCTATGAATCCACTTCATACTCAACTTAATACCGTATGACCCCAAATCCCTTGGGTCAGCACTGAACAACAAAACTAGTGAAGCAACAACTAAATGAACCAACTGTTCATTCACAACTTGACATGCGGACCATCAAACCACTTGATACCCATAATGCACACTCATCTAACATCTTCAAGCACTTCCTAAAATCTGCAAAGCATAATGATCATCTGTGATGGAATGTAGAGCATTCTAACATGAACTTTGCAATTGTAATCATGTCACGGCATAGCCTAATACTCTATCACTAATATATTCAACTACATAAGACATAGAACCCTAAAAACTTGGATATAGACTCCTCCAACACATACCATTATCACCTAAAAACCACATGACAAGATATTTCAATGCAAATCAATGTGAACCACAAAACTATTCCTCTATGACATCACCATCTCAATCTAGGACTTAGTCAATTTCCCAAAAACACTTGGTATGCTTCAGACTATATACATAATGATAAACGATCCATATCTCCTAGGGTTATTACAAGTTGTATGGTCACAACAAGATCTAAATACAAGAAAAACATGGAGTCAAATACTAATGGTTCTGTAGACACTGAAAACTATCTTGATAATATCGCATACTTGATTTCTCATACTAATACCATTTCTAGTCTATTTCACCTAAGTCTTCCATTAATTAAACAATGTCAATTATTTAGTCAAAACACCTTGTCCCCTATTAATTAAATAAGTCAAATTTATTTAGTTAATTCATTATTCTCCACACTAATTTCATTCTCATTTGATTAAATAGTGCAAATTATTTAATTAATTGGCATCCTTCATAATTTGATTAAATAATTCATGATTATTTAATTAAAGCTTTTCTCTCATTCACTTGCACAATTAAATGATTTTAATTAATTGTCTAATTGGATAAATTATTTTCAAATCCTCCAACTTTTCTCACTTGCACAATGAATATAATCTTGGAATGTGTCATTTTCAGATTCAAATATTCCCCCCAAATAGAAATCTCTCCAACATAATTCCTAAAAATTAGGCAATTGGTTGATTCTCCCATGAATCCTGAGCCCTTGATTTGATCTTTGATCCATGCCTCATGGATTGAAAATTGTTGGATTCATCCTGGATCCATGCTCATTCCTTTCATTCAATTTCATCCATTGATTATCCTTTTTTATCTTCACCATTGATTCTAAATTCGAAAATCTATAAATAGTGAGCATTTCTCCATAATAATGATCCACAAGATTTTGAGTAAACTTAATCTCTTGAATTGAATCTTCAATTTGATCAATTTGAATTTACTTGTGAGTCATTTGAGTTCATTTCTTTATCATTTCATTAATTTTCTTTGCACATCATGGATTTTGTCTAGATTGCAACAATCCACATCCATGAAGGGCATAATTCCATAATGGAATTGCAATTTTCATTCTTAGTTAGCTTTCAATTTGATTTTTGTTTCAATATTTCATGTTTTGAAAGTTAATTTGGATTTCTAAACAATTTCATTGAGGACTGTAGGTTTAATTGATCATTTTCTTTGTTAATTCGATTCAATTTAGCTTTAATTGGTCAATTGAGTTTATACATCTACAGGTTCAAATTTTCCTAGTGACTAACCCTATTGAATGCCTCAAACAAATTATAAAGGGTATGAACTTCCTTTACCAACAAAAATGCAACCTCAAATATCTCAAGAGGAAATGGTTTATATAGAAGATATCATGGACAAATCCTTTGAATTCACTCCTGACCAAATATTGGAAATGCAACAAGACACATCTTTTGTTAAAGTGATAGAGGTTGTGATAAGTCTAGATCCCAACCAATACATGTTAAGACTCACACAACAAGGTGCTAAAATTTTCGTAGATTTTGATGTTAATCAACTTAGGGAACAACTGATAACTTCAAATTTTGGAGCAAATAATCGTCCACAAGGAAGTGACTCTTAGTACAACATATCATTGAACAAATACCTAATCCTTCTTCAACAAAATTACTAAGTCAACCCATGGTCACTTTACAAGGAGTGGATCAAACGAACTTCATGAATCAGTATAATATTTTTTTATATAACACTCAATATCTAGAGACTCTTAAAATGGTGAAAAAGTGGTATGGTGGCTATCATATAGTTTTATGACATAGATCACACCCACTTTCCAATTTCATTCAAGGTTAACCCTAGAGATCTCAATGCAAAGGAGAAAGAGATATTGTAATAGGGATGTCCTAGGGCTAATTGTAAACTAATAAAGGGGTTCACCACCAAGTTAGAACTTGGAAATACAAATTCAATGCAATTTATAATGCAAGATGAAATGCAAAACCCTAATTCAATGGAAAGTGACACTAAATGACCTAAAAATGCAATTGAAATAAAATAGAAAGCTACAGAATAGAAGATATGCACCTGGAAATCTAGAGATGGCTAGAAGGAGATCTAAAACACTGGATTTTTTTCCTTTAATGCTTAGTGGGACTCATTCACCAAGTTGGTAAAATTAGTCCAGAATCTAGGTTTTTGTGCGGGAACAGGAATCTACCAAATGGGTATCTAAATCTGCAAAAACCTAAATTTTGACTGAAACTGGGACTCATTCGCCAAAAGTGGTGAAACAATCCAATTAGGAATTTTTGAAGCTTCAAAGTCTGATCCTGCTCTTCTCTATCTACTCTATCCTTCCTAATTGATTTCTGGATCTGAAACCCTAATTTGCAACCTATAGGTGTTCTCCAATGTTCTCTAAGGCTTGATGACAACTTTGAATGATTTGACAACTTTTCCCCAATTTGTTCCTTAGGAAATCTACAACTAGACCTACAAATCATGCACAAAGGAGAGGGGGAAATTTTTTTGGGTTAGGGGATAGGGGTTTTCCTTGGTCAAACCCTGTTTTGGTAATCAAACCTTGAAATATAATGAAATAGGAATGGAGAATGATTAATGAAAAAAATATGATGTTGCAACTCACAAAATCCTATCAATGAAGTGTTACAAACATGTGAGAAATGGCTCCAATGGATGTATATCTTGACTCTTTCTTGAAGGTGATATATCTTGAATGAAATGATAGCTTGAATCATAAAACCCTACATCACAGTTTTTAGCTCAAAAAAACATGATGCATGAAGTCCTTGACATGATGCTTGATGCTTGAAGAATGCTCTAAAATGCTTGATAATCTTCCCTTGAATTCTCTTGAATGCTCTGGTAAACACTTGAACACTCTTGTGAACTCAAATTTTCTATAAGGGTGAATACTTGAATGCTTGGTATTAAAATGAGAGAAAGAAACTTGTATTTATACTCAAATTTGCAATAATTCCCAAAATTACAACACTACAAGTCGACATAAGATCTAGGAGGATAAAATCCTACCAAAAAAATTGATTAATTTTGATTTTGGGCCACACGAGACTCATTCACCCAAGATGTCAAATGAGTCCCACCAAGCATAATTTTTGGGACCATTTTTAAGAATTCTTACAAAGGTATGAAACCAGAATCAGGACCAAAAAATCTAGGTGGGACTCATTCGCCCTATTGGACTCAAGGAACACTGAGAGAGGGTGGGTGAATCAGTGTTTAGCAATATTTAAATTTCATTTCAGATCTTAACCCATTTATAGCATTTCAACAAAAGTAAAGATGCAAGCACATGAAGGAAACAATAAAAACACCATAACACCAAGAATTTTTTACGTGGAAACCCTGTTAGGGGAAAAACCATGGTGAAGATTAATCCACAATTTATACTCTGTTAAAAGTATGAAGAAAAAGGGAATGTGCATGCATTCAGACACACTTCCTAGAGCTCATTTCTCAAAATAAGGAAGGCCCATTACCTTACAAAATGTTTGGATTACAACAAAAGGTTGAACTAAGAAAGTAGCATCTGCAAATGCCTGGTATCAGTTTTGGTGAAGCTCATAAATTAGATTCTGGACCTTCTATCTAATTCTGCACTTCGCTCTACTCTTCCTTAATTCGCTTCACAAAAATCCTCTTCTACACAAGTAAAATTTGCTAAACTAATTTTTTGATATTCGCACACACATCTACTCTACTCTTCACACATATTCACACCAAAAAATGAATTACCTGAACTCACATATATATCCACTATCAAGGATTTCAATCGCTACAAGTCGGCTTCAGCAAAACATGAAATATTCTCCAACGATTAGCTCAAATCAAAAATTATATTTAATGCACACCCATCAAAGTTTGCTAATGTTATGTTGGGGCCAAAAACAAAATGTCCAACACAAGAAACAATTAAACAATTACTCCTTATACATCTGCGACATGCAACATACATTAAGTTGGCCTTTATGAACAAATAACTAGAAAATCATCCTGCCGAATCTCCTAACTCATACACTGATTAATGCAATAGCACAAAACTTAACAATAAGATAAAATAGATGCTCAACAACTTTCCCCAAGATCCAAAACCTAAAATGATAATCCGGTGAAGCATATAGATCAACATACTAACCGGATATCTTGTTCTTCATTCTTTCATCCGGTAATACCCTATTATTTACTCTCTGTCGGTATGAACGAATTCTAATCTACGGACCTGAAAGATGACTTAGGTTGCCATCAATGAAAATACTAGAAGCTATATTCCAATCAAACAAGGCATATGCCAACAATCTCCCCCTTTGGCTTGATGGCAACACTTAGTGAAAAATGACTAAGTGTCGGAACCAATATGATTACGCTCTCTCTCCCCATTTTACATTTCAAATTTTCAAAATTCAAAACACAGCTCCCCCTTAGAATGATAAGGAATTTTTCACTGCTCTCTCTCCCCCTTTGACATCAATGAAAAACATATTTTTTACTACACTCTCACCCCCTTTTCAAATATTCAAAATTTGAAGAAATGCAACTATTGCTCAAGTCATAAAATTATCTTGTACTTATCTTTGATTTTTGGAAGAAACTTGTTCCAAGCTTCCACTGTAATCCCAATGATTATGATCATGTTGTTGTTCTCTAATGTCTGGTTGATAATCTGGATGAGGGATTCTGGAATTTTGATTTCCTCTTCCTCAGAACCTCAATTAGCTGCTCCAGCCTGCAATCAGTCAGATCCTTCACTTTCCAAAAGGTGTCCACAAGGCTGCTTTTGGAGAACTAAACTTTTGCATGCTTAGACTGCAACTCTTGAATTTTCTTCTTGACTGCACCATCCTTATCATGAAACATGTTGTAATCCTAACCAATTTTGTTCAGCTTAGATTCAATATGCTCCAACTTATCTTTGTATTTCCCAATTGCATGAGGCCAACGAAGACAATAGTTGTAGATGTTATTGGCTGAATTTATGCATTGCCTCAACACATTCATTTGCCTTTTTAGTTTGGTGAGAGATAGCCTAAACTACTCCTTCAGATGTAGAATTATTTCTCCCTCTTTCTTGTCCTGAGACTCAGAGACCATGGCATCCTTAATGCACTCAATCATCTCTTCAGGAAACACATCCTAAAAACTCTCCAAAGCAATGTTATTGTGCACAAAATAGGTAATCAATGTGTTCTCAATCAGGTCCTGCTCACAAGAGGGTCTCTCAGACCATATGTCTGCAATTTTTTGCACCCCATCTTTTTCCTGAACAATCTACAATATCTTGGCTTTGGATAAAACACCTTCTTCACTTCCTTCTGCCATAACTACATCTGGTTCAACTAATTCTGGTTCTTCTCTTGGAGTATACTCATCAGATTCTTCGTCTAGTATGTCCACAATCACTAGATCTTTACCTTTTCCTTCATTTTTTGGAGTTTTGTGTGTTAGAGGAGTGTAATCAACAATCTCTTGTGCTCTTTTCTTCTTCCTTTCCATCTCACCAGAAGAAGATCCAACTTCAAGTGCTCTTATCGGAATAGAAATACTAATTTCTCCAAAATTCCCTAGCAATTCTTTAAAGAAATTTGCATACTCTTGCTCACAATTTGCCAAAGTATTAGAGTGTTCAATTTTTTTCTTACAAACTGCTTCATTTTCTTTCCATACAACATTATTGATTTGTGGCAAGAAACTCAGAAAATACATCACAAGACATATGACCAAGGTACCAAACCTGAAGGGGTAATCTACCTCCTTTGTTAGTTACACATTTTCCATTAATTGATCTTTTAGCAATCCATACAGATCAAAATCATGATCCTCCATTATCATTTTATGAGAGATATAAATTGTGCCTGTTGAGGTTGTGCCTTCCCTATTTCTCAAAAAATTGTATGAAATTCCATGCGTAATGTACCTTGTTATCGAATCCTTGATCGTTGAAATTATCAGAGCCCTTTGATCTACTGTTACTCTGGTTAGGGTTTCGACCTCCTTGTTCTGAATCGACTTCTTTTTTTTAGAATATCCCCAAAATTGCATAAACCAGTTAAATTCTTGATTAACTCTTTTGAAATGTGATATGGTTTTTCCAGAGTTAGAATGTCATCATTCAATATGTTCAAGATAAACCTAACGACTTCTATGTTATCAAAGTATGGAAATTCACTCCAAACGTGCAAACTTTTGTGTTTTATGCCTTCAATCCATTTCAATTCATCGACTAGCAACAAATTTCTCACATCCCTAATCTTTTTACTATTGTATTCATCTAAATTCACTATTCCTTTGATTTTCTTCATCTTTCTTTCAATACCAAACAAGTTTTCTACCAAACACCAAATTTAGTGAGAATTTTACAAGAAACTGAAATACTTGATGAATACGCCACCGAAATGTCTTCACTCCTTTGAAATTTTGTTGCAAAGGCTCTCCTTTTGTTTTTATTCAATGCATGGTGACAAATGAGGGTTCCAAATACCCTTTTATAACTCACACACCTAACCTCTTTGTCACATTAAATGTTTTTCCCTTGGTGTTCAGGATACTCTACTTTCACAAACAACAAAAAGAAAAATTCATTTGTGGACCTCCTACTTCTCAAATTTTTGAATGACCACTGATACAATCTGTAAACTATTTGGCACAACTACTAACAATTTCCTGCATTCTGATGCCAACTACTAACAGGGGGACAAAGGATTTTCTTGAACAACTCCCCATAGGCCAATGGCCTGAGATCAATTTTTGGAGGAATTACTGGAACCTGCTTCCAGTGCAGGCTTATTTCCTTCATCAAATTCACTCTTCCTTACCCATTTTTTCTTCATCTGATCTCTTATCTCTTCCATAGTAATTTTCCCTTTTCCTTTATCATCTATTTGTGAAATTATGCTTTTGTATACTAGACCTCTTCTATCCATATTTTTGTTCCTACAGAATCTTGCAATGTGACCAAATCTATTGCAATTGTAACACACGAGGTTTCTTTGTCTAGACCACTCATTCCATTGATTTCCTCTTGATCTACATTTATTAGCAATATGCCCAAATCTTCCACAGGTGTAGCATTTAATATTCCTTACACTGACAAACATACCTATGCATTCAATTGACTTATGACCAAACTTGTTGCAACTGAAACACTGACTAAGAAATGATGGACTACTTGAATTTATTTTACTTCTACACTAAGAAGCCATATGACTGAATTTATTACAAGTAAAGTAGTGACCATTAAAATTCTGAGCATTGGGTTGTCTTACCAAATGCTTTCTTCCTTTGTTCATCTGATTTCTTTGTCTAGAATCCTCATGTTCAAATTCGAAGCTTTCTCCCTTCTCATATCCAAGACCTTGCTTGTCATTTGCATCCTTTTGTCCTTTATTCAAATCATCAATCTTAGTAGAACTAATCTTAAACTTCTCCTTGTATTCATTTGCAGTAGTGAGTTCATCTCTAAGAATAACTATTTGTCTTTCAAGCTCTTGTTCATTATTTCTGGATTGTTGCAATTTAATCTCCAGCTAAATGAATCAACTATTAACTATGTTGCATTCTTCAGATCTTTCTTTTAAGGACTGGGCCAGATTCTCCCCATTCTTCTTTCTTTCTTCAATCTCCTTAGTTTTCCTCATTACCATAGATTCCATCTCAAGCTTTAGAGTAGCATTGTCTCTAGCAAGCTTTTCACATTCTTCAGTTATTTCTTTTAAGGTCTGATTCAGGTGAACATCTTCCAGGATTTTCTTTTCTTTTTGCTTCAGCTAATCACATAACTCCTTCCTCTTTTCTCTTTATCATTGATTTTATCCTTCAATGATTGAATGAATTTTTCATCATCCTCAAGATTTTCTTTTAATTCCATGACTTCTACTTTAGACTGATCAAGATCATCAAGTGCCACTAAAAGTTGTTGTTGAAGACTACTAGAGTCCATTGCATTCCAAGATCCACCTCAAGCTTTAAAACTTCTTCAGAGGAACCTGCTTTGATACCAATTGTTGGACTCAAGGAACACTGAGAAGGGGGGTGAATCAGTGTTCAGCAATATTTAAATTTCATTTCATATCTTAACCCATTTACAACATTTCAACAGAAGTAAATATGCAAGTACATGAAGGAAACAATCAAAACACCATAACACCAAGAATTTTTTATGTAGAAACCCTTAGGGGAAAAACCACGGTGGAGATTAATCCACAATTTATACTTTGTTAAAAGTATGAAGAAAAAGGGAATGCACATGCATTTAGGCACACCGCCTAGAGCTCACTGCTCAAAACAAGGAAGGCTCACTACCTTACAAAATGTTTGGATTACAAGAAAAATGTTGAATTGAGAAATTAGCATCTGCAAATGCCTGGTATCAGTTCTGGTGAAGCTCATAGATCAAATTTTGGACCTTCTATCTGATTTTGCACTTCACTCTGCTCTTCCTTAATTAGCTTCACAAAAATCCTCTTCTGCACAAGTAAAATTTGCTCAATTGATTTTATGATATTCACACACAAATCTAATTTTCTCTTCACACCTATTCACACCACAAAATGAATTACCTGAACTCACATATATATCTTCTATCAAGGATTTCAATCACTACAAGTCAGCTTCAACAAAACATGAAATATTCTCCAACAGTCGGCTCAAATCACAAATTATATTTAATGCACACCCATCAAAGTCAGCTAATGTTATGTTGGAACCCAAAACAAAATTTCCAACACAAGAAACAATTAAACAATTACTCCTTATACATTCATGACATGCAACATACATCAAGTCGGCCTTTATGAACAAATAACTAGAAAATCATCCTACTAAATCTCCTAGCTCATACACCGATTAATGTGATAGCACAAAACTTAACAATAAGATGAAATAGATGCTCAACAACCTTCCCTGAGATCCACAACCTAAATTGATAATCCAGTGAAGCATACAGATCAACATAATAACCGGATACCCTATTCTTCATTCTTTCATCTGGTAATACCCTATTTTTTACTCTCTCTACCGGTATGAATGAATTCTAATCTACAGACCAAAAAGATGACTTAGGTTGCCATCAATGATAACACTAGAAGCCATATTCCAATCAAACAAGCCATATGCCAACATGACCAAGGTGGTGAATGAGTCCTAGATCACTAAATCTGGGCCATACAAGCCTGAAACACCTGAATTATGATTGGGTATTGATTTTTGTTGGGATTATTCTCAAAAAGATGCATTAAATGGGGCTTGTGGATGAAAAATAAGGCCAATTAAAGCATAAGAAAGCCCAATTATTAATGAAAACCCTAGAAAAGCATGAAAGTGTGTTACAACACTTCAAACAAGGCACTAATAATCCCTTTTAGTTCACAAGGGCCCAAGACCTAATGTGAATATGTTAGACATATTGCAACATTAAATCAAGGCCAAGTTAGGGGGACCTTTTTCCGTCATTACAACTCCAACCAACCTAGGTTTGCATACTATAAACAATCCATCACCAAACATCCCAAACACAAACATACCAAACATGAACATACTAAACATGAACATACCAAATACAAACATACCAAACATGAACATATCAAATATGAACATGTCAAATCTAAATTTGATGAACTATGAGAGAAATACCTTAACAACATCACCCTCACAAAACATGTATGTTCATTAACAACCCCTTCCACAATAACTTCACCAACATCATCAACAAACTCAACAAAACATCATCCCCATAACCACACCAATAACAATCTTCTCCAAATATCACTCCACAAAATCAATACACCTCACAACATTCTCAACATCAGCAATACACCACCTTATAATGACTTCAAACGTAACAACAACTTCAAGCACAACAACAACAACTTTCCCAACAACAATTTCTTACACAACAAAACCTTCAAAAAAATCCTCAACATTCATCATACATCCATTATCAACAACCAAACCCTTCACAAAAAAACACTATCCCCTAAATCCAATATGGATCTCACAATGCATCTACTGAACATCAAGGCAATTATCAAACGGGTCCCCTACCTGAAAGCAATCCTCAATATCAAATGGGATCATATGACACAAATATTCCTCAATATCAAAATCCAAATCTATATACTTAAAGTATGTTATTGAAAATTCCACCTACAGATATATCCTCATAAATCCAAATGTTAACACAAAAAAATTAGGATATACAAATGGAAAGACGAAAAAATCATACACTGTTCAAGACTTGTGTCAATACCCATTCGACAGAAGTATAACAATGTTACCCTTTCCCCCACACTTTAAAATGCCAAAATTTGATAAATACAAAGGTCGTGGTAACACTGAAGAGCACATAAGAGAATTATATGTAGCTTTCATGGAAGTTTCCTATAATGATTCATTCCTAATGCAATTTTTTTCCATGCAGTTTGGGTGGGCAAGCTATTGAATGGTTCTTGTATTTACCACTTGGCATTAAAAAATTCTATGAAATCATAGATTAATTTGTAGATTATGTATCCTACAATATTTTTGTTGAAATCACATTGGATGAATTATACAATCTTAAACAAAACAAAGGAGAAGACTTTTCCTCTTTCCTACAAAGATAGAGACACAAGGCGAGAAAGTGCAAATGGTCAATACCCGCAAAACAACAAGTAGAGATTGTGGTAGGAAATCTAAACACGAATCTCACTTTCCAACTATGAATGTAATGTGTAACAAAAATTGAAGAAATATTCTCCAAATGCCTAAATATTGAACAAGCAATCATTTCCAACGGATCCATGCAAATTTATAATCAACCGTCTAGTTCCAACGATAAACCCGTATATGGGCCAAAAATAAGAACATAACTAATGAGGGTGTGGTGGATGCAAAAGTTGTTATAAGCACACCATCTAACACACACACACAACATAACACACAAAAAAATGTCCAAAATGCTAATCCTTCATGAGGACCACCACCAAGATATAACAAAGTTTCTTGGTGGCAATTCACTCCCTTAGGGAAGCCCATCGAAACAATCCTAAAGAAATTGATCTAGTCAAAGCACATTGAACTTCTTGAGTTTTGAAATTATCTTGAACTCAAAATAAAACCCTCATGGTATAATGACAAGGATTTTTTTAATACCATAGAAAAAAAGGTAATAAGACACAAAATTGTGTTAAACTAAAACATCTAATCCAAGACCTGTTGATCAAGGGGAAGTAAATGTCAATCAACAACCTGGGAACAAAGATCTAGGAATCTATAAAATGTAATGCCCGACCATGAGAAGGCTAAATGTTTTTGAAATATATCAAACTATAACAATGTCAACCATACATATGATAATGTAGTAGTACATATTAGTACTACCCATTCTTCATAAGATGAGGAATTGGACATGTATTGGGATACTTTTCTAGTGCATGATCAAGATCAATCAACAGTGTCTAGCAATGTTCTATATCAAAATGATGGCATTAAATATGTCTCAAATTGTAACATAACTCCTGCACCTTCTTTGAATCCATTAAGATTATTCAATAAGCTTCCATCCATACTCCACCATCAATCTAAGGTCCATGCCAAGAAATTAATCTTGAGTATAACGAAAGTTTCTCTAAAACAAGTCAAGATCAATTCCCATATATCCAAAATACCATCATGATCTAAATAGTATTTTCTAGTCCATTAATGATAGTTGCTCTGAGATAAGTTAAGATGAAGAGTTCACTTCCTCAAAATACTATCATGATATAATGAGTATTTTCCAATCTATCCAAGAGTTCACAAATGATGAACAAACACAAATCACCCCTAAATCTACCCATGAGATGATTACTTATGTTGGACACATAGATGACCTTCCTCTAAAACAAGAGTTTCCTACTCTTAACATCCTTACAAACTATCAAGCAATAAAATAATTCACAGAGATTCATGGTAACATTCTAAAAACTGATCAAGAAGAAGATTCCTACAATGATTGTGAATCATAAACATATTTTGAAGAACAAACAGGATCCAGTATTTCTACTACTACTTTTGAAGATTCCTAAAAAAGATAGAAGAAGTAGCATCGTGTTTCTAAGAAAAATCATATTCAATAACAACTTGTTAGTGGATGCATTATCAAAAATAAGAATTAGACCTACATGAACGGGGTGTCCTAGAATCAGTATAAATAGTTGACAATCCTAAACAATAAGGTATCGACTATTTAGCAATCAAAGAATCTAAATATGTCAGTGATACCTCCATAATACCAAGGGTAACTTTATCTAATGTAAACATCAACATGGAAGTAATTAAGAGTCCTTATGATGAAATTGTTACTAGCACTTCAACCATTCATGTTGTCAATCATCATCCTCACATCTTTCCACCCATTAATTGGGACCAACAAAAAGAGAAAAATCCTTATAAAAGAAAAGAGCATGTCATTGAAGCTAAAGAATCAACAAATTAAAATGGACATATAAAATTCAAATGGATTCCAAAGCAAAATATCCCTATCAAACTCCATTAGTCAAAGAAACTATGGGGAAAAATAAAAAATGGAATATCATCCATCAAAGATGTCCACCAATGCAAAAGAAAGCTTCAAGAGTGACATACAAAGTATATGAAGAAGTTGGTCCTAATTCCACTCGAAACTCCATATCTACCTTTCATTGCTCATCATCCCAAGTTTGGAGAATCAATGATCCATCATCCAAACTATTGACCAATCCATCTACATCTCATATCTCCCATCACATTTTGCCATCCACTTCAAAATCAAGAATAACCACATCTCGCATTGACCATGTCTTGGTAGCAACTATTTATCATAAGGACTCTAAAGACACTCTATTGTGATGTGTGCATCTAGGTGAGGTTAACTCTAGTATTGACGAAGACAAGAACATTCAAGGGTTACATAAAAGTGCCTATATCTTGGAAAAGAAACTTCTTCAAGCAGGATACCATTGACATATCTTGAAAACATCTACATCAACACTACTAGGTGGTTCGACATGATCTAAGCATTCAAAAATCATAAAAAACATAAAAAATCAAGAAAACAATAAAGAGAGAAATCATCCTTCAGTGAATACCGCTTCGGCGATGTTTTGGGCACATACCATGATAAAAAATTGGAAAATAGGCGTCATGTGTATAATTGAGCATCTACGCATGTCATTCCAAGTGGAAGCATCTCATCCCCTCCATAAAAATTCTAGCATTCCACCATCATAATAAATCCACCATCCATCCAATTCATTTTTCATCCCAATCTACAAATTATCTTGATCTTGACAAAGGTTTGGGGTACACTTCAAACTTTCTTGTGGAAAAATATTGACATGGTCATTATCATTGATTCTATCCTATCCCATACAGTCCCATAGCCTATATCTAGGATTATCTTGATGATCTCTGCATACCTATCCATCCATTATGTTAACATTCAAAACATTGCTAGACATTGGGGCAGGTACTTTCATCTTGCTTTTCAAATAAATATTGATCCATGTCCTATATCTCACAATGTGATGTTGACATCGTGATCTAGGCATAATCCAAAAATCCAAAAACATCCAAAACATTTATAAACTATGAAAATATTCAAAAATATCCAAAATGACTTAGAAAATCTCAGAAAACATCCAAATACATTAAAAGACAAAAACATTCAAATAATTTCAAAAACTCTATAAATAATTAAACTATCAAAATCCCAAAAATATTCTTAGCCATCATGTGCTAATCCAAGTCTAAATAATCAAACTGTGAAGTCTATGTGCATTCACGTAGGCAACACCATCTTGAATGAGCCGTCAAGGCATAGTTTTGTCCCTTAGGTTATGTTCTCTCAGTCTGAACATGTTGAAAACTTCAAAAACAACCTTAAAACATTTCAAAAACTTTAAAAAAACAAACTCATAAAACATCAAAATACAAAAATAGCCTCAAAACATATCAAAAAAGTCAAAAATATTGAAAAAAAAAACAAAATCACTCATCTCATCTCATTTTAATTTGCAATAACTTTCATCCATAATAAACCTATCATCACCGTCACCTTTAGTGAAACAAATAGAAACAAGTGCAACAATCATTGAAACATAAACTTTCACGCAAGATCATGAGTCTTGATCATTACCAAACATGTTGGTTAACCCTCATATCAACAGCTTATCAAACATCTACAACCAATCCCCATCCTATGTATGTCTTATGGATAGATCTTTCCTACAATAGACATCATTTCAAATATCAACACAAAATAACTCTCTAGGAAAGAGATATGATGACATTGACATTTTTGTCATTTTGATCTTTTCTTTTGATTTATTTTATTATCCTATTTTGATGATCTCTCGAGGATATCTACAAATTATTTAGAGAGAAATGAATAGGGCATTGATTATTTCTTCATTTTTTGTGCTTGTTAGATGTTCTTGTAATACAACCTTGGTGAATACTTGCCTTGTGTGTGCATGGATAATCTTGAGTAATACAATGTCTAGTGTATATCATGTTCTTTGTACCTTTTGTGTATTAGTTTTCTTACTTCAATGGCTTCATTATCTCACATATTAAAACAAGGTTTTCATATGTTAGGTATGAAGAAGGATGCTCCTATCTATTTACAGAGTCAAAGTCCATGCATTAGATACAAATCCACCCTGGTTCTTCATACCTTGGTGCATCGTGTCTACTTGCTACATCAAATAAGGATTGCTATGATGAAACTAAGGATAATCTAGAAAAGTAAAATTGAAATTATCTATCCCATCTCATCACATATCCAATAAAATCCTGGAATCCATCCTAAAAATTGTAGGTTTATTGGTATCTTGATCAACATCATCTTATTCTACTCCATATCTAATCATCTCATTTTATCTCATTCTTCTATATTTACTAACATTTTTATCCAAGTATCATAAAATCAAATCTATGTGATATACATCAAAATATACATGAGGCTATCCATACCTGATGAGTGTATATGCATCATATAATCTATCTACATCAAACATCTAAGCTTCCTAGGACTTATTTTTCATCCTCTTTGCAACATAAATACTCCCATAACCTTGTCATGATCTCGACCTGAAAATAAGCTTTTTCACTCTATCTCTTGAGGGGGTAGCACACTAGTATTATTTTTTCCTATAGGGCACAGTGGGACATTAGGTAAAAAAATTTAAAAAAAAAAAATTATGTATATTATCAGTTCTTTGAAACAACACAACAGGTACATTGCTTCAAAGAGGGGTAACATGTAGACACCTAAAAAAATTCCTAAGCATATTACACATCTTGATTTCACTTATTAACAACATTTCTCTCATAATTCACCTAATTCTTCTATTTAATTAAATAATGTTCAATTATTTAGTTAAATTCACTTTATTAATTAAATAATTAAGGTTATTTGATTAATTCATCATTTCATATAAATAATCCTTCTTGATTAAATAATTAGATTACTTATTTAATTAAAGATCTTAATTCCTCCAATTTGCACAATTAAATGATTTTCTAAATTGTTTAATCGATTTATTTTTCTCCAATCCTCCAACTTGCACAAAGAATATTCTATTTTCAAATTCAAATCCTTCCCTCCAATTCAAAATATCTCCAACATATTTCCATGAAATAAGGAATATTGTTGAGCATCTCATGGATTATGAACCCTTGATTAATCCTTGATCCACACCTTCATGGATTATGAACAATTGATTTTGTTGGTCCCTAAAGCTTCGACCTAGGAGAAACAACCTTATGGGAAGTTTTGTGAATGGGGGACTGACTTGTGCACCACAAAAGAACCTTTAGGATTTTAGAAGTTGGCTCTTCATTATTTTTTTTGGGGAAGGAAAAAGGGAAGAAGAAATAGAACATAGGAAAATATAATCTAAGGCAATACGCCAAAACTTTTACAACATTTCAAGTTCCATTCAAATAATCAGAAGCAGAAAACTCCTAAGAAATGAGCACAGAGTGTTACAAACTCTTCATTGTTGAAAAGAGAATTAAATGCTTAAGGCCTAGTAGGCATAGAGCATAACATTCAAATCTTTTCATGAGAAGTACCCACTGAGACTCACTGAAGTGTGATAAGTCTTGATTATTCTACTAAAACCTTTGATCCCTTACAAATATTGCTCACCAACAAGAATAATACGATAGCTAACCACAAATCATTGCAAAAAACAAATGAGTACAAGACATAGTTCAATAAAAGCTAAAACTCATAACAATCAATCATTGATATCATATATATTCCTAAATGACACAAAGCATTGAAGCTAGCATAAACATAAATAAAACATATAGTAAAGGTGAGTTGGGTACAATATGATATGTTTTGCTTTCTATTGATTAATTTAAAAGACACAAAATGCTAAGGTCCAAGGAATAAATTTTCCTTTCAACTAATATTCTCTAAGTACTCTTTTTTTACAAATATGGTGAACAACCTTTTACAAAGTGCTCATAGGCTTATATAGAGAAAACTCCTCAAGGAAAGAAAGAAATTGAAAAGATTCCCTCAACTCATCGCCTATTGATCATCATCATGGTGATCATTACAATCATTCCTCTGACAAACATCATGCTCCTGATCGTGTGGCTATGCCGACACCTGGATAATCCATCATTTCTATTAGAACTGCCTAGATGAGTGAGCTTTAAGCAACAATGACATTCACTTCTTCAAGATTTGACATGTGACACCTTCAATGCTCCTCCACTACTAAAAAATCAATAGCACACTTTTAACATCCTCTTGAGCTCAAAATATGCTTGGGTTTCTACCCTACTAACAAGTGGCACTTCCCGATGATGTTTGAGCTTCCTTTCATTTTTCACTTTAAGAAATCTACACCCTAGACATGTGGTACCCAGGTAGAATTTATTGATTATTTCCCTTAATCGGTCTTCAAGAACCTCCATGGTGCCAATATGTGGCACCCTCCACTACAATCCCTTCGAAGAACAAAAAATTGAATAAAGACCACGTGGCGCCCTCACCCGTCTTTGCAAAAATGAGAGTTTGCAGTCTTGCTAGAAACCACACCATGTTGAAACATGACACCTTTCATGAGATGATATTCAAATAATACATTAAGGTTCGTGTGCTACTTAGGAAAAGGCCAAAATTGAAAGAAAAGGCCGTGAAGGATCACAAAACATGAATAAATTACGATAAAGATAAATTACAATGAAAGAGCTTGACCCTGAGCTGCAGGAGATTAAATCTATAGATTTAATCCTCGATCCACACTCACCTCTTTGATATTCTCTCATCCATTGATTACCATTTTCAATCCTCAACATTGATCAAAATTCCTAAAATCGATAAATACCAATCCTTCTAACATGAATTTCATTCACAATCCTCATAAACATCCTTACTCTCTAGAATTCTTGACTCATTTCTTAAGCATTTTAGAGATTATCTTGTGAATCAACCCTTTCATCAAAGCTTTTACAACATGGATAATGCATAAAACTGAGCAATCCACATCCACAACATAATTATGCATCAATCCACAATGGGATTGAGAGGTTTGTACTTTCCATTTGATTAAATTGCTTTGATTTAGTTTAATTATTTATATTAATCAATTTGGTTGCTTTGTAAATGAGTTTTATTGAGTGTGGCCTTATTTAGTCATTATCTTGTTTGATTTTAGTTAAATTATGCTTTTATTTGATCATCTAAGCTAACCATATGATAGGTACTAAGTGTTGTATTGTGGAGCCCGATCAAACTCAAAGGCTTAATTTTTCCCACCTTTGTCGATTAATTTTCCCCCCAAATTATTTATTGGGGGAATGTAAGGGAGGAAACACCCCTCTTGTGGGGTTCGGGGGGTCTTATTCCCTTAGCAGAGGCTCAGGGGTAGAGCCCACAATGGGGCTCTAGGTAAAATCTACTTGCAATGTGAACAATTATGGTTGCACGAAGTAGAAACAAACAGCCATGAAATTGGACTATCTGCAACATGTGCATGGGAGTTTAACAACCCCATGAAGATTGAGTTTTGTTTGTTGCAAGGTACGTGAATGCTATAGGTCATCAAAAATATTGTGTGAGAGTAACAGTAATTTTTTGCAGGTAGTTGTGAACAGTGCACAAAGCACTGTGTGCATGTAGAACAAGGTAGTGGAAACAATTTAATTTGTTTTTGCAATTTGCAACCATTGCTGCAAGTAATTTTTAATTACATTTGTTGGACAATTAATAATAAAATACTCTTTTTTTGGTGAACGTAGCCCAAATTGGGTGAACCACGTTAAAATTGGTGTTGTCTCTTTGCTGCAATTTATTTCTATATATTAATTTTGTTGTGCATTTAATTGTTATTTGCATTTAACTATATAATTTTTCCTACAATTCCTAACACTAATTTTTCACTTTATTAAATATTCCCCAATATTAAATTATTATCTCACGTCTCTCACACTATCATGCCCTAAAATTTTAACCAATCTGGACCCTCCTTTTAATCTAAGCACACTTCGTTCTTAAGTGCCAAGTCCCAATAACTATCTTTTAAAGAAAATAGATACGTACTTCTATTGTAAAGCACACATGTATATAGAAAACAATCCTCCCTATTATGTTTTGCCTCATTTTACAAGATTCTATTTGATTTTCCTACGTAAGAAAGTATTTTCTTAACTAACATATCCCTTCAAGTTACTTCTTATACTAATAACATGAGAGTTTAGTTGCTACGTAATAATAGACTAAAGGCAATGATTCCTAATTTAGTTGATAATACTTTTGCATTCAAACATAAACCATAATTTTTCAAGAAGAATCCTTTTAAAAGAAATTATTGCAATTCAACACTATAATAAATTCTTTTCAAATCTATTTGCATTCTGAAATTAACTTTTAATTTTAACATATGAACCATATTCAACATCAAGTAGGTCTATCCTAGTGTATAGAAGCCATTTTGTAGGTTACCAATAATAACATCATTTTTTCATCCTTAGTTTAATCCATGAAATACAACTCTTGCAAAAGACTCGGGAACCTTGAATAGCAATTCAAGTCAAATAAACATCTTCTCTTGATTTCAATACAACATCCCTTTCTTCCCAAGAGATTTGCACAATATTTCCATAGCCTCTACAAGGAAATTCCACAATAACTTGAAAAGGAAAAGAAAGTAAAAAAAACATGATACCGATGGGCTCTCCTCCCATCTGTAGGGCTAATACACAACTCACTCCCCAAGCAAGTGTAACCACTTAGCCATAACATACTTTACAGTACAACACAAATACCACATATAATACATAGTACACTTACATCAATAGAACACAAATACAAATCTACCACATTGGTTTTCCCAAGGGAAACCAAAGAAGGGGGAGTAGGGTCTCAACCAAAAGGACTGTAAAAAAAGAATATCATGATCACATCTCCACATAACAACACCACATAAACTCCACACAAGCACCACAATGACAATACACCAACCACCACATCACACCATACCAACACCCCTTATCCCTCCACTCAAAGTATGTAAAGCACAAGGGGATGCTCACATCCCATAAATAGAAAGGATATTCATACCCTGCTAACGGCCATCACCTAAGGGGGATACTCATATCCTAGCAAGGAATCCCCTAAGGATGGGAGCCACACCCACTCAATACCCCTACACTTGGAGGACCAAAAGCTCCTCTAAATAGAGGGGGTCAACTACCCTAAAAAGATACACAAAAACAATGACAACAACACATTATGACAAAGAGAGCAAGAACATTACACATGAAAACCCTCAACAAAATCCTTTATAAAAATTTCCCATATGAATATGCATACAAGAGCAAGAGAGAGGAATACCTCCAAGAGAAATAATCCCAACAATGGATGGACCTTCTTTCCTCTTCCAAGATCTACTCCTCCTCTCCAAAATCTCCTCTAAAGAAAGAAACTCAAAAATGAAAAGAGAGAAATGGCATGTGGTAACCCTCTCCTCTCCATAAGGAGGGAGTTATAAAAGGAAGGAAGAACTTACTTCCTCCCAACTAACTCAACCACCAAATCCTTCTCTCCATTTTCGCCACTTTTACAAAGGGGACATAAAAAGGGTCCTAAACACTTTTAAAAAGGACACAAATGGTAAAAACAAGCTTCTAACCCTTATACCTAAGGAATAGGCTATTCCCCAAACATAAAATATACCTTTCTTCTTCTCAAGATTATTCTAAATTTTCATTTTAAATTACAAGACCAAAATTTACATGACAACCAAAAATCAAACACCACATAAAACCAACATGAATAATTCTAACTTAATACCAAGGCCTATGAACCAAGAACTAGGACAAACATAATATTGACAAGACAAAAGGTGGCTAAGTGGAACCCTTCAATCCATCAATATTAGAACTCCTGCACACTCCACAAAATGTGTCAGTACAATAGGAATATGTATATACATGTACATAATAAAAAAAATACATTACATAATATTGACATAAAACATCATATATATCCCATCACAATAAAGTGCATTAGTCAAAAATCACATCAGAATTATCATAAAGTATTAAAACATGACATACATCAACATTGCATCTAGAGTATAATAGTGCATCATCATCATCATCATCATCATCATCAACATGAGTATCAAGAATGTATCAAAATAAAATGTGATAGGTACATCATCCAATATAAGCAAAACAAGAAAGCACAAGTAGGGGGTCTCACATCCTCCCCCCTAGGATTGGAATTCCTCCTGGAAGTCCTTCAAAGTGAAGAAATTAACCTATTATATGACACATGAAGTGGGGTTCTCAAACCTTGGAAAGACAACATATACATATATATATATACTCCTTAATCTAACTTTAATTACAAAAAGACCAATTAGTACTTGGATAAGTTCTTTTATAACAAGTATAATCTATTCTCACAACCACCTTCCACTATTGAGACACAACACACACTCATAATGAAGGAGGCTATAAGAACATATGTATTGGTAATGTGTAACAATTAAACAAAAAAATGATTATCACTATCATTTCCAAGCAATGCATAAAACATAATGTCAACTAGCTCCAACATTAATTAATTTTCACCCTAGAAAGAAACAATACTAGTAACCTATACTAATCCAACAAAGTCATCTTAACATGTTCTACATAATAATAATCCTTATACTCTCAAGACTCTAATCGACTTTATTTTATTTTAATCAAGGAGACAGTAAAATGGGAATACTTGAAACCTTAAAATATATTTTAAAATATTTCCTTTTATATATAACACCTTTTATTTTCTATCTCTAAGTTGTATCTCAATCACTCACTTTTTAATCATTTTCAAGATCACCTATACCATAATAGAACTATATTTTCATCCCAAAATTGTGTGTGTGTGTGTATATATATATATATATATATATTATTTTCTTATAAGAGTATCCAAGGAACTAAGGAAAATAGGTTATAACAATATTTCAAGAAGGTAAAACAATATAAATTTTGCTACTAAAAGCAAGATCTTTCTTTTTTTTCCGATGTTTAAGATAAAATTTTACCAACAAAAAAATTATATAGAACACAAAATGTACGATAAAATAGAAATTGTATGTAACCATATTATTAATAAACCTAAGTTATTGTCAAACTCACACATTTAAGGGAGTCCAACTTTAAATTATCACAACCTATTGTATGATTATCCAAGGAGAGTGTCACCTAGCAACACGACACATCCTCAAAATACTTGGTCCATGAAAAGTCCCTAAAAGAGATGGATAATAATTATGCGAACTAAGACTTAAAGGAAATTGTGACTGATGGATTAGTATGGGTTGGCTACACTTGATCCATGAGGATACAAGGCATAATTATTCCACTAAACGCCAATCCCAATAAGATCAATCAACAAAACTAAACTAGGAATCCATTAAAACTTAGCATATTAAACTACGAAAGCTTTAGAAAACCTATTCTAATCCACTAAAACTTATCCTATTGGGGGAGTGGTGTCACATTGATGTGGAATGGCAACCCTTTCCCAATCCTATGGACAAATGAGCCTATTCCAATCGATTCTATTGAAGAGAATCGACGAAACCAATGATATATGTGTGATGAAACATGATTTAAAGCTAAATGAACATGATGCAAGATATTTTAACATTATTTATGCTAAGATGATCAAGATGTGTGAATGTAAAGCTAATCTAAATGGATTTTAAGCTAAAAAAATTGACACCTTAATTAACAAATAAGGTAAATGTATGCATCTATGATACCATGGAAGCTAAGATAATATGCAATTAAATAAAGCTAAAATTATGTAAAATGTGACTGCAAGTGAGAGTGATTTTAATAGCATAAGTTTGATGTTAAAATATGGATCCATTTGTCTCCAAATTGTGACCTATTTATAGGAGGACAAATGAGAAATGAAGGGTTGAGATCAAAAAGGTTAATCAATGGTCAAGGATGGAGGAATTTAGAGGCATGGATCATGGATTATCATCAAGGGATGAGAATCAATGATGAAATTTATTCAAGGATTCACATTTATCCAAACAAACACACTTTCAAAAGCTTTCCCAATAGTTTGTCGAGAGTTTGCTTCAAAAAAGGAATATTCCCCTTTTTCAAATGAGTGAAGAAAGAGAAAATTCTTTGGAATATTCTCATGGGTGAGGAAAATAGATATTTAGCAAATTAAAATAAAGTTTTAATGTGCAAAAGAGGAAGGAATATTCCTTGGGAATATTCCTTTTGGAGGAATGTGCAAAGGAGGAATATTCCCTTGGAATATTCTCCTACAAGTGAGGGGAATTAAATTAATTAGTAATTGATAATTAAACAAAGATTTAATTATGCAATTAAGGGGAATTAGATGATATACATTAAATAAAGTGATTTAATGAAAAGGGGGAAAGTGAAATGATAATTAAATAACTTAGGGTTATTTAATTAAATAAGAAGACTTAGGGACTTAAATTAAATAATTAGATTTATTCAATTTAATAGGAGGAAAGGTTAGCATGAAAGGGGGTGAATTAACCTGATTAAATTAATTAGGTTAATAGATGCAAATGACATAATTAATTAAATAGCTAGGCTAATTTAATCAATTAAGCAAAAAGAGGATGGGTTTGAGGATGAAACAGTGTTAGCAGACCTAATTCAAGTGCATCATATCCTTCAAGACATTTTTAAGTGTCTTTTCCCCTCTTTGAAGCAAGGTACCTATTACGTTGGTTCAAAGACTGACGCTTTTTCATATTATAAATGTTGCTTAAATCAAAAAATAAAAAATTTCTGATTTTTGGATGTGCCACCGTTGCCCCAATGAAAGGAATAAGCTAGTTCCCTACCCCCTCGAGAAATCATGCGGCAAGTTTGAGTTTTGGGTTGATTTCTCAACAAAGGTAAAATACTGCCTCAAGGGTCCAAAAAAGGCTCCAAGATGCAAAAAAATGCCAAAAATACAAAAAAATGATGCAAAAGAAGCTTTAGTTTGGCAAAATTGGTGAAATTGGTGAAAAACCCTTGCTTTTGGCTGAAAAAACCCTAATTTTTAGGCTTAAATATGTGATGAAGGGTCACTTTCAATTCATTTGTACATTCACACCTTACAAATTTTTCCATTTTGAGCTCTGATACCCTAGCAAAATGGCTCATCGTGTGCTCCCTCTTCATCTTTCAAATCGAGTTTAAGAGTACCAACGGCATGCAGACATAGGACCCCCAAGTATGTGACTCAAAAATTCTCTCTATTTCTGCTTTTAACTGCATTTAATAGGGCACCAAAGTTAGGTTGATAGGTGCGTCACTGTATAGCAACACTTTTGAAGTGTCAAAAGAGTCACTATTGATTTTATGGCGACACACCCTCTATTTAGGCATTCACCCTAATTTTTTTATTTAGCGACGCATTTGATTAGGGGGTCGCCATGGTAATATAATAATGCATGGGATTTTTAAGTTCAGCATCGCTTCAAAGCAGTGGGAAACGTATGTAACAAATGGCGATGCACCCCAATTTTTTAATAAAACGACGCACCTGACTAACGATTTGCTTTTGAGCGTAATGATGTGCATCACCAAATTGGCGACGGACCCCTAAGATTGATATAGCAATGTTATTAAGTTCAATGACACTATTGATGTTTTGGGTGCAAAGTCTTAAATTTTGATCAGTTTTTCTACTTTTTCGGTAAATTGACACTATGTGCTTGATATGTGCAGGAGGATCCTCCACCGTTGATTTCTTGAGAGCACATATATGACATTTTGTATGCAGCTAGAGACTTCAATGATTTGGAGGTGGAGCGGATGGGGAGGCTAGGGTTAGGCATTGTTGCTTTCATGCCTAAGATCAAGACCCATCTTGATTTGATGACAACAATGTTTGAGAGGTGGCACAACAAGACCTCTTCTTTTCACTTGCCCACTGGGGAGGCAACTGTCACACTTGAGGATGTGTGGCGCATACTGTGATTGTCGATTCATGGTGAGTGTGTCATATATGATCCAGATGTCAGGAGAGACACATATCTCTCTCTTCTTCACAAATGCTAGGTTGTTTTGGTCAACTCCTAAATTGATCTGGATTTCTACCGAGGTCAGGTGGACACCTTTAGATTGTTCTTTGCAGCCCTAATTTTTGGTGTCGTTGCTCCAGACCAACGAGGTAAAGGATTTAGTCTCGAATGGGGGTTAGTATGGGAGGGTATGATCTAGAGAGACACTATGTATGCCTGGGGTTTAGTTATCCTTGCCTCCTTGTACCATGATATGCACGATTTTATTTATCAAGAGGGCAAGAACATCAAAGTAGGGGTGACTTTGCTGCACATATGGGCATACAAGCACATTGCAGTGTTCAGGCCCTTGGTTGTTCTCAATGATATACATGAGGATGATCCTGTTATTTTTAGATATGCAATGTCGATGACATTGTAGCAAATAGGCCCCACAGTTTGGAATATTAGTGTTGTATCATTGATGACATTACAGTGTTCAGATGGAGATCGTGGCTATAGCATCCATGGTGGTATGATGATCAGTAGCAACTAGATTTTACATGATAGACCTAGTACATACAGGGCCGAGAACACACTATCATTGAGCGATACCTCCCAGACTACATTGCTCGATAGTTTGGGGAGGTATAGGATGTGCATGCATATGACTATACTACTATGTTTTCCAAGTCACAAAGAGAGTTTCAATGGGGGGCCAGATTGATCCCATTGTGGCAATCAATGATTTTAGGTAGCTCATCCCATAATAGTGTGCATATGATTAGGGTCTCCCAGATGTAGGGATGACACCAACCTATGATGCATGGTTCAAGCCACCCACACACCTAACAGATCCAGCAGGGGCATACCCCAATAGAGACAGAGGTAGAGGCAGGGGCAGAGGTCGAGACCGAGATGGCGATAGGGATGGTGGTTGAGGTAGAGGCCAAGATCAAGAGCAGGACAGGGAATAGGTGCCAGGTGATGGGCATGACCAACGACAGTTGGATTAGGGTCATCAGGACCCAGAGCATCAGCAACACAATGGATAGGTTCCAAGGCACCACCACATCCTCCACCTATATAGCCAAATGCGAGAGATCAGTTGCATTAGTAGCTACAGGATATGACTGCGCAGCGAGATCATGAGGTTCAGTTGCAATAGCAATTGGACCTACAACTAGCCCAAGAGATTTTGCAGAGACATCAGTTAGAGGTAGTGACTGCGGCATCATAGGATGTACTATATCTGCTAGGTTGTACAGAGAGGTAGTCACAGAGGTTGCATACTATCGCATGCATTATTATCATGATGTTCCTCAAGTGATGCAACAGCCTGATTTTTCATAATGGAGCAGAGGACCACCTAGAGCTGAGAATCAGCCATCATTAAGGGGTGAGTCCAACAGCCTTGAGGGTTAGCCATTTTGTAGACACTTTTGGGTATTTTCCCTAATTATTTATATAGATATACATTCATGGGATCCTTTTTAATAGCCTCGTGGATATTGTATTTTTGATTGATATATAGATACACTGATTCAAATGTTGTATCGTGATAGTCACCATTTTTTGATATATATGAGATGATCCAGATTCGATATGATGTGATATGCTCTTTTAGTTCATGCTCATGAATGTATGGATGCATTTGATATGATGGGATGTGATGTGTTTATTTTATTTATGTGATATGTGATATGTGATGATGTAATGATATACAATGAAATAGATGGATGCACTTCTTTTTCAATACCTTTTTATGACATGTTATGGGATGGATGCTATGATATACAGATGTTATGCTTATGCAAGTGATATGAATGCATTTATTTTTGTGTACATTTCTATGAAATTTATGAGATGGTGGTGTATGCATATGGAAGTATTTATGGATAATGAATATGTTCATGATAGTGTGATGTATGTTTATAATATGTGATATGTATGCATGCTGACGATTTGTGGATGCAGATGGATGCATTGATGATGTTCTTGTGTTGATTGTCATGATATTAGGTTAGCGTGAAGAGAAGACAAAAGAAATAAGATGAATGATTTGACCATTGATTTTGATGATAAATTCCAACACATCCTTGATCCACTGAGACTTTATTAGAGATGATGAGAGATGAATGATGATTTGCTCATATCTTGGGATTGGGATTTTTCATCATTCCTTATTTTTGATATAACACATAGACACGATGCATCAAGGTAATGATGACCAGGATAGCATTGTATCTAGTGTAATGGACTTTGAATCTGTAAACAGATAGGATAGTTCTTGTTCCCATCTTGACATATGAAAACCTCATCGGAATGTAGTTCAGTAGTTCAAAATATCTTTGACCAAAGTATATGCAATAGTCAACAACCTAATCCAAACAACTTCCCTACACACAACTAAGCAAGTATGCACCAAGATTATTTTACAAGAATACCCACAAGCACAACAAACAAAAGATAATGACCAATGCCCCATTCCTTTCTTTCTAAATTGTTGAGACATCATCAAGAGGTCCTTGGAATGGGTCATTTAAGATAAATCAGAAGAAAAGATCAAAGACAAACAGTCAGTGTTATCTATATCTCTTGCCAGTTTACTTTAGCTAAGGTGATGTCTGGTGTTGATGTCCATCACAGGAAGGATGCATCCTAGGACATGTTATCAGATGGTTTGATTAGGATGAGTTGGTGATAAGTTTTTAATACAAACTCCACTGACTCGTTCACCTATGATCTAGACTTTAGATTTTGACACTTAGGTGCTCACTTTACGACTTGTGATACTTGTTTTCTATTTATTTTGCCAAAGGTTGAAGATGATGGTTGATTTATTATGGATGGAGGTTTATTGTGTGTGAAAGTGAAAAGGGATGGGTGGTTTTGGATTTTTTGAAAATATTTTGAGGTTGTTTTTTTGGTCTTTTAAAGTTTATATGAATGCTTATGTTTTTGGTTTATTTGAGGTTATTTAGGGTTTTCTCTAAGATATTTGATGTTGTTTAGGTCTTTTGAATGTTTTTTAATGTTTGTGGGTTTTCTAAGATTTTGACTATTTTAGGCTTTTCTGATATTTGAATGTTTAGGGATTTTCTAAGTTTCAACCAAGAACCTAATCTAAAAGACTATCCTAGGGGCCTCGAGGGCTTATCAAAGATGAGCCTTTCCTATGTTATACACACAAAGACCACATAGTTCAACTGACTCAACTTATTGATGATGAGATATGAACAATTGATGGGATGTCAGTTTATTATGACGGACTCCTAAAAGACTAACCTAGAGTGTCTCGGGGGCACATCAATGATGGCCTTGCCTACGTTCAAGCTCAGAGACTCGTAGTTCAACATGGTATAGTTTTTGGATTTTCGATGTTCGACCTTTTCAAGGATTTTGACTTTACAATTTTCAAAAAAAAATTGGATTTTAGTTGTACAGGAATTTGGATATTTTTGGATTTTCAGCTATACAAGATTTTAAAAATGTTTTTGGATTTTAACTATACAGGATTTGGATGTTTTTGTATTTTTGGCTACACAAGATTTTACAAATTTTTTTGGATTTTAGTTGTACAAGATTTGGATGATTTTGGATTTTTTTACGAGATTTCCAATAACATTAAGATATACAAGAACCCGATCCGATCGATAACAAATTGCCCCCAATGTGATAGTATAGACTACTTCCATATAGGTATGACAAACTGACCTTTGGAATATGCCAAGTAGTACTAAGGGGATACAATACTTCACAATATCAAGCTATGACTTAGGTGCAGATGGGTGATGGAATAAATAGGATGAATGATGCAATGTGATGGATGGAATGATAGGATAAAGAGCCCAGGGAGATGGAAGTGGTTTATTTACACAAGGCATCTGTTTGCCATGTTTTCACCAAGGTACTTTCTCAAAGTGCCGCCAAAGTGGTTTTCACTAGAGGACGATTGTTTTTATTTACTTTTTCAATCCCTTTTCTCATTTTTTTGGATTTTTTATCATTTTTTGATTTTTTTATATTTTTCAAATTTACACCCTTCAAGCCCAGGCATCAAAATTTGTAAGATGCAAGTTGTTAGTTGGTTCTTTCAAGGGTTCACCTTCAAGTGTTGAAAATTGGTATGCTCCTGATCCATAGCTTGCTATGATGAAAAAGGGACCCAACTAGTTAGGCTCAAACTTTCCTTTATTGTCCTAATCTAGAAAAAAATTCTAATTCTGCTTGAGAACAAGATCCCCTACCTGGAAAGACCGACACTTGATCTTCTTGTTATAACTTCATTTCAGTCAGTTTTGGTATACTTGCAAGTGATTAAGGGTATCAAGATGATGCTCATCCAAGAGTTTTAGCTCATTTAGCTGAGATAATCTAGACTCTTCATCAGTGATTAGGTTTTGTAGTGACACTCACAGTGATGGAAGCTTGACCTCAATAGGTAGGATGGCTTCTGATATGTAGACCAAGGAGAATAGGGTTGCACCTGTAGGCGTGCAAATACTAGTTCGATAGGCCCAAAGGGCAGGATTTAACTGCAGATTTTAGTCACGGCTAGCTTCATTAACCACTTTCTTTAAGATATTTAGAATGGTCTTGTTTGTAGCCTTAGCTTGACCATTGCCCTGGGGGTAATATAGGGTAGAGAATCAGTGTTGGATGTTGAATCTTTGACATAGCTCTTTCACATCCTAATTCTTGAAGGGTGTTTCATTGTTTGAGATAAGGGTTTGTAGAACACCATAATGGAAAATGAGGTAATTTAGGATAAACTTAGCAATTTTCTTCCTCGTTATGTAGGTCATCAAAATCACTTCCACCCACTTGGTAAATTATTTTGTGGCTGTTATGATAAACTTGTGGCCATTAGATGAAGTTGGGGTAATCTTTCCTATGAGGTCAATCCCCCACTACGAGAAAGGCCAAGGTGTGACCATTAGTTACAACTCTTGAACTGGAGCATGAATCAAATCTCCATGTTGAAATTGGACACACTTTTGTACATATTGATGGGCTTCTCTTTCCATAGTTGTCTAGTAGCACCCTGTCCTCAACAATTTCTTAGCTAAAGTCATAACACTAGAATGGGAACCACATATGCCATCATGGACTTCTGTTAAAGTGGTCAAGGCTTCCTCTTGGTTAAGACATCATAGTAATGTCCCCTCGATACTATGGTGGTATAAGGTATCACCTAGGATCACGAATTGAGATGCCTTCTTAACAAAGGCCTTTTTAAGGTTGGAGGTGATATCGAATGGGAGTGTTCCTCTACTTAGGTATGTGAATATGTCATGATACCACGGGGATCCAGGACCAATGATGACACACATAAATTTAGATTTTAGGATTTTAAAAGTTGGTATGAGAAGCTGTTCTACCAATAATTCACATTGTAGGACGTTGTGCGGCATGTCTAACAATGATCCAATTGTTGCCATAACATTTATTGCTCGATTTTTCATGTGACGAATCTACTCAAAAGTTATGTCAATAAAAAGGTCCTTGAGATTCTCTACCATATTCTTATAAGGAGTAAGCTTGTCATCCTTAGTTTGGTAGTTGTCATTGACTTGGTTGATAACCAACTCTGAGTCTCCATAGACTTTCATCTCTTGTATCTGCCATTGAATTGCTATACTTAGACCTATGATTAGGGCTTCATACTCAGCAATGTTATTAGTACATAGAAATGATAGCATGTATGACTTTGGAATGTAATCACCTTGAGGGTTGATAAAGAGAATACTCATGCCTGATCCATGTTGGGTAAATGATCCATCAAAGTACATCTTCCATTGATTTGTTGCATTGACAGGGAACATTGATTCATCAGGTAATTCAGATATCAATGGATTCTCCACATAGATAGGTGCATCTTCCAGTTGGTCTACAATCACTTGTCCTTTGATTTTCTTGCACTCCACATGCTCTATGTCAGTCAAGATCATTACCCATTTGGTCATTCGCCCAATGAGAGTTGCTTTAGATAATAGGCATTTCAATGGGTCGATCTTTGCAATGAGTTTGATTTGATGTGACAGCATGTAGTGTCTGAATTTTTGTGAAGCAAAAACCACTACTAAGCATGCTTTCTCAATGGATGAATAGTTCATCTCATAGCCCACCAAGGTCCTGCTGATGTAGTAAATGGCTCTTTCCTTTTTGTTTTCATCATGTTGTGCTAGAAGAGCACCGAGTGTTGCTGATGTTGTTGAGATATACAGGATCAGTGGTTTGTTCGGTATCGGTGACATGAGCGCTAGAGGTGTCAATAGATAGTCCTTGATCTACTGGAAAGCTTTATCACACTTCTTATCCCATTTGTAAGTTATTCCATTATGGAGAAGATGCAAGAAAGGGTGAATCTTGTCTAAAAAATGTGTTATGAACCTCCTGATAGGCCGCAACCTTCCTTGTAACCCTCTCATTTTCTTTAGTGTTTGCAGTGGTTCCATGTCCAAGATGGATTTTACCTTTGGTGGATCAATTTTTATCCCTCTCTGTGATATGATATAGCCAAGAAGCTTTCCTGATGCCACCCCAAAGACACATTTTTTGGATTCAGTTGTACCTTATACTCTTTGAGTTTGTTGAAGATGGGTCCCAAGATTTGCATGTGCTCACTCCTTTTCTTTGATTTGGCTAAGATATCATCCGCATAGTCTTCAATTATTGTGTGGATCATGTCATGAAAGATGAGGGTCATTTCTCTCTGATAGGTTGCTCCTACATTCTTTAGCCCAAATGGCATCATGTTCTAGCAATATGTCCCCCATGGACAAGTGAATGTAGTTTTTTGTTGATCCTCCTTAGCAATCATGATTTTATTATAGCCTAAAAAAACATCCATGAGTGATAGCATCTCATGCCCATCTGTTAAACCCACTATGATGTCGATGTTAGGAAGATGGAAATCATCCTTTGGGCATGCCTTGTTCAAGTCTCTGAAATTAGTGCAAATTTTGATGCCCCTGGTGAATTTGGAGACTGGTAACAGGTTTGAAACCCACTCAGGATCATATATGGGTCAAATGAATCCAACGTCAAGAATCTTTTGTAACTCAAGTTTGACCAAGAGTGCTATTTGAGGGTGCATTTTCCTTAACTTTTGCTTTATCGGTTTAGCATCAGGATAGATTGCTAAATGATGAACAACAACTATTGCTGGATCGAGCCCTGGAATACTTGTCTATGATCATGCAAAGTTAGCTCTTCACTCTTTTAGGAATGCTGCAAGGTTCTTTTGTTCTTCATCCAACAAGGATTCAGCGTAGAAAGTGATCTTGTGTGCTTCTTTTGTTCCCACATTAACTAGAGTGGCCTTTTATGCTAAGACTACTGACTTTTCTAGATGCATTGCACTAAGGGGGAGATTGAATCCCTCATCTTTGGGTGCCTCAGAGAGGTTTTCACCCTCAGATGAGTCTTTTCTTTTTACTATTTTAGGATCAAAGAGTGCCACTATGTGGTTTTCACTCAAAGATTTGCAAGTTAGTTGCATGTTATTAATTATGTGATTGAAGGATTCAATCGTCTCCCCGTAGTACACCCTTGTGTCGAGCTCTATGTCAAAACCAACCTTGTGATCTTCCCATGATAATTTGTCATGAAGTCCCATGAATTCTGAGATTGCTTCATCATTTTTGAATAAATCTAGAATCGGTGGTCCTCGGTACAAGTCAATGAGTTGCAGGTATACTAGGTGTATTTCATTTGGTTGGTTGATTGGGGTGAAGGATGATGTGGATATCATGAAGAGGGAGTTATTCTCAAATAGGTTAGCAACATCTAGGGGGAAGTCATATAGGCTCTTATCACACAATGTTGGTAAACAAGAGGAATCCTCAACCTGTTTAGCAAAAGTACCTTTGCCAATAAGGGTAACCTTGCTAGTAGTATAACCTATGCTAAGATTCTTTGGATGTTTCTCAGGAATGATAGGTTCTAGAAAACCATTGTCATTTTGTTCCAATTTTTCATTCTTGGTATACCCCATTCCCTTTATTAGCTACAAGCATTTATTGTCATCTTCTATGGGAAGAACGGGGATGGGTCATTCATCTTGATAGAGAAGTTTAGAGATATCCTCCTCATTGGCATCTTCTTTGTTCAGGTCCCCCTACTTGGTGAAGGTGGTAGCTGCCATCTTGATAGTTTGAGGGATTTTGTTGCTAGGTGTGGGTTTCCCATGAGATTTGAGAGAAAGAGGTAGGTCCCCCAACACAAAATTATCCTTCATTAGCTTATAGTTTCCACAACCATCATCTTGGATCACTGCTTTGATGTCTGATATGTTCTGCACAATGGGCGTTTTTGTTTCTAAGGTAGATGCAAGGGATGATGGGTCAAAAAATGAGGTAGAAGTGTAGGCCCTTCATCATTCTTGGGTATTTGGGGGATCTTATAAAAATTGGCCTCAATATTTTTGCAGTAGTAAAAAGGCTCAAGATCTCCATGGATGGTAACTTCTCTACCCTCGAAAGGAAACTTTACACATTGATGGCAGGTTGAAGCTACAACTTTTAGGGCATGGATCCAAGGTCGGCCAAGGAAGATGTTGTAGGGAAGGCCAAGGTCTAACACTTGGCATGTATTTTCTACGATTATAGGTACCACTTGGATGGGTTGTGTGATGATGCCTTGTGATACCCGATATTGATCATCATATGCTCTGATGGTGGTACTCTTTGTTTTCTCAATAGTATCCTTTGAATAGCCCAGATTTTGTATCAACCGAAGGGTACAAATGTTCAGACCAACACCTACATCTACTAAGACTCTTTTAACCTTGTTCTTATGAACAATGACCTCAAGGTGTAAAGCATGATTATGAGATGGTTGTGATGGTAGGTATTGTTCTGAGAAGGTGAGAAGATGATTAGTGATATGCCCTACAATAGCTTGAAATTGCTTTGTAACTATATCCTTAGGGATGGATGACCCAAATAGAGATTTCTCTAATATTTCCCTATGCATGAGGGATAGACTCAATAGTTCTAAGATATAAATCTGTGAGGGGGTCTTTTTAAGCTGATCTAGGAGATTTTACTTGCTAGGATTTGATGTTGGCTAAGTAGGGTGTGCCCTAGATTGAGATGGGACTCCTTGGATGGTGACTTTATCATGTTGTGTGGTGACTCCACATTCTGCACTAGGCCCTTTAATGGTGATGACGGTAATGACGCTATTATAAGAAGTGACCACAATGGAATAGGTATGTTGCACATTTATGTAATCCTTAGCTTTCCAGTGTTGTTTCCTTTGCTATGATCTGGCATAGGGGTCTTGTATATCTTAAGATCTTGATTACCGGCTGGTACCTCAATAGATATGGTTTCGCTCTCTATAATATCTTGGATAATATTTTTGAGTCACATGCAGTTTGATGTCTTGTGTCCTTTGATTTTGTGAAATTCACAAAGATCATTTTCGTTGTACCAAGGTGGTTTATCTTGTGGTTCTTGGTAGTTTTCAAAATTTGGAAGCGTTATCAGGTTTGACTCTACCAATTTCTTCATGATAGTCTCAATGGGTTATGACAACTGTGTATAGTTGTGTTTTGGATAGTTGTTCTTGTTAGTTGTTCGTCTCTGTTGTGTTTCGGTGTTGTTGATCTAATTGTTTTATGGTTGTGTTGTTTGTTGCATAGTTGGTTGAATGTTAGTTGCTTGACTGTTGTTTGGCCTAGGAGCACTTAGGACCACCTTAGCATCTACCACACCATCATTTGTTATGTTCTTGTTCTTAGCCCAGACACGAGGCTTGTCATTTGAACTGGTTAATGGATTGTTGTCTTTGTAAGTTTGAGTATTTCCTTGTGATATTAGAGCTCTCTCGATGTTAAGGGATCTAGGGACAAGCTTGTCATAAGATGTGATGCATTGCATCTTCAAGTGGAAGGATAGATCTGGATCTAGATTTTTTATGATAATGCCCACTTGTTGTTTATCGAGAATTGGCCACTTGCTTTTACTCGATCTTTTCCTTCATCGTTGTAAGAAATTGGTGAAAGATTCTCCCTTGTTTTGCTCGAGAGTGTATAACTCTTCTAAGCTTACGTCCATGTAAAGATTGAAGGAGAAGTGATCTATGAGATTTTCAACGATTTCTTGGAAATTTTTGATACATCGAGGCAATTGAGAGAACCAATCCATGGCAAGACTTGTTAAACTTCATGGGAAGAGGTGCATCAAATAGGACTCGTTATAGATGACCTCCATACACATGACGTTAAACTCTTTGATATGGTCCACATGACTTCCTCTTCCTTTTTATTTATCAAATTTGGGGATTTTAAAACCAAGAGGGAATGGTACCATTGTGATGTTTCAATCGAATTGATATGGGAATAGGATCTGTGTATGGGGTTTCTTCATTTTTCCCATTTGTATATTCTGCATTTCTTGTGTTAACACCTTGAGTTGTGATGCCATATCATCTTGTGGGTTGGGTGGAGGAACATATGTTGTGTATTATGGGATGGTGGATGAAGTGTATGTGGGATTTTGATATGATGAGGTGTTGTATGGTGTGTATGGTGTAGGATAAGATGATGAAGGTGGAGGCGTATATGTTCCTAATGTGTACCGGTTGATAATGTTTTGTTGTGGATTATAGTATAAGCCTTGTTGTTTTTGCACAAGAGATTGTTGTTGTTGGGAATATTGTTGAGCTTGTTGTTGTTGAGATTGTTGTTGTTATTGAGCTACTAGGGTCACTTGCTATGTTGATAAGGCTGATTGATGTTGTTGTTGCTATTGTTGTGCTACTAAAGCTACTTGTTGATGTGTTTTTTATGCACTTCTCAACACAGGTAATGCGTAGATGCACTACCTCTCTTGAAAGACAATCTTCCACAATCAGATTGCAGAACACTATCCCAAGGTCTCTAATGTCAGGTCTTGACAGTGCTTGGAATATCTCAGTTGTTTGATGTGATTTGTTGGAATCACAAGGCGGTCTTACGGATGAGTTACAAAGCATGGGAAGTTGGGTTTGCAAATGCAGTTTCAAAGTGCTAGAAGTGAATGAACAGTGGCTGTCCACTCAAAAGAGCAAGTTGAAACTCATCAAGTTCATCTGATTTAGCTTCATGGTGATGCTTTGGGTCCTACTCTAACCAAGGATTAAAAGAAATAGCAAAAGGAGAAGGGCTAAGAAAGCTATTTTAATCCTAAGCTACAAATGAACAGTAACAATGGTGGCTGCTAAAGTAGACAGGCTTCCTAAACTGAGTTTTGCTTGACCAAAAGAAACCTACAGCTACACAAAACCAATGCAATCTTCTAAGGTCTGGTGATTTTCAAATTACACATACACATCATGAACATGCAATTGAACTAGATTGCAGCAATGACAGAAAGAAGCCCAGGCTAACTTTGCACAGCAGCTTGTCATCAACAAGTGCTAAAAGTATGGGCTGGAAGCTCATCAAATACTATAATAGCAACACTATCATGACAACCATTCAAGAAACTAATACTAAAACTAACATGGAAGGAAAAACCATGTATGCAAGATGAGCAAAATCAAAGAGAACATATATAAAATCATGCAATGCTATCTTCTATTGCTGCAAATTTTTTTTACAACAGCTCTCCAACCCTTACAAATGAGGGGTAAGCCCCTATTTATAGTTTTCCAAAGCCCAAATGAATGGCTAGGATTCAATTACATCGAATGGCCCAGATTGATTTACAATAGGGTTTCACCTACCCTCCATTATCTAGCAATTTAAAATATATTCCTTGTCTTTTCTCTGTTTTGTCATCTAGTGCCAATCACTGTAGCAATTTCGTCATTTAGCTGATTTCCCTTTTCACTATAGCTGAAACTGCCTGAAAATTGTCTTTTGTTTGATGTGCTTGCAGTGTTCTTCCTTTGATCAAATGAGCCTGTCGACGATTGGCATCAATGGATTGGTGGCCCCTAATTCAGGCAGAAAGCTCCATAGAAATCATCATCATCTAAAAAAAGGTAGGACAACTCCCTCAATGGGCCTCTCTGATAGACCTATGGAAGGCTTCTTGACTCCTACAAACATGAAGTGTCGTAAGTCCATTTATATATGAGTTAAGGAAAATGTCAGTCAAACCTACAAATTCCCTATTAGATCTATCCATGCATCATCAAAATATCTTGATATTCATATTTGGAGCTCATTTGGGCCATAAACATTAATGTGTGCTTCAAAGGTGCGAGTGCCAAAGGGCGGAAAGATAGCGGAAGAAAGCCAAAAGGCAGACAACGGACGGAAGCCAAAACAGTTGGGAAGAAGGCGGACTCCCAGATGTTCAAAACAGCCGGGAAGGAGGCGGGCTCTCGGATGTTCAAAACAGCCGGGAAGGAGGCAGGCTCCGGGATGTTCAAAACAGCCAAGGAGGGACGGACTTTCAGAAATGGCCACGGAGGACTCGGGTTCCAGAGGCCAGAAGGGAGGTGGCCGTCAGATGTTCAAAATGGCCATGGAGAGGCGGAGCCCCGGAAAAGCCACGAAGGGGCCGGGCTCCGAAGGCCGGAAGAGAGGTGGCCGCCGGATGTTCAAAACGGCCACAGAGAGGTGAAGTCCCAAAAACGGCCACGGAGGGGCCGGGCTCCGGAGGCTGGAAGGGAGGTGGCCACCGGATGTTCAAAATGGCCACGGAGAGGCAGAGTCCCAAAAACGGCCACGGAGGGGCCGAGCTCCAGAGGCTGGAAGGGAGGTGGCCACCGGATGTTCAAAACGACAAAAGGGGGACAAGCTCCGAAACCACCAAAACTTAACCAAACTTTGACGAAACCTTGGCAGTTCATTTAAGCACATCAAACACATCCCAGATCTAAAAAAGGGTGACCCCAAAGTCAAAAATGTGGAAACGGGAGCGATGGGGGTCCACAGATGTTTCTAAACAGCCAAGGAGGAAGAGAATTCCGAAGGGAAAGTTCTGAAACCATCGAAACTTAACGGAACATTGACGAAACCTTGGCAGTTCATTTATACACTTCAAACACATCCCAGATCCAAAAAAGGGTGACCCCAAAGTCAAAAATGTGGAAACGGGAGCGACGGGGGTCCACGGATGTTTCTAAACAGCCAAGGAGGAAGGGAATTCTAGAGGGAAAGTTTTGAAACCATCGAAACTTAACGGAATGTTGACGAAACCTTGGCAGTTCATTTATGCACTTCAAACACATCCCAGATCCAAAAAAGGTTGCTCCCAAAGTCAAAAATGTGGAAATGGGAGCGACAGGGGTCCACGAATGTTTCCAAATAGCCAAGGAGGAAGGGAATTCTGAAGGGAAAGTTTTGAAACCATCGAAACTTAACGAAACATTGACAAAACTTTGGCAGTTCATTTACGCACTTCAAACACATCCCAGATCCACCAAAAAGTTGTCCCCAAAGTCAAAATTGTGGAAACAAGAGCAACAAGGGTCCATGGATGTTCCAAAATAGCAAGAACAAGACAAAAGGCAGAAAAGGGGACAATGGACCTCATTTCTCCGCAGATTTGAATACCCCAAGTAGGTGAATTTGGGTAGGGGATTTGATAGTTTGAAGGCACATGACCAATTTGGGCTTGGAAAATGGGGCACGCAAAACAAGACAAGAGCAAAGCAGCCTGTCAAGAGCGAAAAAAAAGGGGGTCCCTGCTTATGGCGGGGCGTGTGTGCAAAACATACACAACACTACTTATTGTTGTTGTTTTTGTGTTGCTAAGGTTGCTTGTTGTTGTTGCTACTATTGTTGTGCTACTAGGGCTGCTTGTTGTTGTTGCTACTATTGTTGTGCTGCTAAGGCTGCTTGTTATTGTTGTGTGACTAAGGTTGCTTCTTGTTGTTATTGTTGTTGGACTACTTGCTAATAAGCCTATTGTGCTTTCTATAAAGCAAGGGCATGTGCTTGCAATGTAGGATCAATCAATGGTTAGGAAATCTATGATGGATTTTGGGTTTTGATGTTTTGTGCGGGTTGTGGATTATTGATGAGAGGTTGGGGGTTCGCTTGGTTTAACATTCCTTGCAAGATAGTGGATTGAGATGGAGGAATGTAAATTTGAGGTCCCATTTGATTTTGCATGACTTGGGGGATGAATGGTAAGAGGATGATGGTGTCGTTAAGTATTGCAATGTTAAGGGCACATTAGGACCTTGAGTCCACTGATTGAAAGGATTCCCTTGACTGATGTTCTAGGGATTCCCTTGTGTTTGAGATGCGATCAAGGTATTACCTTGGTTAGTGGGATTTGTGATCAAGGGATTGTTTTGGTGTGGGTTGATGATGGATGGAATATATGTGTTTTGGGAAATTGTTGGGTTTGATGTATCAACAGGAGGACTTGATGAAGATATTCCCTATTGCGTTAAAGGATGATTTTGTGTGAGGGTATTCCCTTTCCCTTTTGAGTCTACTTGTGACACTTGGTCCACACTACTCTGTGTGATGTTGGGCACACTTGTGGTATTCATGGGTATGGATGCATATGGGTGTCCTCAATATGTTGAAGTTGTCGTGGAGTAATGGAGTGTAAGTGGTTTATGTTGATGTAGAGGATTCTCGGGGGGAATTCCAAATGTTGGTGTCCAAGAGGTAGTTTGAGGAGGATTGGTTTCGAGGGTACCTAAAAGTGTGTTGCTTTCAAATGGAAGAGTATAGCCAAAGTCCTTAGCAAGACTAGTTGCAATACTACAACAAAAGATGGGGAATTGGGAACTACGTTTTCTAAGGCTTGATGCTCCATGATTTCTTCCCTAATAAGTGCAAATAGGTTATTTGTGACGTCTTCTATCTCATGTGGTCCTGATGGAGATAGAGGTTGTTGTGATGGGGTAACATGACTTTTTGGATCAAATTCTAGAGGATTGGGATCACTTGAGGTGAATATGACTTTGGTTTTCTCCATGTTTCTCTTGTGTTGTGATCTTGATTTTACCATAAATTTTGGGTCACCTATGGGAGAGTTGTTTTGAGATTTGTAATGTTTAAACTCTCTAGTTGACTCAAATCTAGGTAGAATGGATGCTCTAATTCTTTTTGGAGCAATGATGTGAATGAGGGATGAAAGGTGAATGATATGGATAGTGATCTTTGCAAACATTTTGGGACAACACTTTTGACTTAAGTTTGATGTTTTGATGTTTGGATAAAGGATGTTTATGAACTTGTGAACCTTTAAGGTAGACTTGTGACCTTAAAGATAAATGAGTTCAAAGATGATAACTAACTTAGCCAAATGCATGGAAAAGGATTCATTTCACATAGACATTAGCTAAGTTAGGATTTGGGTTGATAGATGTCTAAGTCAAAAGGTGTTGGTGTGTTCAAAAATTTTACAAAGTTTGGTGAAGTGAAATTTGGATTTTGATAAGGGGTGGATGAAGGTGTTTGACCCAATGTTTACTTAGAGTGAACTTTTTTTCAAAGACCAAGGTGGTGAGAAACATGCTAGACCTCTAAAGTGTTCAAACCTTAAAAACTTAATTATCAAGGAGAAATTCTTGTGAAATATGTAGATATGGTTTGTTCATGAAATAACATAGAAAATGTCTCCTTAAGGGTTTATCTTGGTTGCGGTATTGTCTTAGGATACGTCTTCTAATATACTTTGAACTATGATTTCTAAGTTTAAAATAGTGGTATGTAGACTTTCTCTTAGGGGTTGTGATTTTGCATGAGATCATTTAGAGAAGTTCAAGATCATGGAAAAGACCAACATTTTGAATTTTAAAAAAGGCATACAATTTTGGATTATTCCTTGAAACACGTATATAAAATTTCCTTTTCAATCTAGTCCTATTTTGATAGAGTGTCTCAAGGTGTTGTTTGATAGCTTTTTGACTATGATGCCTAAGTTTGAAGTGATAGAAAGTAGACCTTCTCTTGGGGATTTTGATTTTTTGTGAGATCGTTTAGAAAAGTTTAAGTTTATGGAAGAAAAGAGGATATTTATTGCCACATGGGTGGTGGTAATATGGACCTTCCAGCCACAATATCAACTTGTTCCTCTTCTTTGTCTATGATGTATGTTGTGTTTCTCCACTGGGTTGGTGTTTCTTTTGTTTCAAAAGTAAGCTTATCAAACTACTAATAATATCGATTTGTTCTCCTTCAATGAGTTCAAAGTTTGGTTGAATGATAGCGGGTATAAGGTCAGGTTGTTCAACCGGAGCAATCGAACGCCAAATGGTCATGTGGGGTTCAATTTTTCAATTTACCTTGCTTAAATGAGTTTATTTTTATCAAAAACACTTGTCTTTCTTAAGTTCAAACTAAACGTCTATGTCAAAAACATAATCAATTCCACAAAGTCCTTTTTGTGAAAAGGTTGAAGTTAGGGGCATAGTTACCTAGGTTAACTTTGGGAAGTATGGATTGAGATGTAAACCAAAATATTTAGAAGTCTTTAAGAATAAATTCTTAGGACAAGCATCAATATCAAGCTTTTGTCAAAGGGTATCCATACTTAGACCAAAGGGTTTGAAATTTTGAAAAGACTTGATGTTTGTTTTCAATTGTTTTGGAATCAAGCAAGTGTTAAATTGACTCTCAAACATTTACAATCCTTGATAGATCAGGTATGTATTTTTCGGTAGGCTTACCATCATCGAAAGAGATGATTAATCTGTGAAGATGAAGTGGACAAATAGGCTATGTCAAGGAAATATAATGTCTTGACACACCAAGCAAAGGAGTCCATTCCCTATTTGCTTTATGTATCAATCAAAAACCAAACATGGTAAGTAACTTTTGGGTGCGGTGCTACTATCATGCACTACCTTGAAATACGCTTCAGAATTGGACTTGGTTAGCCACTACAAGGTTTTTAATGACCATATCTAGGATAGACTAGTGCCATACACATGGAAATTCTACTCAATTAATTGTCCTCCTATCCCTTAGAAACATCTAAGGGTTTTAACGCATAACAAGGATGCTAGGGGATACATTTGTCGGTATGGGACAACCACAACCAGCTAGTTAGTGACTTTCATCACTCCAAATTATTTATATTGTGAGTCAGATAGAAAGCACCGCTTGGGTCATTCCCTCTCACAAGTTGGGAGGCAAGACCTCTAAAGGTTACACATGTTTGAAGCATAAAAATATTTTCATCACCCAAGATTTCCAATAGGCGTGAGGGGAGAGGATAAGCACTTCCAAGCAGAAAAGTAGACTTGTGTGTTTCTCTTCACCCAAGATCGCATGAAGCGCAAGGGGATTGGATATGCACAACAAGAATACATAGACAAATCAAACACATTCATTTTAATCCATCATAGAAAAATGAATTCATTTTAAACACCAAACGAAGTGTGGAAATTGTATTGTTCAATTTTAAGCCAAGAAAAATGATGTGAGGGTTCAATTTTAACCAATTTGAACATTCATTTTAAAACCCAATTGAAAGCTAGTTTTTTCCTAAAGTGTGAAAATAAAAAAAAGCATCATAAATGGGTTATAATTGCCCCAAAAGTGTCAAAATGCTTGTTACAATTATAAGATTAATGAAAAAATGCTTCTTCAATTTGAATTTTATTGTCCAACCTGCAAAACCCAATTAGCCTAAAAACTAGAACAAGAAGTCAGAGACATGTTAGAGGTCAGATAAAGTAAAAAAAAATTCAAAAACATGTCAAAAATTAAGCTTTGTCTTGTTTACCAATAATTTGCGACGCTGAAATCAATTGCATCATTGAAATTCATCAATAGCATTGTTGTATAGGATATGTGTCACCATATTGAAAAATTGATAGTGGCCCTCTACAGCAAACAATGAAGTCAATTACGTCACCAAATCAATAGTGTCGCTAAAAAAGAAATCATTTTGCATTAAAAAATTAAACTAGCGTCACTACATTTAAAGGTAGTGACAAAATTAATTAAGCATCGCCAAATTAATTATGCATCGATAAATTGAAATCCAGGTGTGTCATTGTATAGTGACACATCATCAAATGTGTCGATTGATAATCAATAGCATCATTGTACCTGAAAACACAAGGAAAACGAAGATTTAAAAAAAATCATTAGATTAGTTAGTTTGTGCCCTCCTTCTAGCGCCAAAATGTGACCGATGGATTAGTATGGGTTGACTACACTTGATCCATGAGGATACAAAGCATAATTATGCCACTAAACATCAATCCCAATAAGATCAATCAACAAAACTAAACTAGGAATCCATTAAAACTTAGCATATTAAACTACAAAAGCTTTAGAAAAACCTATTCTAATCCATTAAAACTTATCCTATTAGGGGAGTGGTGTTGCATTGATGTGGAATGGCAACCCTTTCCCAATCCCATGGATAAATGAGCATGTTCTAATTGATTCTATTGAAGAGAACCAATGAAACTAATGATAGATGTGTGATGAAACATGATTTAAAGCTAAATGAACATGATGCAAGCTATTTTAACATGACTTATGCTAAGATGATCAAGATGTGTGAATGCAAATCTAATCTAAATGGATTTTAATCTAAAAATATTGAAACCATAATTAACAAATAAGTTAAATATATGCATCTATGTTACCATGGAAGCCATTAATGGAAGCTAAGCTAATATGCAAGTAAATAAAGCTAAAATGATGTAAAATGTGAGTGCAAGTGAGAGTGATTTTAACAGTATAAGTTTGATGTTAAAAGATGGATCCATTTGTCTCCAAATCGTGACCGATTTATAGGAGGACAAATGAGAAATGAAGGGTTGAGATCAAAAATTTTAATCAATGGTCAAGGATGGAGGAATTTGAAGGCATGGATCATGGATTCTCATCAAGGGATGAGAATCAATGATGAGATTTAATCAAGGGTTCACATTCATCCAAATAAACACACTTTCAAAAGCTTTCCCAAAAGTTTTTTGAGAGTTTGTTTCAAAAAAGGAATATTCCCCTTTTTCAAATGAGTGAAGAAAGAGAACATTCTTTGAAATATTCTCATCGATGAGGAAAATAGACATTTAGCAAATTAAAACAAAATTTTAATGTGCAAAAGGGGAAGGAATATTCCTTTTGGAGGAATGTAAATGAGGAATATTCCCTTGCAAGTGGGGGGAATTAGATTAATTAGTAATTGATAATTAAACAAAAGTTTAATTATGCAATTAAGGGGAATTAGATGATATTCATTAAATAAAGTGATTTAATGAAAAGGGGGAGAGTGAAATGATAATTAAATAACTTAGGGTTGTTTAATTAAGTAAGAAGACTTAGGGACTTAAACTAAATAATTAGATTTATTCAATTTAATAGGACAAAAGGTTAGCATGGAAGGGGGTGAATTAACCCAATTAAATTAATTAGGTTAATAGATGCAAATGGCATGATTAATTAAATAGCTAGGATAATTTAATCAGTTAAGTGAAAAGAGGATGGGTTTGAGGATGAAACAGTGTTAGTATACTTGATCCGAGTGCATGATATCCTTCAAGACATTTTTAAGTTTCTATAAAATATTTTCTTAATAGTATATATACATTGTAAAAAAAACTGTTTCTCAAATTAATTCTTACACAATAATGAAAATTATAAACTAATGGGTTATACTTGTTCATAATATATTTGAATTCTATTAATGAAAGAAAAATAAATAGTTAAATGAGTTCAATCCTTTCTACCTGATAATTATAATAATTGATATGAAATTATTGATAAGAAATCCAAGAAAATATCAGGCTTTGAGAAGATAGTTAGATTCATGAAATATTATGCATACCAGAACGTATATAGAGAAAATATGATTACCATAAAATACAGTTCCTTTTAAAAAAATATATACCCTATCTATACATAAAGATGATATGAAGGAATCATCCTAACAAATGTTGAATTTATACATCTGCTTGACATACCTTTAGGGTCTAATTATTACAAGCATGCTAATAGGAATTATATAACAAGGTATCAATCAGGATCCTTAGGTCTATTTTTTTCAACATCAAACACTTACACTAATGTTAGCTAGTCAAAGAATCCACCTTAGAAATATAAATAACTCATCCCAGAGCCATCATACAATACATGATAAATCTCATAAGTCACTTTTGTCACTACACAAGTTATTGATTAAAATAAAGTATATATATTTTAACATATTCATAGCAATACCTCAATATCACATCACTCCATTCTGAAATCACTGATCACATAACTCTAACCTCATATAGACACATTGAATTCACATCATGAAATGAGGATGACCAATGCCCCCCCTAGTTCTCCTTTGAGAATCCATGAAAATCATAGTACCATACCACCTCAAGGATGTTGATTTCCTAGTTCTCTCAAGAATTCTTAATACATAAGAGTTGCATCCATCTCACGCTAATCTCTCTTACTCCTTTACAATGCTTTCCCCACATACTATCTATCAAGAGAAAGACATATTCACAACATGTTAAAAGTAACAACATTGATAAATGTCTCAAAAACAAAACAAAGCAAAAAATTAATGTCAACCAATGATAAGCTATATAAGCAAATAAAATTTCTCAATGGTGGCCACCAAAATTAAAAATCAAAAATTACAATAATAAGTCCTACAATCCCCAAAAATCAAATAAATGTTTGTAAAATTTTCAACATTGTTAACTTAGTAAATCGAATAAAATTCATAGTAAAACAAATAAAATAAGTCCAAAACACAATCACCACATCACTTCAAACAAGTCACCAAAGGGGAAAAGGAGTATAATTAGTGACATCAATCCCATAGAGCTCCCTATTCACTCACTAGGCTATATATCCCACACATCTTGAGTCGACTAAACAATAATATCCATACCACCCATTTGGTACAACCCAAGACAATAATAATTGAATCATCATAGTTATAAATGCTCTAGAGTAAATGTACACTTCGGTCTATCCTTATTCCATAATCCTGACACGCTTGGTGTACAACATACACTTATAAAAACATTAATGAATCCAACTATCAATAATCATCTTGAATGCTAAATCCTTCAACTAATATACAAGCCCCATAAGGTTCCAGAGTAGAGAACCTGGCTTTGATACCAAGTATCATGCCCTAAAATTTTAACCAATCTAGACCCTCCTTTTAATCGAAGCATGCTTTGTTCTTAAGTGCCAAGTCCCAATAACTATCTTTTAAAGAAAATAGATACATACTTATATTGTAAAGCACACATGTATATAGAAAACAATCCTCCCTATATGTTGTACCTCATTTTACAAGATTCTATTTGATTTGCCTACACAAGATAGTCTTTTCTTAACTAGCATCTCCCTTCAAGTTACTTCTTATACTAATAACATGCAAGTTTAGTTGCTACATAATAATAGACTAAAGGCAATGATTCCTACTTTAGTTGATACTACTTTTGCATTCAAATATAAACCATAATTCTTCAAGAAGATTCCTTTTAAAAGAAAGTATTGCAATTCAACACTGTAATAAATACTTTTCAAATCTATTTTCATTCTAAAATAAACTTTTAATTTTAACATATGACCCATATTCAACATCGAGTAGGTCTATCCTAGTGTATGCAAGCCATATTTGGAGGCTACCAATAATAACATTGGTTGTCCATCCTTAGTTTAATCCATGAAATATAACTCTTGCAAAAGACTCAAGAACCTTGAATAGCAAGTCAAGTCAAGCAAACATCTTCTCTTGATTTCAATACAACATCCCTTTCTTCCCAAGAGGTTTACACAATCTTTCCATTGCCTCTACAAGGAAGCTCCACAATAACATGAAAAGGACAAGAAAGGAAGAACAACATGATATCAATGGGCTCTCCTCCCATCTATAGGGTTGATACACAACCCACCCCCCCAGCAAGGGTAACCACTTAGCCACAACGCACTTTACAATATAACACAAAGACCACATATAATACATAGTACACTTACATCAAGAGAACATAAATACAAATCTACCACATTTGTTTTCCCAAGGGAAACCAAAGAAGGGGGAGTAGGGGCTCAACCAAAAGGGGTGTAAAAAAAGAATATCATTATCACATCTCCACATAACAACATCACATAAACTCCACACAAGCACCACAATGCTAATACACCAACCACCACATCACACCATACCAACACCCCTTATCTCTTCACTCAAAGTATGCAAAGCACAAGGGGATGCTCACATCCCATGAATAGAAAGGGTACTCATACCCTGGTGATGGCCATCACATAAGGGGATACTCATATCCTAGCAAGGAAGCCCCTGAGTGTGGGAGCCTCACCCACTCAATACCCCTACAATTGGAGGACCAAAATCTCCTCTAAATAGAGGGGGTCAACTCCCCTAAAAAGATTCACAACAACAATGACAACAACACATTATGACAAGGAGAGCAAGAACATTACACATGAAAACCCTCAACAAAATCCTTCATAACAATTTCCCATATGAATATACATACAAGAATAAGAGAGAGGAATACCTCCAAGAGCAATGATCCCAACAATGGATGGCTCTTATTTCCTCTTCCAAGATCTCCTCCTTCTCCTCTCTAAAATCTCCTCCAAAGAAAGAAACTCAAAAATGCAAAGAGAGAAATGGCATGGTAACCCTCTCCTCTCCATAAGGAGGGAGTTATAAAGGAAACAAAGAAGTTACTTCCTCCCAACTAACTCAACCACCAAAACCATTTCTCCATTTTCGCCACTTTTACAAAGGAGGCATAAAAAGGTCCTAAACACTTTTAAAAAGGACACAAATGATAAAAATAAGCTTCTAACCCTTATACCTAAGGCATAGGCTATTCCCCAAACATAAAATATACCTTTATTCTTCTCAAAAGTCTTCTAAAATTCCATTTCAAATTAAAAACCAAAATTTACACAAGACACGGCCAAAAATTCAACACCGCATAAAACCAACATGAATCCTTCTAACTTATTACCAAGGCCTATGAACCAAGAACTAAGACAAACATAATATAGACAAGACAAAAAGGTGGCTAAGTGGAACCCCTCAATCCATCGGTATTAGAACTCCAACACACTCCACAAAATGTGTCAGTACGATAGGAATATGTATATACATGTACATAATTAAAAAGAATGCATTACATAATATTGACATAAAACATCATATATATCCTATCACGATAAAGTGTATTAATCAAAAATCACATCAGAATTATCATAACATATTAAAAAATGGCATACATCAACATCACATCTAGAGTATAATAGTGCATCATCATAAATAACATGAGTATCAAAAATATATCAAAATAAAATATGCTAGGTACATCATCCAATATAAGCAAAACAAGAAAGCACAAGTAGGGGGTCTCACACACATTAAATAATAATCCAATGTTATAATACAACATAAACCCAAATAATTACCTAGTGTGATTAACCACACCTCCTAAGTGCATCACAACTAAATAATTATTTAATTACATTATGATAAGTAAAATTATGCAATGGTGTATGATGAGACAAAAAAATGTCTCATCTATTAGCCAAATAAAAGCATGTATTTTGCTTAATTATGAAGTTTATCAAGATTGAGCATGATGAGGAAAGTAAGAGATTTTCAATTGGAGCAGTAAATATTTCATCATATCTTAAAAATTATGATCTGGGTTCTTGAGACTTTTGGATAAAAATTTGGAGACAAGAGGGAAAAAAATCCATTAAATTTCACAAAAACCCAGTTTTTGGTTTGAGAGAAAACTTCACCAGTTCGATGCTCCAGAATTTCCGAAGCTAAGAAGGATCTAAGTGAAGGATAATTTATGAAGAGGTTGAGCAATTTGGGCTTCTATGAGCAATTAAGGGACAACAGTTGAGAGCATCTAGGGGGCAGTTCCAAGCATTAAGGCAGGTTGTTGGGTTGTGCACACAAATGAAGCATATCTGGGAGACAATTTTGGGCAGTTTGAACCTTTTTGCAACCATCTAGGAGCTGCTTTATGAGTTTTAATGATACACAAGGGAAAAACATGACTTTTTCAGCAATCAAATGTATTTTTGGAGCTTGTTTAGGGGCTGCAAAATAGGCATATTTGTTTTGGACGACCAAAGAAGATTGACTCGGCAAGATGAAGGAAAGACTTATCTCTTTCCCTCAACACATGTTCCTATCTTCTAGCAAGTTGTTGCACAACAATTAAGGCTCATCTTTTAGATTAGTTGAAGATAAGAATTATATAAATTCATTGTAATCAAGGAATCAAATGGGGGAAAAGTTTTATAACATAATAGAGTTCAATTTTTAGTAGCAGTAGTTGTTTTGTAGTTTCATTTCTTAACAGTCATTTCATTTCCAACTCTTTACATTTCTAGTATTTCCTTTTACAAGTTTCTTAGGATAGATTTAATTCCAACATTTCATTTACAAGATCTTAGATTAGATTTGATTCTAGCAATTTCTTTCATGCATTACCTTTCAATTTCGTTTGTAGAAAAAACATGTCATGCAAATGATTTCTTCTCCCTCTTACATATTGCCATGGACACTGCCCTGAATTGGCATTCATAATTAAATGATGAGGAATGCAATGACACTCATCAGTGTACAATACCATATCCCAACATACCTTATGACACTTGTCACAAAGCTCAGCCTCCATCCTCTCATTCAATCTCAACTCTCCATCTCACAATGCATCTAAACCCTCCATTTTAGCCACCAAAAGTTTATAAATTGAAGCCTTTTCCTTCATTCTTCAATGAATCCACTTGCTACAAAATTATGTTGCTTAATTTCTATCTAAATCCATCACCATAGTAAAAAAAAATTAGCTTAATGCTTGAGCAATCCACATACAACATGTAGTTATCCAAAATTGCATTTGAGAGAAAATCAAGTGGAGGGTGTACTTCACTATAGTTATCCAAAAGTGAGAACTTATTTAATTTCCAAGCTTTGTCTTTTATGTGTCCTCATTTTAGAATTCCCTATCTTCATTTTGGCACACCTGGTGGGACCCATGTCCCTAAAACTAATGAACCATTTGAGTTTTATTTTCAATTGTTATGTCCTAGGTTCTAGAATAGTGCCTATGACCTACGTTTTAGCACTTCCACCTTGGGAACAATACTTTGATGGTTACTTTAGCTCTTATGCACTACATTTTAGTGCTTACACTTACTAATGCCTTTTCCTTTGTTTCTTGTCTTTTTATGTAGGTTTCTAACCTTGTCTCTTTTTATTATTATTTTCAATTGTTTATTTGTATTTTCTATGTCTTAACCCTATAGCTTGTAAGAAATTTAACAATTTCTCATAGGGTGTCTCTATGTAGCACTTATAACCTATAGAGTTGTACTTTCATCTTCTCTTTTATTTGCCTTTCATTTGTTATATTTTTGTTTCCCATCAATTTTTTGTTGTTTTAATTAATTTTTATCCTTTGTTGCTACGTTTATGCTTTTGTGGGGAACTACTAACATTCTATTCTTGTTAAGAGCAGAATTTACGGATTGTGAATTAACATTTTTATGAGAAGTTTTATTTTCCTATTTTTCTATTTTTTTATCAATTTAATTTAGAGTAGCACTTTTGTTGATTAGTGCTTCCATTGTTCAACGCTTTTGCTTTAATATTTTATATCAATGCTCTATATTTTAGTGTTTTTTCTATTTTTCATTCTCACATTTTAATTTTTAGTTTTTTGACAAAATGTTTATTTTATTTGACAACTAAATAAGTGGTGTAGCTTGTCTTAGGTTGGTCAAAGGCATAAATTCAAAACTACTAATTTATCACTTCTAGGTTTGTGAGCCAAATACTTGTTTTCCACTAATTTAGGCACTAAATTAGTTAGAGGCTTATTTTACTTGTTTGATGTGTTTGTGGAGGTGTAGACGTGTGTTATCCCCTTGAAACTAGTGCAATCTTAGGGATAAAAAAGTATTACTTTCTCCTTAATTATTTTAGTTAAAACTTAAGGTGTGTTAGTGTGTGTATGCTCTTCCCTTACACTTCTTACAATCTTGGATGACCAAAAACACCTAACATTACCGTTCCCATTAGGATTTTTTCTTGGAGATTTCATCACCCTAAAAAATAGCCTCAACCACCCTTATAGCAAGCTATGTAAAGGGGAGAACAAAATTTGTACCTCAATCTAGTCATGTCATGTTTGGAGAATTATTGGGGGCCTTGGTGATTCATGACACAAGTTGAAGGGTTGGTCCAAGTGTATTGCTCCCAATCCATGCTTGTAGATGAGCTAGTGTACTAGAGAACTTGTAAATAGAATCCTAAGGCCTTGAACCATATTTTAGTTTGGTGTAAGTGGAGTGAATAGACCCTAAAGATACTCATAATGTACTTCCATGTTTTGAGATAGAACTCACCTTGGTGAATCTTTTAGCAAGTGCTCCTTAGTAAGGGATTTCATGTGATACAACTATCCCTATCTATCCCTCACAAGTAGATAGTGTTCATGGATTAATTCCATTGTATGCCCACCTAAGAGTCAAACCACTTGAATAATTTTAAGGAATGTGCTCATGTGTTTGGCATGTTTTCAAGTTCTAAAATAGTATAAGTCATTTAGCCTTCAACCCTAAAAATTCAAGTTAGCCATTGTGCCTTATTATTTGTTAAATCTCTTGCCAAATTATCTAAACAATCAAACTTCCTACTTTAGTGTTTTTGACCTATCATTCAAAATTTGCATTGATCAAAACTTCTAATCTATCTCTTATCACTTTGTCATTTTAGTTCATTTGACCTATAGTTCAACACCTCACTTGTTTCAGTGCTTCCACTCTATTTTTTAGTACTTCCACTTTTAGCACTTTTGACCTATTGATGAGTGCTTTTGTTGTTTGACACTTCTAACCTATACTTCAATGCTTGTTATTTTGCATGAAAATAACCAACTAGACCTCTTAGTTTGACATATTTAACCTTGTTAACTAAAATTTTGGCATAGGTAATCTCAAGCAAACCTAGGACATCCATCAAACCATCCCAGCATCTAAGAAAACTCCACTTATCTAAAAAAAATATAGGTAACCTTATCACCCTCATTGACCATAGACCCTTCTAAACATCCTCATATCCACTTCACTCTTATTTTCACCAAAATTTCTAGATTTAGACTTAGATTGGACATCCCACAACCTTTCATCATTTTATCACCTCAATTAAAAAATTTCTAAACTTACACTTTGTCACTTTAGCCATAGACATAGCCTTTTTTCCATCATTTTGGACTTAAGAGTCATAGATAATTCCCTAGTCTTCTATCCATTCTTGCTCATTCAACTTACACCTCCATATTCAATCACCTTCAATCAAAATCAAAATTATTATCCAAAATAAATAAATCAAACTTTTCTAAGAGTTAAATCTAGATCTTTAATCCATTATCTCTAGCTTGTATATTTCTTGAGAACTTTCCTATTTCAACTAGTGTGTCAAGTTAGCCTTTTGTCAAACTTTGATAAACTAGCTTAGGACTTTGGCAATTCCTAAGTTAGTGGATAAATTAGTATGCTACATTATGGTCCATTAGTGTCTTGATAAATATGTATTGAAAGAATTATTATATATTTAGTGTATATGATTTGTGTAGATTACAAATTATTGATATCAAAGAAAATATTTGGCAAATAGTGGTCATAAAAGTAGTTCCAACATATTCTTTGAAGAGAAGGTGCATTTTATTACAAATGTCATATTTTTGTTTGTTTTTGTTTTGTCATCCTTAAATTTCATGCATTTTATATTTACATTTATAAGAACAAAAGAGTGTGGCCTAAGATGTTGGTAAGGTGATTTCAAAACCTAATTTAATGACCATCGTTGGGTGTGAATCCACAGTCCATCCTTATTTTTTCAACCTCAAATTCTATTTTATATACATAATAGAGCACTAAGTATTAATCCATGTTATACAATTCACCTTAGTATATTGCAATGGGTAAGTTAATTATTGATATTACTAACTAAAAATTATATATTAAAGGTGATTTGTCAAGTTCTTCATTAGATAATGTGTTACAATCAAAGTATTATTTGTTTAGGATTTCATGATATGCTACATTTTATTTTTCTTTATTTTGTCATTTAAAAAATGCATGAATCATATATTACACATATAAGAACAAAAGAGTTACATATGGGTGCCCCATTTAAGAGGCCTTATAGATTTTGTTAACATGATTATATTGTCATACATTTGAGTTTGATATTGATATAATTTTTTGATGGTAGAAATGAGTTATTCTTTTGTAAAAAGACAAAATGTTTATAATTTTTAGTATACTAAAATTTGGTTCATGGTGTTGTGTAGTCTCACAACATGCCCCATTTTTCCTCTTGCAAAATGTGGACCCTTTTTTTCTTTTCTCTTGCTTTCATTTTATTGGGAGGAAATGGTAAAAGTGGGTGTCATTTTGATCAAGTGCCTAGTTTTAGGTAAAATGGCGGTTTTCCCAAGTTAAAATATTCAAAAGTCAAGTTTTAAGGCAAAAAAATGTTTCGTCGAAAATGTTTTGATCTTACGGGAATCGGGATTCTGGGTTTTCACACCCCAGGTTTTCTAAGTGAAGATAGAAAACAAGTTTGACAGAAGTAACAACTCTCCTCAATGAATAACTTGAGTCGACGCAAGTCTTTTCTAATCCATATTTGCTAATAGAAGAGTTGTAAAACCTGAGAGAGGATTTTTACCAAAAGTTAGAAATTGGAAGTATGTCATCCTAGAACATTTGCACTGTGTCAGGCCTTTCTTAAGTCTGAACCCAAATGCATTACCAATAGCGATATTTACCTGACAACCTAGAAATTTAGAACAAGAAAAACCTGATATCATGCCTAAAGCAAAGTTATCAAAAATCTTAAACTCGAATGCCTCCAAGTAGTGAGGATGACTCTTCCATGTCTAGTTTAAATTCTCGATGGGTCATCAATCCCCGAAGTGTGTCAAAAAACTTAAAAATGTGCCATGACCATGCTCACATAGTTTTTTGAATTAAATTAAAGCGCATAGATCAAAAACTTTGACATTAAAGCCTAAACTATCACTATTGTACTCTACTAGTGCAATTAATGCATAATGATTAGATGGTATTAAGGTGGCGAGAACATTGTGTTGTCACCAAATAGAAACATATTACTTAATTTTGCAAAATGTCATAATGTGTTGGAGAAGACACTTGTAAGCGCTATCAAAGATCAAGACACCATTGGAGATTGCGAGGAAGGTAAAATATTGAAGTTCAAGAAGACATAACTACTGAAAATTGATTCCACCATAGCTCAAGGTCGCACGTAGCAGAACCAGGTATTTCTTTTAAACCAAGTTTTGAAAAAACAATCTGTATGTCCCTGGTATTCATGGAAAATAATATTTTTTCTAGTTTCTTTCAAGTAAGCTTGCATGCATTTTGCTAAAATTAATTCAATTTTGAAGTGTACAACTACTGGTAATGTAATTCGATAAAACTGACATGAAAAAAACTAAAATTGATAGAGATTACCCTAATTAGTACACAAATTATATATGCTAATCATGCAGGATTCAGAAGAAACAACAGGTACACAAAAGAGGGGAGCCAAAGATGAACTTGAGTTTTCTCTATCTCAGGGAATACCCACCTATGGGTTGGTGACAAATACCCATTTGGGTAATTTCAATGAAAATGAGTTCATGGAAAGGATTCAATAACCCAACACTAGCCAACATGCGAAGAATAACGTGGCAAGTGGATTACACATGGCTACAAGGTTCCCTCAAGAAATGGATGCCCCAAAGTTGGTTTTGGAATGCATGCAATGGCATGATACCGAGAGGAGGGTAGTTTTGAAAGAAGGTAGGGTATACACAAACTTGACCCCAGAAGGGATTGCTCAAACATTTGGGATCCCAATTTTTAACGTAATGAGTCCAATGGAGATAGGATTATCTGCAAGAGCATATGCCAACATAGAAGAACAAAACAAGAGGGTCATGATGACAACTTGGTTTAGAGAAAATGATAAGTTGAAGTCCATATTGAGGTCCGGTTTTATTCCTAATATCCAAGACATCATCACATTGCTAAATAAATTAGTGGGTAATCGATATGCTAATAGGTTTGAACCATGGATGTATGAAATCATCAGACATGTAAAGGATGGACCAACTAAAATCAATTGGGATAAAGATATCAGTGATAAATTGTGTGAACATATCCAAATCTTTTAATCACTAGGGTTATTTTTATGTCTTCATAAAAAATATATTATTGCATAGTAAAGGCTAATATTCAAGGCCTGAATAAGATAGGGACCTTAGGCAAGAATGTAGGACAAAGGTTGGTCTATCATTATTATCCCTAGATAACTGCTAATTAATACTTGAATCATTATCAGAGGGTTAATGATGCATTTTCAATGAAGGTAATCCGAACTATGAAAGGGGACAAAGCCAAAAGAATATCCCTATTTGCACAAAAAGCTATCACCTTTCATGGGTGTTGGTATATCCAATTCCCAAAGTTCACTTATATAATAGTATAAGAATTCTTAGGAAACCCTTGCCTAAATATTCTACAAAAAAAATAGTATTGTTGGAGTTTGCAAGACAAGTAATGGAGTCCCATTATGATTTCTTACAAGCTCACTAGAAGGGAATTAATTAGATTTACCATCATTATAGGAAATTATAAGTGTAGCTCAGCTAAAAGTGTTAGGCTTGTAGAGAATGAATTGTTGTCATTTGGATTAGAAGAATTCAAATTAACTAGGGCTAAATATGATCCAACTAGGAGACTCGCCAAGCACACCAATAAAAGGTATGCTCATGTACCTCACCTGGAAGATTACTGGAATGATTGCCTAGATGAATGTGAAGCTAGGAGATAGTCATATCATAGGTTGACATTGAACCGGATGATGACTATAGGGACACATGATGTCCCATTGCAAATAACTGAGGATAATGGAGAAGTAATGAATCCTAATATATGACTCTGATAAGACTTTTAATGACCCTATTCAAGACCCTGGTTGGAAAGAGCCTAAGATCACAACATTAGAGGAAATCTCTAGGCTAGTAATTGACTTAAGTCAAATTGGATAGACAAAAATAACTATATGCTAAAGTCCAATGGAGTGGTGATCACATATCCCCCCGTGAGAAAGAGAAAGCAAAAGGTAATTGATGATTTTGGATATGAAGACTACTTGGAAAAGAAAAGAAAGATTGTGAAGGCTAAGGATCTTGAAGAGAGCAATGAAAGAATTGTTGAAACCATAAGTTAGGGAGTTTCAGTGGCCTCACAATTGAAAGACCCCATCATGGAGGTTAGGGCCATCCCAACAAATCTACTAAAAACACCAACAGTGGCATCATCATCAGTTGCATTACCTAGGGCTAAATATCTCACCTAGAGGAAATAGTTGAAAAATAACATGTATACACTCGGATGAGAGGATCAATGTCTCAACAGGTGGCCACAATGTTTAATTCTCCTCCCTTAGTAGGGACTTCTATGATGAGGAAAACTATGGGAGAAACATATTCACTTCAAGAAGAAGAGCCCGATCTAACCATGGACCTTGCCATGAAAGAAATGGAGTAATCTTGTAAAACAAATGAAAGGAATGTTGAAAATGGAGGTAATTATGTAGCTTTAAAACTTGTAAAACTATTATACTGTAGATCTAATTAAGTGTTCTTTGTTACAATTTATTTGTGGATGATTATCTGTTTAGATTCATTTTACCATTTGTAGAAGTAGACAGAAGATTGTAGAAGAATAAGACCAGAAGATAGACTTGACACAACATATACTGTGGAGAAACCCTTTCAAGAAAAAACTCCACCACCAAAATCAATAATGCTTGTATTATTTAACCTTAGAACAAGATTACAATAATTCTTTAACAATCCTTGCTTGAGATGCTTCTTTTGCCTTCAACAATTCTTCTTCACAACTTGTAATAAAATATGATAATAACTCTCTTCAACTTGCTTGAGATAAATAGGCAATAATCAACTTTGTAAACTCCAAAGAGTTACAATTACAAAGCTCAATCCCTATCTCACAAAAGGTATGCCTATCTCTTGCAAGTAGAGTTCTATCATGAAGAACAATGCCAAAACATGTGCTTCATCCATTTGGGCATCCCAAACTGAAGTCACAACTGAACCTTGATTTCGTAGATATCTTCAAGGCTTATCCTCAAAGTAGGCACCCAAGAATGGGCCCACTTAACTCATCCTTCAGAAATATCATAGCATGCAAAAGAGTTAACTCCAAGAAGCCAACTTGGGTGCCCAAGGTGGTTCCAAGTCATTCTTTGTTAACTGAAACATATCTCTCCACTATTCATGCAAGAACGGTCATCCCCTATTAACCGAAGGTAGTCACTTGTTATCTGTCATGCAACTCAAGTCATTAGTCATGCATTCCAAGTTAACTAAAGTCAACTAGCATTCAACTAAAACTAACTGAAGATAACTAAACTAAACTAAACTAAACTGATTTTGTACTGAACTGATCTGAACTGAACTGAACTTCATGCATGTAAACATCAATCCCTAACTCCTAGGATCTTTACATGCATTTAGAAGTGTTATCTTTTACTCCAAATAGTTAACTTAACTCAAGGTGAGTTCCACCTTCCATGTGGGTGCCCCATGTGCTCCTATTATTTAGGAACTCATCTTGGACGCCCTCACATGCTCCTATCATTTAGAATTAATTACAAATGTCAATTAACATGTTCATTTCATTCAAATTTAATCTCTTTCTAATCCTAGTGTTGGGTAACACTTTCCAAGGACTTAGGAGATACATGAAATATGTTTAGGATTACAATTAAATGGCATCCTATTCCCAACATTCTCCCACTTGACATTATACATTGCAATTATTCTAAACAAGGAATCATTATTATAAAACAAGTGCAGGACTCAAGGCCAATGGCCTTCTTGCACCAACTAATAAATCCATGCCAACTTAAAATGCAACCTGCATAATCATGAAGCTCCAAGCAAATGATTAATACTCAAAACCAAGAGAACTTATCTGTAAGAACTGGTTTCGTAAGATAATTTGTAGCATTAATCAAAGTGTCAACTTTCTCAATTAATACCTTCCCACTCTCAACCATTTCTCACACAACGTGATACTGAACATCAACATGCTTAGTACAAGCATGATACATAGGATTTTTGGCTAAACAAATAGCATTATGACTATCACATTCAAGTTTAACTTACTTGCAATTAAAACCAATACCTTTCCCAAGTCTTTGTAACCAAACTGCCTCTTTGGAGGTATGTGAAACCACCGAGTGTGTTGAACTCACGTCCAACCAAGGTGTAGGCTTCTTGGTCTTTACTGTTGGAAAATATTTTCTTACAAGTAACCATTCCAACATATATCTCTTACCATAAGAGAACTCAAGCCTCGCCTATTTCTCCAAGTATCCATGAGGACCTATAACCAACCAATCCATGCCAAATTCCAAATGCAACATAGCACTATCATGAAGTAATCAATCAAATGATTAATGTACCCAATACATAAGAGAACTACACAAGATCAATGTCAAAGCTCCAATCATGAATCAGGAACATAAACATGACAACATGATCTAACCATCTCCTCCAAGGAGATCACATGCATCATAACATACATAACCATCCTAGTCTCAAGAGAACAAGTAACATGCCAAACTCTAAACGTGTATCAAGAGTAAACCATGTCATAATAGCAACCACTCTAAACCAAGAAAAAACATATCCACAATCACATGAGGCTAACCTTACCAATGATGCATCCACGTCACTGCCAACAACTCCCACTGAACTGTGGTACGAGCTACACATGGCATCATGACTACCATCCTCTTCATGAAGATCACTCTTTAACATCAAGCAAAGAGTCATCACTAAAATTTTTATATGAAATGATCAATGCATGATTATCATCATATGAAGATTCCTTTGTAGAAGAATCAAAACTCTTTTTCTTGTTCTTACAATCCTTCTTCACATGTCCCGATTTCCCACAGTTCCAACACTTTACCTTACTTCGTCATTCAAACTTACCCTTTCCTTCCTTGTCTCCCTTAGGTTCCTTTTTCTCAAGCCTACCTTTTACAAACAAGGCATCTTGGATTTCTGTTTTAGACTTCCTCCTCATCTCCTTTGATAGGAGAGTAGGAATTATATTGTCCATCTTCGGATCTGCACCACTACCACTAATAGCAACAATTAGATTTTCCCAAGACTATGGTAAAGAACAAAGTAACAAAATGCATTTATCTTCATCTTCTAGCTTTACATCGATAGATGCTAACTGACTTATAACCAAATTAAAAGCATTCAAATGATTTGCAACAGAATCACCATCTTTCATCTTTAAAGAATACAACTATCTTTTCAGATACAACTTATTAGTAAGACTTTTAGTTTGATAAATATCACCTATTCTTTTCCACAATTTATATGCAGTAGTTTCTTCTGAAACATTCAAGAGAACAACATCAACAAGACATAATCTTATGGTCCCTCTTGCCTTCTTATCAAGCTTAGCCCAATCCTCATCTAACATCATTGAAGTTGACTTTGTCTCAAGGAGATCTTCCATTTTTAGTTTCCACATCTCATAATTAGATCCATTGAATCTTTCAATATCTAAACAAGAATTAAAACTCATTGTAACAAACTTATTTTCCAAAATCAGCAATAACACAATAGTAAAAGCTCCCGCTACAGCCAAAAAACCTTCAAACTTTTAAGAGAAAGGCATCCCAAACTCTACCCAACCGTTAGCTCTGATACCAAATGTTGAAAATGGAGGTAATTATGTAGCTTTAAAGCTTATAAAACTATTACGCTATAGATCTAATTAAGTGTTATTTGCTACACTTTCTTTGTGGATGATTATCTGTTTAGATTCATTTTACCATTTGTAGAAGTAGACAGAAGATTGTAGAAGAATAAGACCAAAAGATAGAAGTGACACAATATATACCTTGGAGAAACCCTTTCGGGAAAAAACTCCACCACCAGAATCAATAGTGCTTATATTATTTAACCTTAGAACAAGATTACAATAATTCTTTATCAATCCTTGCTTGAGATGCTTCTTTTGCCTTCAACAATTCTTCTTCACAAGCTGCAATAAAATATAATAATAACTCTCTTCAACTTGCTGGAGATAAATAAGCAATAATCACTTTGTAAACTCTAAAGAGTTACAATTACAAAGCTCAATCCCTATCTCACAAAATGTACACCTATCTCTTGCAAGTAGAGTTCTATCATGAAGAACAATGCCAAAACATGTGCTTCATCCATTTGGGCGTCCCAAACTAAAGTCACAACTGAACCTTGATTTCGTAGATATCTTCAAGGCTTATCCTCAAAGTAGGCACCCAAGAATGGGCCCACTTAACTCATCCTTCAAAAATATCTTAGCATGCAAAAGAGTTAACTCCAAGAAGCCAACTTGGGTGCCCAAGGTGGTTCCAAGTCATTCTCTGTTAACTGAAACATATCTCTCCCCTATTCATGCAAGAATGGTCATCCCCTGCTAACTAAAGGTAGTCACCTGTTATCTGTCATGCAACTCAAGTCATTAGTCATGCATTCCAAGTTAACTAAAGTCAACTAGCATTCAACTAAAACTAACTGAAGATAAATGAACCATAACTGAATTGAACTGAATTGAATTGAACTAAACTAATTTTGAACTAAACTGAACTGAACTGAATTGAACTTCATGCATGTAAACATCAATCCCTAACTCCTAGGATCTTTACATGCATTCAGAAGTGTTATCTTTTACTCCAAACAATTAACTTAACTCAAGGTGAGTTCCACCTTCCATGTGTGTGCCCCATGTGCTCTTGTTATTTAGGAACTCATCTTGGACGCCCTCACATGGTCCTATCATTTATAATTAATTACAAATGTCAATTAACGTGTTCATTTCCTTCAAATTTAATCTCTTTCTAATCCTAATGTTGGGGAACACTTTCCAAGGACTTAGGAGATGCATGAAATATGTTTAGGATTGCAATTAAAGGGCATCTTATTCCCAACAAGGAAAACAATAGCCAAAGACAAAGCTAACACCCATGTTAGTTGTTGAAAAGGAACCTGAGAGAGTTACACCAGGACATTGTTGAAGGTTCGAGAATTACAGTGAATCAACCCATCTAGTTGATGGAACATTCAAAAGGAGAAGAGATGGAAGTATATTCTATTGGGAAATTTTGATCATCTCAGAGAAACCTCCAAGAACAATAGTGCCTTCGATAACTTTTAATTTTATTAAGTTGCCTCAAAGACATGTACAACTATGCCACAAAGCGGAATCAGACACGGTGCATTTCCCACATTAACCCTTCTGAGAGAAACTCATGCAAATCCAGTTTCAACAACAAGCATTAACAAATTCTAACCAAGAAACATGAAACATGAAAGATGAAAGATGAGATAGAACACACAAATTTACGTGGGGAAAACCCTTTCGGGTAAAAAACCCCACACTCCAAAAGCCCAGATCGCCTATTATATTATTTATGCAATAGAACAGTTACAAATACAACTCAAGCACTAAGCCTTTGCAAAGATTACATCTTGTTTCACTATGGAGAAAAATTGGACAACATAACCCCTTATACGATCTTCACACTGTTACAATACCCTTTCACAGTATATAGTGTAGATCCTCTCTCTCATGGACCTCTGATCAACCTCTCAAGTGTTTACAATTCTCACTCTGTTACAACACTCTCTCATAGCATACAGAGCAGATTCACATAGAGGGAGGTTTCACATTCGATCCACTGAGAGAGAGTGGATGAGTTACCACCTTCAGAACAAAATTTTCTTCTCTTGCTCTAGCCTTCAGCTCTCTCTCTCCCAGCTCGGCCTCATGGCCTTGGCCTTCCTTAGTTAGCACAAATTTTACCAACCAGCCTCTTGACCAACCCAGCCTTCGGCCAACACAGGTCTTCGGCTTTACATTCTTCAGCGTTCCAACACTATTACAAAGTATTACAACTTTATAGCATTTTTCCTTCTGAGAGAATCCTAGTCGAAAACTGCATCTTCAGACCCATGCGTGGAAACATACCAACTCGGTCTCCAGTCGTTACAGAAGACAAACTGTCAATTAGCAGTTTACCATGTCAAGCCAACGGTTGCCAAGTCATCTGATCAACTTCCTCTGTCTATCCAAATAGATCAAAATGCCCACCACTCTACCGCAGCCAAGACACAACACCCTTGCGGTGTGGCGGTGACTACACCGCACCACCGTAGGCTCCTCCAAGTCCTATTGCAGTGTGGTGGTGACTACACCGCACCACCGTAGGAGGTCTCCAACACATCCACGGGGTGGCAGTAACACTCCACTACTGCTAGATAGCTAGAAGGCTTCCACGGGATGGCGATATACACCGCACTACCACACCTCTCTTACAATCACGTAGCAGTATAGTGGTACAAGCATGAAAGTAACACCTATACAATTATGCCAGACATCTCAATAGTCACACTAACATTTCTCTCTCAGAGATTTAGGCTAGTGGGATTGAGGCACACAATTCCAACAATCTCCCACTTGACGAAGATCACACTAGCACCTCCAGAGCACTCAAGAACTATTGAGATTACACTAGCACCATCAGTTTAGACTCTAATATGTTCAAGTCTCTGATCAATAGCATTCAGGACATCCAATCAACAAGTTTTCACAAATAATATTCTACCAGACAATCTACAACAAAATCAATTATCCAACTCCAACTAACTGTCCAACATTGCAACCAATCACAGTCTTCCATGAAACCACATAGATCTCAAACATGTTCTCATGCTCCATCAAGACTTCTACAACAACATCTAAGATGTCCACTGTTCAAGCAACAATCCCTATCATCCTCCAACATGCCACCTATGGAAGAAAGGTACAATCCAAGGTGAATATGCACCAGTCCAATGAACACAAGCAAAAGATCCCAGTGATATCAACAACAAGATACTACCATCACTCCAAAAAACAAGATAAAAACATCAGCTAGAACAACAATTAGATTGACTGCTTCTATCCAACTAATAAACCCACGTGACTAAAAATAACACCCACAACAAGTGCTAGATCATCCAATCATCCATACCTTAAAGGTATTGAACATTAGTAAACTTATGCCACTAGCATAACCAACCCATGTACTTACAACTACAAGCTCCACATGTATACAAGTCGATGAAGAACAAACACTTTCAGGAACTCACACTGCATGAGAAATGCCAAATCTGAAAGATTGAAAGCATAACAAGTCTACCAATGATAGCACATAGAAAGTGTAACCATGTAGTACCAAGGAAACATCCACAATGATATGTACAACTTGTAAATTAATAACCTACAAGAACAATTCTCACCACCAATCTTCACATCTTTCCCAAGTTCTTCACATGCAACACAAGAAAGAGATAAAGAACTTCCATGTTACCACTCAAGAACTTGAGTGAAAAACACCAACTCTGACCAAATCTCAAGCCAATGTGATATGAAATCAAACCTTCAGGAAGATAACCAAGACCAAAGAGAGAAACACTACACATCATGTACCTGTAGAACATACTCCTACATACACCTCTAAAAGCTAGTTGTGACAAGTATGATCTTCTTCAAAACTTCCCAAAGAGAATAGCATAGCAACACCCAACCATTCAATCTCCAAGATCAAACACAACATATGGATGTAAGCCTCTCAATGAAGATCAAACCACTCCATTTCCCATCATAGGAAAACAAACCCATAAAGCATCTCCTAACTTTTTTTATCAATAGAAGATATCATAAACAAAGAGATAACCATGTTGTCCATCTTCCACTATGAATCCTCCAGAACCATTAAACAACAGTTCAAGACCCATATCATGAAAGAAAGCATAAAGTACTTGAGAGAAATAATGGGTAATACCTCTCAAGTAATAAACTGCGAAGCAGACCAAGAGTGGGAAAGAGAACGCTCCTCCAAGACATGCAAGTCATCATGACTAATCCAAGAGAAATCTCCTCATAGGTCTCTATTGAACTCATGTCCAACCAAGGTGTAGGCTTCTCGGATTTTTTGTTGAAATATCATCAAGAGAAACCATCAAATACAACCTCACCTCATTCTCCATGTATCCATGAGTACTAGCAACTGATCATCTCCTGCTAAACTCCAAATGCATCACTGCACTATCATGAAGTATTAGGAAAATGATCAAAGCACCCAATACACAAATAATTACAAGACCACTTTCAAAGCTCCAATCATTTGAATTAGGAACTTATCATGACATCATGATCTTTCCAAATAACACACAAGTCCTCCACAGTTTCAAAAATGCTAACCATCTTCAAATAGTGACCCTACCAATGCGAAAGAACCCTTCTGTAGCAACAAGATCAAAGAGTTCCTCCTAGTAACATCTACAACACTAAAGAAGACTAATTATTAATAGTCACTACTAAAGCTCCCACTAGACAGTGATACTAAGCTTTCCAAGCATCATGACCAACTATCTCCAAAACTGAAAAAAAGAACTTCCAGGTCCACAAAAATATAGTTGTTCTGCTAATTACCCCAAGTGAAACCAAGATCTCATAATTAAGGAGATTCACCATGCTACAGCACTCCATAAACAAATATCCAAGGATTCACTTATCATCCATCCTCTCAATCCCGAAACAACATACCAATGCACAAATGACCACAGACAAGGCCAACTAATGAAATCTGCAACATCAATAAATCAAACTTGGTGGATATAGATAGTCCACATCTGAGTCATCCCATTTCAAATGAATGAGTGGCCAACCCACACACCTGCATAATTTGTAGATCCAATCATTGAAACATACAAACTCATTATCGCATTAGTAATCATAAACAAAGATATCAAAGAAGATAACCATGAAGACACCAAGACTCCAACACCAAATCATGACCAAATCCAATTTTCCAAACATGCCCACAATGAGCACCACAGTCTAGGAATCTATCAAGCAAACAACAAGTTTTCTTGACCATGTAAAACCTGCAAAAAATCATAGAACATGCAAGTACAACACATCCTTAAAAGGAACAGCAGTTCAGGAACTTCCAGGCCTATTTCAAACCAACTCCAAAACCACCAATATGCACATGCATTTGAGAAAGAGAGGCTATTTCAAAAGTTGTCAAATCATCTAATGATTAACTCCATAGCCTTCATGCATTTGAGGTTAACAGAAAACAATGCCTTCCAACACTAGGAAACACCACCCAACATAAGCACTCTCTTCCATGGCTGAGAACACAACCCAAGCTTCTCCATATCACCAAGGAGCCTCTCACACAGACACCCAACATGAAAGCTTTGCTGCAACACAACCACTAAGTAGAAAGTTCCACCTAATTCATCAAAGTTATACCGCTGCCAGCTAGGAGACACAGATCAATTCAACATAACCAACTCCTTTTTCTCCATCTTCACCACCCTTCATGTTGAGTGTTATCTCTGAATACCACAAGACTTCCACTCACCAAAGGATCAATATACCAAATGATTCCTCCAAATTTCTTCAATCCTGATAGACTAAGAAATCTTCATAGGAGAAATACCCAAAACCATCAATTAGAAGAAGGCTCTAATACCACTTGTTGGGAAATTTTGATCATCTCAGAGAAACCTCCAAGAACAATAGTGCCTTCGATAACTTTTAATTCTATTAAATTGCCTCAAAGACACGTACAACTATGCCACAAAGCGGAATTAGACACAGTGCATTTCCAACATTAACCCTTCTAAGAGAAACTCATGCAAATCTAGTTTGAACAACAAGCATTAATAGATTCTAACCAAGAAACACGAAACATGAAATATGAGATAGAACACACAAATTTATGTGGCGAAAACCCTTTCAGGTAAAAAACCCCACACTCCAAAAGCCCAAATCGCCTATTATATTATTCATGCAACAAAACAGTTACAAATACAACTCAAGCACTAAGCCTTTACAGAGATTACATCTTGTTTCACTATGGAGAAAAACTGGATAGCATAACCCCTTATACGATCTTCACACTATTATAATGCCCCCTCACAGTATATAGTGTAGATCCTCTCTCTCATGGACCTTTGATCAACCTCTCAAGTGTTTACAATCCTCACTCTGTTACAACACTCTCTCATAGCATACAGAGCAGATTCACATAGAGGGAGGTTTCACATTCGATCCACAGAGAGAGAGTGGATGAGTTACCACCTTCAAAACAAAATTTCCTTCTCCTGCTCCAACCTTCAACTCTCTCTCCCAACTCGGCCTCACGGCCTCGACCTTCCTCAATTAGCACAACTTTTACTAGCCAGCCTCTTAGCCAACCCAGCCTTCGGCCAACATAGGTCTTCAGCTTCACATTCTTTAGCTTTCCAACACTATTACAAAGTATTACAACTTTATAGCATTTTTCCTTCTGAGAGAATCCCAGTCGAAAACTACATCTTTAGACCCATGTGTGGAAACATACCAATTTGGTTTCCAATCATTATAGAAGACAAACCGTCAATTAGTAGTTTACCATGTTGGGCCAACAATTTCCAAGTCATCCTATCAACTTCCTTCATCCAGACAAATAGATCCAAACGCCCACCGCTCTACTGTAGCCAAGACACAACACCCTTGCGGTGTGGTGGTGACTACACCGCACCACCGCAGGAGGTCTCCAACACTACTGCGGGGTGGCGGTAACACCGCACTACTGCTAGATAGCTAGAAGGCTTCTGCGGGATGGTGATATACACTACACTACCGCACCTCTCTTACAATCACCTAGCAGTATAGCAGTACAAGCATGAAAGTAACGCTTATGTAATTCGACCAGACATCTCAACGGTCACACCGACATTGCTCTCTCAGAGGTTTAGGCCAGTGGGATTGAGGCACACAATTCCAACAGATTCCCAATCTAAGGAATAATAACCAAGTACAACACCTCAAGTGTCTATTTACCTATAAAGATAGGAAATGAAGGTGCATGTAGATGCAATTAATACCAAGATAATTGAGGACCAGTCTCAACACACGAAAATTGGTAACAAGACTGCTCCAAAGTAGTTACATGAATTTGATCAAAGAGGAAACTCAAATAAAGGTCAAGATGTTGAACCATCAAAGTCACTAATGAAGAATATCAAGGTATTGAAAACCTTGATGTCCTAGAACAACATGAACCATTCACACTCATGTTGAAAAGGAAAGTGGGGATGTAGAAGAGATGAGACTCAGAGAGGAAGAATAGGGGCAAAGAAGAGAAGAGCAAACAAACTAGGATTCTTTCCAACATGAAGATCATGTGGAAAAAGTATTTGAATTTGAAAGAGATATAGGTCATGTATCAAAAGAAAGGAGTCTTGAACGACAAGATCAAAAAGAGTATAAACTTGAAGAGGTAAGGCCAAATGAAGACATACGTGACTGGTTAGCCCAACAATTAGCTCCACCACTACAGGTGCAACTGGTGCCTCTAGATTTCAAAAGTATAATGCAAGAGTTGGAAACACTAAGGCCTAAGGCAAGAGTTAGACACACCATTAGGAAAAGTGCAGATGGTGGGAAGGTTCTCCAAGTAGCTATGACGATCAAAGAAAAGGATAAATATGAGGTTACTACCTGAGACTATTAGATATCAACAATTAACCTAGGGGCACTCATCATGGGAGCAAGAATTAGAAGAAATGAGGATGAACTTAGAGGCAATCTTTGCTCATATGAGGAGAGATAAGCAAAATAAAAAGGAGTTAAAGGAGGGTATAGCCCAAATTTAGAACTTCATTAAAGCCATAGCTCAACCAAATCAGTCACTAACCAAAATTGCCACCTAATCCAATGCTAATGTCTAAGGAACAAGTGGATGTCATCGAAGGCTTGAAGCACAAAATAAGTGTGTTTCATAACTGGATAGGGAATTTGATGCAACAAGGTGAAGGAAGTATAAGGGAAGCTATAGGAAAATGCAAAGAAGCTTCCCATTGGCTCAGAAAGTTTAGAGGACTAATAGTTGAATGTAAAGATCACATGGAGAAAAATGATATAGAGCTACAACGACTCAAAGCTATTCAAAAGATAGACACCTAGTTATTGCTAGAGAAAAAGGTGGTAATGAAATGGGATATTCCAAAGCTAAAGACTTGGAGATTACAATTGGATTGGGAGAAGGATTCACTGGTGCAGTGCATAAAAGAGTTGGAAAAAATAGCGGTGAAAAGTGAAAAGATGGTAGACAAAGACTTGGGCCTCGTGGAAACACTTACACAATAGATGTGTGATCAAGACAAATTGGGACAAGATGATGCTGAGGTAAAAGCATTATGAGGTTGCTTGAGAAAGTGATTAATGACCCCATTCAATCATTAAATTAGGAAGCCATAGAAGAAATGATTAGGTATCATAATCACATGGTAAGATATGAGGTTGACGTAGTACTGAGAAATGAAGCTATAAAGGCTATGACTTAAGAGTATGCATGACAAAATTTCAGTTGGAAGATGATGTAGAATGTCGCAAGAGAGGACATAAATCGAGTGTTAAATGACTTTCAAAGAATTTAAGCTTTGAAAGGGAGGAGACAAGTCTGCTGAAGAAATATCAGAAGATGAATAGTGAGTAACTGAGAAAAAGGAAGACTCAGGTTTTGATAAGCTGGCAGAACTACAAGTTTTTTGACTTCCACCAGTGGATGTTTTTCCTGACAGCGGGAATCATCATTGAGATCAAGAATTTTGAGAGGAATTTTTAGCGACTTGTTCTCATGTTTTTGAAGATTGAGAAAAACCGTAGACTTTACTCATGATTTTTAGGCCCATCTGAGGGTGTTGGAAAGAAGTTGAGTCCACTTTTTGGCCATTTAGTGGAAGTGTTTTCCTTGATTTTCAGAATTTGACAGATTTGACCTTAAAGTTTGAAGCACTTAGCGATGGAATCTTGAAAAAAGTCAATAATCATAAAATGTAGTACTCAAAGTCTAGTTTCCAAATATGTAATTTATTTCAATACCCAAATGATACAAATTGATTTTCAATAGGGCGTTTCTAAAAACTACTATTTAAAAGTATTTTTTTTTACCATACCATGCATGTGTACGTCATCCATATTTTAACCTAAATAATCATATTTTTCTAAATCCTTTTGGGAAAATATTTGTAACTCACTAAAGCACGCTTTTCATATTTTTTTGTAATTTTTTATTGAACTTTTTTTTGTTAATTTTTTACTAGCCATATTTGGTGTTTTGAAAAATCATTGTGTACGTCACATAAGATTACCTAAACTTATCATTTTTTGATTTTTTTTTAATTGAAAAGAATTGTCTGAAGTACATTTTCATGCAATCTGTTTGTAAAAAAAATATGTTAATAAAAAGTTATTAAAATACTAAAAAAATCTGATAATTCAAGTTTATGGACCTGTTTCATCATAAATTAATTGAAACATAAAAAAATTAATCCAATTGTAAAAAAATTATAAATTTTGGAATCTACACTGTCTCATTTATAATGGGTTTTAATTTCATCGATTTTTTTTACAAAAAAGGTCTTCAGACATATGTCCAAAGTCACCATTTTCTTGTGACATTGCTAGGACCTTCAACTTGCAGGTCAAACTAGGTCCAAGGCCTAGGTTCGGATCCCCAAACCTTTTCCCAAACCTATTAACAAAGCATAAACCCGACCTACATTTCAAATTTCAAGAAACGAGATCCTATTTAATAAATGGGATCTTGTTTCCCATTTGTCCATTGAAAATGGAACGGGATCTCGTTTAATAAACGGGATCCCATTTACTACAAGATCCCATTTGATAAACAAGATCCCGATTTATAAAAATTGGGATCCCGCTTAGTAAACGGGATCTCGATTCATATAAATTGGGATCCCGCTTAGTAAATGGGATCTCATTTATTAAATGGGATCCCGAGTTATTTTTGACTATTTTTTAATTTTACTATTAAACAAGTACATCTCAAGTTTGAGAACTATTTTGTATGGTCGACTGCAACATATTCCCTATTTTCTATCAACATTTGCCTTGTAGAAGCTCTTCAACTTGGGATTTTTTTCAATTTTGAAAGGAGGCATCATTGGGAGATTGTTACAAAGGAATTTTGTTGAATTGCTACTTGTTTTCAAAGGAGGAAGAGAAATTTTATGTAATTGCTACTTGTTTGAAGGAGGAAGAGAAATTTTGATTGCTACTTGTTGTCAAAGGAGGAAGAGTAATTTTGTTTATTTGCTACTTGTTTTAAGGAGGAAGATAATTTTGTTGAATTGTTATTTTTTTTCAAAGGAGAATGAGAAATTTTGTTTAATTACTACTTGTTTGAAGGAGGAAGAGAAATTTTGTTCAATTGCTACTTGTTTGAAGGAAGAAGAGGAATTTTGTTTAATTGTTATGTGTTTGAAGGAGGAAGATGAATTTTGTTTAATTGCTACTTGTTTGAAAGAGGAAGAGAAAATTTGTTCAATTGCTACTTGTTTGAAGGAGGAAGAGGAGGCGATGATGGCTCGAGACTGTGGATTCGGGAGCTGAGCTAGGGCATCCGCGCCCTAGCTCATGGTGGTTTTGTGCTATCTCTGCGTTGGCTGGGAGGGGATCTTTTGTGTGTGGCTGGGGGTTGGGTTCTTCGTTGGGCGAAGCTGTGTCCTGAGGCGCGTGGCGTGCTTCAGGCTCATTTTTTCTTCTTGGAAGGGATTCCTTAGCATCTGGCGTTGGTCGCCTGTGTGGGAGGTTGGATCTGCTGCGGTCCAAGTGTGGGGAGGTGGTAAACGGTGTGAGTGCGGGGTTGTTTGGTGGTGCGGTGGGGGTAAGCGAGCAGTCTGCATTTCATTGTTTATTTTCTCTTCCTAGTGCATGGGTGGGAAGGGCTTGTGGTGCGGGTGCTCGTGTGGAGCAGGGAGGAAGGGCGTGGGGAGGAATCCCCCACCCATTGTCATTCAAGGATTGTGTTTATTGTTCTAGAGGATGATGGCATTCTCGAAGGGTGAGACGTCTGAGGGATGCCCTAATTTGGACTTTCGGGCAGCATTGGGCTCGAAGTTCTCAAGTCAAGGGATGAAGACTTTTGATAACAACTTGTTTGATCTAAATATTGGGATTGCTGATTCTGGGTTGTCTAATGGTGTGCGAATAATGAAGATTAACGGTTGTCTCGAGCGGTGCAAGGAGAGGCCGAAACTGGTTGTTCCGTCTAAAATGATTGCTGAAGATGTTGAGTATTATTCAAATCATTCCTTATATTGCAAGTTTTTGGGGATGAGGGTTTCTTTGCAATTTTTGGAGGTTTGGGCCCAAAGGACATGGGAGCCAGAAGGGGAAATGGAGATAATGTTGTTGGTGAACAATTATTTCATGGTTACTTTTAATTGCATTGCTGATCGCAATAGGGTATTTGAGGGAGGCCCTTATTTTCATAATAAGGTAGGGTTGTTTATCAAGCCATGGCATGCAGGTTTTAACCCTACCGAGGAGCTCCCAAATCATGTCCCGGTGTGGGTTCATCTACCGAGGTTTCCGGTGGAATGCTGTCGAGAGGATGTGCTGCACCTTTTGGCCTCGGTGCTGGGAAAACTAGTTGGGACTTCATCGCAAACTTTGGGTAAAAAGGTAATGACTTTTGCACATATTTGTGTTGAGATTGATCTAAGTAGGCCTTTACCCGATGCAATAGATATGTGTGCGGGCACTTATTCTTGGGTGCAACATTTAGACTATGAAACTCTCCCTTTTCGTTGTTGGCTCTGTCGAGAATATGGTCATTTGCAGCAAAAATGTCCAAGGTATAAGCCTATGCAGTCGCAGCCTTCACAACCTGCTAGCAATCCTCCTGAATCAGATAAGGGGAAGAGCAGTTCTCCTAATGAGGTAGGTGCGTCTGATGGTTTTGCTCTGGTCACGGCTCGAAATCAAAATAGGGGTCAAAAGAGACCTTTTAAAGAAAGGCAGGATGAAGGTACCTTTAACAGATTTGAGGTTTTGGATGAGCTCGGCCAATAGGAGGTAAACCCAGGTTTGATCAACTTAGATTAGGGGCTTGTGGGCTCAGCTCAGGAGGATTTTGTTCTTGATTCTTCTATGGATTCACAAAGGGATGAATGCCCGCACAAGGAAGCTAGTTAGTAGTTAGTGGTGTCAGAAGTGCTGGAACCCTCAGCCGCTATTACTTTAGTTGGTGAGGATTCTTCTCTTCCTAGGTAGACCACTGGTTCAGACCTGGCTAAGAAGGTTAAGCCTCCTCTCAAATTGGGCATTTTGCAGAAGGATATTAAGAAGGGTGGGGCAGAGAAATTTGCTAAACCAGGCAGAAAAAAGGATGTGGAAAAGATTAAACTGGCAAGTGAGAATTTGGTGGAGTCAGGGTCGGTAAAGACTCTGGATTCTCATTTTTCAAGCCCTTTGAAATGATTGTTCTTTCATAGAATGTTCGGGGCTTGAACAACGGCCCTAGACAAAAAACGGTTCAAGGTTTAGTTAGAAGGCAAGGTCCTGATGTCTTATTTTTGCAAGAGACTAAGTTATCTGTCTAGAATATGCAAGGCTTGGCACCTAAGTTGTGGAGGAGCGGGGAGTGCCAGTGTATTGGAGCTCATGGAGCTTCTGGGGGTTTGGCATGTTTATGGAATCCTCGAAGAATTCATCCTCTTTGGTGGATTTCCTCTAAATCCTCTATGTCTATGATGGCTACTTGTTTTGAGATAGGGGAAGTCATTCTTTTTTCTAATATATATGCTCCTATAGATTTTCAGGGTAAACAAGGTCTATGGTCCCATATCAGGCTTATCCGTAGCGTGATGCCTTTTCACCCATGGATTTTGGGTGGAGATTTCAATGCTATTTGTGAGTTGGTTGAGAAGCATGGTGGTACTGGAAGGTTGGAGCCCTCTGCACTGCTGCTTCGTGACAGTATCAATACCTTGAATCTTGTTGATATCAAACCCTGCAATGGTCAGTTCACCTGGAACAATCGTCGGGTTGGTGATTTCTGCATTGCTAAAAGATTAGATCATTTCTGGTTTCCTATTACTGGGTTGGAGGGATGTGGTCATCTTGCTCTAGATCTTGGACTGGAGAGGCTCTGACCATTGGCCTATTAAGCTTGCTATTGAGTCAACTCATGTGCCTCGTTTTCCCTCTTTTAGGTTCCAACTTATGTGGTTGTGAGACCCTTCTTTGAATGCTTTTGTGACTGACTGGTGGAAGAAAGGTAGACCAGCCTATGGTACGCAATGTATGCCTTTGCTAAACTACTTCAATATGTTAAATTTGAACTCAAACAGTGGAATCGTCAGTACTTTGGGAATGTCTTCCATGCAAAGGCGAGGGCTCAGGAAGATCTGGATGGTATCACGAGGAGGTTAAGGGAGGATGGGGTGACAGCTGAGTTGCTTCAAGACGAGGCTCGGGCTGAGAAAACTCTTGAAGAATGGGAACTGCAGGAGGAATTGTATTGGAAACAGAAGGCTCGCATTGAGTGGCTTCAAGAAGGGGATAAAAATACAGCTTTCTTTTTCAATTCAGTGAAAGCCAGGCGACATGGCAATTCTATCACTAGTCTGGTGAATGTCAGGGGAGACCTTCTTTCCTCCTTCCCAGAAATCTCAAGGGAGGCAGTGCAATACTTTGAATCTCTTTTTAGGGAGGACTCGCAAGGGGGGTCTCCTGAGGAAGCGCAGATTCTTTCTTGTATCCCCTCTCTTGTGTCTAGAGATTTGAATCGGCAACTCATGAGTGATATCTCACTTGAAGAGCTTGAAGGGATTGTTTTCAATATGAAGAAAGGGAAGGCGCCTGGTCCAGATGGCTTCCCAATTGAGTTTTTTCAAGAATTTTGGGATATCATCAAATTGGACCTCCTAGCTGTGGTTCAAGAATCTCAACAAAATAAGCAGATGCTAAGGGCCCTAAATGCTACATTTCTAGCTCTTATTCCCAAGAGTGAGGGGGCCGATAGGTTAAGCCAATTTCGGCCCATTTCTTTATGCAATGTAATTTATAAAATTATTTCTAAACTTATTGCTGACAGGTTGAAAAAGGGGCTTGAGGAGCTGATCTCCGAAGAACAAAGTGGTTTTGTTGCTGGTAGGCAAATTCTGGATGGGATTGTTATTGCAACTGAGGTCATCCACTCTATGGCTAGCTCTAAAGAAAAAATGATGTTTATCAAACTGGACATGGCTAAGGCTTATGACAGAGTTAGGTGGTCCTTCCTTCAACGGGTTCTTGGTGCTTTTGGTTTTGCTGAAGATTGGATTCAATGGGTTTTGAGTTGTGTTACTTCAGTCTCTTTTTCAGTGCTTATCAATGGGAGTCATTCTGAGTTATTTGGTGCTTCTAGGGGGCTGCGTCAAGGTGATCCTCTTTCCCCTTACTTGTTTATTCTTTTGGCTGAAGGTTTGGGGAGATGGATTAAACGGAATGTGGAGTTTGGTCTCATTCAAGGTTGGAGGTGGGGTGGCACCTTACCTCCGCAAACTCACCTGCAATTTGTGGATGATACTGCTTTGATGGGGATGGCTACAATGCGAGAAGCCTCTAATTTACGGAGAGTGTTGGATGTTTACCTGGTTGCCTCCGGTCAACAGATTAATGAGGGCAAGTCCTCCATTTTCTTCTTCAACACTCTGGGCCCCATTCAGCAGAGGATTGCCCAAACTTTGAGATTCCAAATCGGGACTCTCCCAGTGACTTACCTTGGCATTCCCATCTCGGTGAGTAGACTGCCTAGGGATTCTTGGCAGATCATTTTGGATAAATTTTAGGCGAAAGTTAATCACTGGACTCATCGATGGTTATCCTTTGCTGGTCGTGTTCAGTTGATTAAGTCTGTGGTGCAGACTCTGCCCATTTATAGATGCATGCTTCAGGTTGCCCCTATGGGTTTTCTTAAGGACCTTGATTCTGTGGCAAGATAATTTTTATGGGCTAGTTGCTTGGAGTCCTCCAAGTGGAGTCTAGTTAGATGGGAGGTGGTTTGCAGTCCGAAACATTATGGTGGTATGGGATTGAGGCAATCGGCTTTGACTGGGGAGGCTTTGGCTACTAAATTGTATTGGAGGTGGTGTAATGAGCAGGATAAGAGTTGGGCTAGGGTTCTTTCTCAGAAGTATCTCCCGGGGATCCCTCATCCCAATATTTCTAGGTATCCCCTTGTGGGGAAGGGCTCTGTGATATGGGGCACCCTCAAAAAAGGGGTTGTGCTTATTAAGGAAGGATTATTTTGGATCTGCGAGAAGGGGACAGAGGTCCAATTCTGGTCAGACTCTTGGGATGGTTTTCCTCCGATCACCTCTCAATTTCCCAACTTGTTGAATCTTTGCCAGAGGTTTCTTGAGGCTGGTTGGTCGTGGGTGAGTGACTTTAAGTCCTTTTTCTCTTGTGGTCAGTTGGAGATGGCCAACTGGAAGTCCCCAGCTGAGTGGCCGGATGTTGGTTTGCAAGAGGATTGTGCTGTGCTGCAAAGTATCCTCTCCAGTCGAAGATGTAGCTCTCTCCAAGAGGATGACGTGCTTGCCTGGTCCCCCAATCCTAGGGGGACCTATACTATAGCCTCTGGTTATAGTGTGTTATTGTCTCATAGGTGGGTTGGGCCTGAAATTCAATGGTGGAAGAAGGTCTGGAACAAGCTTTCTTGGCCAAAATGTAATTGTTTTGTTTGGATGTTGGCCTGGAATAAGTGTCTGACTTGGGATAACATTCAGAAGAGAGGTTTCCATGGTCCTTTTGTTTGTGTTATGTGTGGGGCTAATGAGGAGGACTCTACTCACTTGTTTTTTCATTGCTCTTTTGCCCTCCAGCTCTGGTATTTTTGGTGGGGTGTTTGGACAACTCCTTGTGTTCATACTTCCTCCTTGATTGATTTTTGGCAGGGGATGGGTCGGCCCCCTTCTGTGGCCTCCTTTTTGTAGGACGTGTGGTTTGTGGGGCCTATCTTCTTATTGTGGCAGATTTGGTTGGAACGCAATCGAAGGATATTTCGTGGAGAGCGGAGGCTGGTGAAATAAATTTGGCAGAGATTATTGGGCATGGTTCAAGAAATGGTGGGAGCTAGGTGTGAAGTGGAATTCCCTTTGGTGAAAAGGGATAGAGAGTTGGTGGAGAGTTTGGGGATTCAGGGGTCGTCTTTGGCTTTGGCAAGGGCTTAGCAAAGAAGGCGTGAGAAGCAAAAAATTGATAGGGATGGCAAATGGCAACTTCCTCCTTACGGTGTTTTGAAGATCAATACTGATGGCTCTTCCAGGGGCAATCCGGGACCAGTTGGTATTGGGGGGATTGGTAGGGACTCTTTGGGCTCAGTGATCTTTCTCTTTTCGATCTATGAAGGGACGCAGACCATCAACCTTGTGGAAGGGTTGGCTATTCTTGATGCTCTCAGAGAGCTCATGCTTTGGGCTGGAGAAGGATTGTTTGTGAATCTGATTCCCAGATATTGATCAATTTGCTTATTGAGCAAAAAGTGGCAGATGTCAGCTGGCAATTGGCTAGGGTTGTGCAACAAATTCTTCGTGTTAGTTCTTTGATGGAAACTGTGACTTTTGTCCATATTCCACGGGAGTGGAATAGGGCAGCTGATTGTTTGGCGAAATGGGCTTCTGAGCATGCTGAGGGATGGAGAATTGAGGAGTGGGAGTTGGTTCCTCAGGAGCTCCATCTTGATTTAACGAGTATTCTTACTGAAGATAGGGTTGGGAATGGTGATAGATGATGGTGTTGGCTGTTTTATCTTAGTTTGGTCCTTTGTGCTTGTTTTTCCTTGGGACCTCGGTCCTTTGCTTCCTTTGTAATGTTGTTTTATGATATTCAATAAAGTTTTTACCCCTTTTATAAAAAAAAAGGAGGAAGAGGAATTTTGTGAACAATTGCTACTTGTTTGAAGGAGGAACAAAGAAAGAAGACTTTCAACTTTTTGACATTCATTTATATATACTTCAAAAAATTTCAATCATGGGATCACAATGTCAAAATAAGAGGAAAGATAGGAAGGTATTAACCCCTGAAGAAATTCAAGCAAAGAGAGAGGAGGAAAAAATAAAAAGAGAAAGAAGAATGAGAATTCAATCAATGAATGATGTTGGAGCATCCAATTCCACAACTATTGAAGATAAAAACATTAAGGAGACCATGGATGTAGACGATGCAAACTTGCAAGAGGTGAATGTGGAAACTAATACAAATATACAAACTACTCCATGTATGTCTTCAAATATCCCTCCCAATGCTAAGGAGAATGTTTCAATAGGCACAAGTCCAAGTATGTCTTCAAATCCACCTTTGAGCCTCATGGAAATGGTGTTTGTTAGATATTTAAGAAATGTTGGATATAACAATGTTGACATCAATAGTATTCGTAGAGTTCAAGATTTGAGTCAAATTATTGTTGAAAATGAAAATGAAAATCCTTTTATTAAAAATGAAAATGAAAACTGTTTTGTTGTTGAAAATGAAAATGAAAATCCTTTTAATGAAAATGAAAATGAAAACCATTTTGTTATTGAAAATGAAAATGAAAATGAAAATCCTTTTATTGAACCTGAAAATGAAAACCGTTTTGTTGATGAAAATGAAAATAGTTTTGAAGTTGAAAATGAAAATGAAAATCCTTTTATTGAACCTGAAAATGAAAACCATTTTGTTGATGAAAATGAAAATATTTTTGAAGTTGAAAATGAAAATGAATTTCTAGGAAGTGATGTTGAAAATGAATATATATTTTTTTAAATTGAAAGTGATGTTTTGGATAATCTTCCTGGTAAGATTTCTTGGAGACAAATAAGAACACATGCCAATAGATTATACAAACAATTTTTTTATCGTAAAAAACTTTCAATTCAATATCAACTAATGATACAATTGATTCAAGAATATGGAAAATGAGAAAAGTAATGCAAAAGTTAGGCATTTTTGTTAAACAAAGAAGAAAAGATCAATCAGTAAACTATGCTATGTCTACTATTGCTAGTGCCATTCAGTATATTGAAAAAAATAGTCGATCTAAAGATAAGAATGCAGCAAGAAGAGATATAACAATTGCTATAATTAATAAAGCAACTTTGAATAAAAGAATGGTAAGCAATATTAGTGAAGTTTTAAAAATACATCCTAAAACATTGCCAAGAGCAGCAAAAAGAAGAGAAAGTATAGAAAATGATCCAATCAACCAATGTTGGAGTTTTAGTGGTCAACTCCTGAGGTCTAACATGAAATTGAATGTTGAAATTAAATCTTTGATTGAAAAATATTGGCATGATAATACTAGGGTATCATCTAATGCTAGAGATGTTTTAAAATTAAGAGTGGGATCCAAAGTTCGTGATCCTCATCCAAAACACCTATTAGATACAACAAAAACTGAATTTTATAAAAAAAATTGTGGTGATTTAGTGTTACCTGGTAATATTAAAATAAGTCAGAGGTCTTTTGAAAAATGTAAACCTTGGTATGTAAAAACTAATAAGCAACGAATACCTTGTAAAATTCATGTTCAATTTCGTTATTTTTATGATGTTTTTTGATATATAAATTATACTTTGCATACTAACATGATTATGCAGGAATGTGGTATTAATATGCCACCTGAAACAATAAGGGAGTTTATATCAAGTTTGTTTTGTAAAAGATCTAATGAAAAATTATTTTATTTAAGTTTTTGTATTTTTGGACAATGCACTTGTTGTGGAAATATTTCATTCTTAAGAGTTTGCATGCATGAAAGTGTTGATAATCATTTTGGAAAACAATTAGTAAATGTTAAAAGATTTAAGAATGTTGACTATTCTCTAAAAGATGGAAAATTTGGAAAGCGTTGTGATTTAGTTACAAAAAAAGTTAGTGTACATGCATTCATATTAGAATTTAAGAATAAGATTGTACCAAAATATGTCATGCACTCTCAACATGCTCGATGGTTTGATGGTCAATTTTGTGCATGTAGAAAAATATTTCTTGTTGGTAGTATACTATCAGTGGTTGATTTTGCAGAAAACTATACTCTAGCTCTGTAAGAGGAAATTCAATCATAGTATTATAATTCAGTGCAAGTGGCTATGTTTGTTCATATTATTTATAGAAATGTAGATGATAGCATAGAGGATGATAGAAAATTTTTGAGGGAGTATTGTTTCTATTTGAGTGACAATTGGTTACACTCATTAGAGTTTGTTCAATACTGTTTCAATATATTTTATAGAAATTGAAGAGAAAGAGGAATCCAGATGACAGAACACCTCAAATGGTTAGATAATTGTATGAGACAGTTCAAGAATGCTTGAATGTTCTATTGGTTAAGTTGGGTTCACAAGGAACTTAATGTCTAACATATGTGGAGTTTTTTTGAAGTTGGGCATGGTAAAGGAGAACATGATGGAGCTAGCGTGTGTGTTAAAAGAATTCTTGCTAGAGAACAATTGAAATTTGTGGATGCAGTAAAGTTTAAAGATGCACGTGGGATTGTGGATTGGTGCAATACAAGATTATCTACACCTGGTTCGAGTGAGTACCCTACAGTTTATTAATTATTTTGGTTAGTTGAAGAAGAGAACATTCTACCTAGACTTGATTGTGAGATAATCAATGGATCTACTAAATGACATTCATTTAAGAGTTTGAATGCAAGCACATGGACTATCTGGACAAGGGATCTTGCATGTTTTTGTTAATTTTGTATTTTGGGAGATTGGGAAGCATGTAAAAATATGGAATGGGTTAAAGAGTGGAAGCAAAGATCATTGACACCTGCACAAGCACACGATCAATATGAAACAACAATTGAATACAATGATCAAGTGTTTGCATAAGAAGACTATGACCGTGTTTCAAACCTTGTACAAGAAGGTAATTTAATTCAAATTATTTCATTTTATTTCAATTTATTACTATTTTGTAATACTAAATTATTTATTTATATACATATGAATGGATGTATGTAGATTGGTCAAATTATATGGAAACGCGCAAGTTATTAAATCAAATTTTGTTTGTAGGACATGTGTATTTTGTTGCACCTGAGGGGAATGAAGAGGAAACAAAATATTGGTTGGCTCGTTGCATGGAGACTAAACATAAATTAATAGCACCTTGAGAAGATGATGATGGCTATCATTATCCAACAAGTAAGGTGATCCCCTTAAGACATCCCCTTAAGCAAATTTTGATAACAATTTTTTGATCCCCTTAAGAAAATTTTGAGAACTTCTTTGATGATGGCTATCATGTTATCCAATAGGATCGATGGTGGTTGTTGGCACCTGGATATGAAAATACCTGATAAGGAAGAATGGTCTGCCTGCATTTGAATATTATGAAACACATAAGAAGATTATACACTACTCACATTTGGTGGTGGCAACAAATATAAAACTAGATCGGTATCATGGAAGACCTACAAAGAAAGAGATATGGACAATTTCTATGGAAGAGCATGAGACAATCATAGATGCGTTGCAAAAGAGAGAGGATGCAGATGGTACAATGGAATAAGTAAATATAGGTAAATATAGTTTTAGTTTTATATTGTCCTTTTAAATAGATTAAATACATGTTTTGATATTGCTCAAGTGTGTTATTAGTTTAAATTGATTTAAATTGTCCTTTTATATCCTTAATCCATCATCACAAATTCATCACATACTTTGAGACAAAAATGAGAGTTCGTGAAGATTCAACCTAGAGAACATGGAATACTTGGTAAAAATAGGTAATTATTAGTTAAATTATATTTAAATACATGTTTTAATTATATATTGATATTACTTGTATATTAATAGTTAAAATTGATTTATTATCGTTTTTTGTACCCTTAAGCCATCATTACATTGATCTCCTGCTTTGAAACAAAAAGGAGAGGATGTAGATTCAACCTACACACATGTGTGGAATACTTTTAAATACAGTACTTGAGTTGTGTACATATAGATAGTTTTATATAAATTAAAATATGTATGTTTTGATGATTTCATTGATATTGTTTGTACCATTTTGATATCAGGTGGTGTGAAGCCCTACTACATTCTGAGCACAAGTTTCAAATGTTCTTGAGATGGCATAGCCAAAATTTGTAAACGTTGTTTTGAGTTGACATATATGTACATACATACTTACACAATTAAAAAAATTGTACAAATTTGTATACATGTACATATACAATTATACTCTATACTTTTATGTATCAAAAACAATATTCTATATATTTTGTTTGTTAAATGTGCATGTTTTCCTACTTAGAAACTTTAAATTCGATTGTATAATCACTAAATATCATGTATATTATTGTTAAATCAATTATATCAATTGAAATTAAATATGAGACATGTACTTTGAAGTATTTCATCCCCTTAAGATGTCCTATTAGGACATATCCTAAATATTATACTTAATTATATCATTTGCTATGATGAGTCACCCTACTTTGAAACTTTAAATTTGATTGTGTAATCACTAAACAACATGTATATTACTGTTAAATTTGGTTTCCTTGAGCAACTTCACCCGATTTTGACAACTTCTTTGATCCCCTTAAGATGTATTAGGACCCATTAAGACATCCCCTTAAGACGTTGTATTAGGACATATCCTAGTTATTATACTTAATTATATCATTTGTTATGATGAGTCACCCTAAAGTCTAATACTTGTTTATATCACTTAATATTTATACGTAATTATACTCTTCTTTGATCCCCTTAAGACATCGTATTAGGACCCCTTAAGACATCCTATTAAGACATGAATTAAAAAAACATTGACACTATTTAAATTGTATAGAATGTGATTGTTATGACGAGTCATCCTAAATTCTAAGTTAATTATATCAATTGCAATTAAATATGAGACATGTACTTTGAAGAATTTCATCCCCTTAAGACGTCCATAGGTGAAGATGTTTGCTATTATTTGATTTGTATTTTGAAATCATTTGGTTTAGGATGATGCCAATTACATGGAAACTTGTAGATTAACTTAGTTGTCTCTTTTGACAGAGAATGTGACTCCTATTCCAACAGATAGTACCAGAAGAAAGGGTGGACGTAGAGGAAGAAGGTTGCAGTATTTTTGTTGGATGCTATTATTTGTTTTGACAACTTATAAATTAGTGTTTGTGGAACATGAGGTCAAGAGGAATTTTTTGTTCTTAAGTTTTCTCTAGCACTTTGCATTATTTGTAAATACAAGAGTACATGATTTAATTTCAAAACTTTAGCCTATTTTTTGGATAATTAAGTTGTATGATTGTTCTTTAATTTTATGTTGTAAAAGAACTAGGAAATATGGTGTATACTTATAGAACATTTTTTTTGGAAAAACTCATTGCATTTTGATTGGTATTTATGTTTAGTTTATAGAATTTATTAATGCTTTTGTTCTCTAATCTTGTATGGTATTGTTTATTTCTTAAAATTTCACCCTTTGTGGTATATAAACGGATTGCTTTTGTTTGTAGATTATGATTTATTTTCTTATTTTATTAACTAACCTGTGTATTAGGACCCCTTAAGACATCCTATTAGGACATGAATTAAATAAGTGAACATTAACTAATTATCACTAATTATT
>VDFB02252616.1:47977675-48182488 GCA_007258455.2 Sequoia sempervirens
ATGAAAACTTCATCTTAATGGAAACTGTGAATCTCAGTCCATGACCTTTGGGTGGGCCACACTCAGTGGGTGTTAGAAGAAATCTGTAGCCTTAAACATGATCATATCTTTTATTAGAAGCAATCATTGACACATTCTATCTGTTTGGCGCATACAAGATCTTACCACAGAGGTGATTGATATGACATAGGAACCATAACATTATTTACTAACAATTTGATTGTCACTATCTCTATCTGATGTCCATGTGCTATCATAGTCTAGTCACTAGAAGACATGATGTGACATACTGATCAGGTTGAATGCAAGGTAATTTTGTAAGTATTCGGAATGTAATATCTGAATTTTATCGGTGCCAAATTTGTACCAGTGACTTTCTTTATAAGTGTGTATGGGTGTTCTAATACCCATGTTTATTTTCAAAAAAGTGTATCATAAAATCTGAAAAAAGTCCATTTGCCTTTGTACTGACAATTCTATGAAGCTCAAAATGGTTGTTTCATTTATGCTAACACCAGATTCATTAATGATGGCTGCCCTGAAGGGTTGATGTTTTCCTTAGATAAAGACATTTTACCATGATTTCTGGTGCAGATCAAGACCCCTGAGTCTTATCAGACAGAGAGGCAATGCAGCAGAAAGAAACAAACAGAAATACTTCAAAAATTCAAACAAACTTATTATTGAAGAAAAGACCATTACATTCAACTGTAATTTCAAAATGTTAAGACACACTCTAGAATCCCTACACCTCCTACTCTCTGTCACCAAGATCACACACTACCTCTCCCAATACGTAGCTTCCTCTGCCCCTCAGGGTTTACTGTCCCAAAACAAACTTTATTTCCCCCCCTAAAAAAATAAAGACCCCTGTTCCTTTCTACCTATCTGGTCATGCACCCACGCAGCCTCCTAAAAGACATATCTGCAGACATTAATTTTCTGTCCTCCCTTACTGGGGTGCGTAGCCTTATTTAGCTTCCATTAGCTGCCACCATTCATTGCCACAATGCCGTTACAAATCTAGAACAGTCTAAAATAAGGAAAAGTAACTTCCTCCGGCAAAGGAAAACACCAAACAGAAACCGAAATCCAAAATTAGACCAAATTTAAAATTTGGATGATGTGGATAACACGTATGCCCGGATGCTCCGGCATCAATTTCATTGCATTTGTAGGAATTATTTGACAATATCTATGTGTAAATATCTTTAAAATAATTATAAAATGTTTTTAATGGTGTGCAAATAGTAGGTCAGGTTTAAACAGCATATTTTAAACTTTGACTTATTTAAACGGCTTATTTAAAATCACATTAGTTTCTTCAATACGACCCATCTATTAGTGTGATTTCAGATAAACTAACTAAACAAATCAAGACTTAAAATATGCTGTTTAAACCAAATCCAAACTCAAATTAATATGATCACAAAATAATTAATTTTATGCACTGTTTTTGGGGATCAACCTTCTATATATGCATAGTTTGACTTATATAGACTTGTATTATGTTATGATAATAGCGAATAGACAGGTAAGAGGAGAGAGCAACATCTGTGATGAGTGAAAATTATTGTTGTTCAGAATGGCCTTGAACCTTCATAAAGTTATAGTCCAAAGCTGTGAGGTTGGAGTTGGTAGCAGCAGTGAGACTCACCTCTGATACTCAATATAAAGTGGGAGATGCAGATGGATGGAGAATAGGAACAGTGAATTACAAAACCTAGGTAGAATTAAAAAAAAAAACATTATGTGGGGAAAGTTTGTGTGAATTTATACAGAACTTCTGATCCTAAGCAATTTGGTTTTATTTTTCTTTCAGCTGGGGACAGCTATTGAGCAGGAATTTGACATAATCTATGGAAGGATGAAAAGCATTTAAGAGTCTAAAGAAGCAATTATTAAATTGTCTTTTTGCATTATTGTAAGATTACCTAATCATTAGCTATAATGTAACACTACCATTACTTGGTTTAGCTTTACTCTCTATTTTCCACTTCAAATTGAGGTCACAAATTAAGGCAGTTCTCTCCTTCAGAATTGTTGGAAATAATGGACAATGAACCCTATCATAAAATGAGTTGTTGCATTGTAAATGGTTGTGGATAACGTTATATATATATAGTTGGAGTTGTATTGAATTTTTTTAGCTTCAATCTTTTCGAAAATTATTTATCATGAATTTTATTAGTCTAAAAATTTTAAGTGATACCGACAGATTTTTAAGAACGGTACACAAAACAATTTTTTTGCAGTTTTTCGGCCACTTTTAATTACTCGCTGATTTTGTGGACTTTGGATTATCTCCAAGGGAAATATCAAACATGGAATGGTAACTGGCTTAATTTGTTACAAGACATAGGAATTCAGTATTGGGTTTCATGGGGATCCCATTTTGATTATGTTTTCCTTGTGAAATTTTTTAATTTTCTTTTCAAATTTAGGGTTTCTGTTTTACTTGGTAGCTACACAAACTACTACTTATTAAATTATTTGAATTGAATGAATTTACAGGTTCATTTTCCTTGGACAAGTTTGCTATTTTTTGTTTCAAATTTAAGGTTTTTTCAAATACATACATTAAATAGTTGGTGAAAATCGAAGACACCAAATTTCTTGAGGCATTTTAACAAACAGTTCCTGTGCCCTATCTCTATATCAACAAATTGCAATTGGGGAATTTGTGTGTTTTGAAACATTATCTGTAAGATCGATTTACGTCTTTCTTAAATGGGTTCAGCCATTTACTGAAAGATATTGACAATATATTTTCTACAAATATTATCTTATCTTGCTAGTCTAAGGTAGGTCTCGTGTTTGAATCTTCATGTTGACAATATATTTTCTTACATTGCCGCTGCAGAACTGGAAACTTTCATCTTATCACATCACATGATTTTAGATGCAGCAGTTGTGCCGGTAGCTATTGTTTGGATTTTAATAAGCAGTTTCTAATGGTAGTCTGTCTATATCAGTATTCACCATTCATGGACTGGATTTTACTTTTATATGGATTGCCTAGGAGGAGATTTTACCATTTTAGTTTTACATAATGTCTTAATCGTCTCTATTCGCTATAGATAAAGGATTGAATATTTACAAAACTGCAGTTTGACTGTTACATGAATGCTATAGATTAACTAATTTTGTCATTGATTCTTTAAGTTTTTGTATAACAAGAAATTTCAAATTTTTCTCTATAACGGTTTTTATGGAGTTCACTCTGATTTCTTGTGTGGGTGTGGTTTAATTTTAATATTTATATTTTGATATTGTGTTTTCCTTATTTTGATATCTTGTTTGGCCTACCTATTTTAAAATGATTGCAAGCCCCTGTTCTTCCTGACCTGAAATGTAATGTTTGCTGCACAGCGTTCACCTCGTGGAAATAGGAAAACTCCAAGAAGTCAAAGTCCTAAAAGGTATGTTTTATAGATGTAATATTTATTACGCTATCCTGCAGTAGTTATGTAGTGAAAACGCCTAACAAAATTTGTGTACAGGCTTGCAAGAGGAAGAAGTGGTAGTAATAGTAGTAGCAGTAGCTCCCCTTCTCCATCTAAAAATTAGCTGGTTTTTAATGGACCTGAGGTAAGATTTTCTTGTAGTCGTTGCAGTTGATAATTTGGCATTCAGGTTTGGCATTTGAAGCTCACTTAGATTTATTTGCTATCTGCTTATTACAGGTTCCGTGATTTGTATGAAGTTCACTTAGATTTATTTGCTATCTGCTTATTACAGGTTCCCTGATTTCTATGAAGTTCACTTAGATTTATTTGCTATCTGCTTATTACAGGTTCCCTGATTTCTATGAGGGCTTAGCTGCTAGTATAGAGCGATGGGTAGGCTTGGCATCTTGTCCTCTGCACAAGCATTGTTTGTTTGTCAGCAATGGCTAGGTCGAACTTATTTTCTTTTGAGTTTGTTTCCCTTGGTTGTCTGTTGTCATTCTTTAGAAATATGTCATAGGACCATAACATTTTCATGTTTCTTGTGATTCCATAGATTAATCATGCATTAGGCCATCTTTCTTTTGCTTGTAGTTGTTTTTCTGTTAGCATTGGTCTGCATGTTTGGATATCTATTTCTTGAGGCCCACTTATTAACCAAGCAAGTCTTCAGTTAGTAGATCATGCAATCGACATGGCATGTTTCAGTTCACAGGTCAAACTTGCAGTTCAGTCTCAAAAAGGTTGGGAAATCAAGCCAGAGTCTTTGCATGATGGATAGGAATCTGGTGGTTTCAATGGGCAAGGGAATAAAGCATGATGCCATATGAGTCTATTTTGCTTTTTCTTCAATCAACCTGGTCTACACTCATGAGAAGTGGTAGTGCTTCAATCTTCTGGAATATGGAAGCAAAACAGAGTCACCAAGTTCTCTAGATGGCATTACTTTGTGTTGCTGTCCAACAAAATATATACATCAAACTCCATCTGTGGTCTTAGAATTAATCAAGTCATTGTGAGGAGAAGAAATTAGGACTTAAAGGCAGTTTCATGGGTGCTGTACTATGGGACTATTGAGTTTGTTTCCAAAATACATCATTTTGGTATTGTGTCGTACTTTCCATTTTCCTAATACTTGAGCATGATCTTTGGTGCAATACCCTAAAATTATCCCAGTTATGGATCTCTTTTATGTTTGACAAAAGCAATGTGTTAAGTTTATTGGGTGGACCTTGATTATTTCAAATGGATACAACAGTTTATAAGTGGATACTGCTATAGCCTAATTCTTGAAGCCAAAGCCTAAGAATGTTTAAGTTCTACATGTATAATAGTAAACGGACTGTAGGTGTTCTTATCACCGTTGTCTTTCCACTATATTAGTTAATGGTGCTTTGAATCTGAGTAAGATTCTGTATTGATATAGGTGTGACAATTAACATACCATGACTAGTATGGTGTGGTTTCAAGGAATTTCTCATGTGTGGAAAGTAAAAATATTGTGTGCATAAAAAATACTGCACTAGAGATGCTAGCTTGGAATCTATGTCGCTAGGCTCTTACTTTGTGTGCGAACAGAGTTCAAACCACGAGTCTAACGTTCATGGGAATGCACTGTAGGGTGCATCTGTTTGAAGGAGAGAGAGATCTCCAAATTTTAAAATATTACATATTATGGTAAAGATGCGAGAAAATTATTTTAAATATGCTATCAGCATCAAAATAACATCAATCTTTGTATCAGAGTCAAGGTCAATGACAGAGGTCCGACACCCTAAAATAGCTTGTGTAATACTAGCAAATTATTTGAAATTTCGGATACAAACCACTAGTTTGGCATCGGCTACATGTTACTTGGCAGCCTGTGCTACATTGAACATGCTGTAATCTTATTTGACTTATCCAAGAATGGGCCCATTTTGAGCATGCACAAGGGATGGAAATGTTGAATCAAATTTAAACCTCCCTTGTGCAAGTGAGCCCACAAACAAGCTGTCTTTGATCTGCTGGCTAATGTTGTATTCATATCCAGACTCTGTATAAACTAGTTGGCCTTCATCAACCAGCTAATTTTGTGTTAATATCTAGACAAGCACACATAGGAGTTCTTTCACATTTGATTCAAAAGCTTGTGTGATTTTCAATTATTGACTTTTAATTTTGTAAAGTATGTGTGACAGTGGGTGCAGGCTTCCTTGGTTAAAGGATGTGTTTGGGTTCTTTTGTGGGAGATTTTTTTTTTTTTTTTTGGTTTGTTTTGAATGAGAAAATGGATAATCACAAGATTTTGAACAAAATTCAATAGTGTTTAGCTTTTCCTTGGAAGTCAATGATGAGAATTCTCTCTTCCTCTTCAATTTTTGTCCACCTAGAGGCCATTCAAAGTGGCAATCCTTATGGCACACATATTTTGATTCCATGGTTATGATAGGTTCTTTGGGTTAAGATATTCTAACATCTATTAATAAGTTTTGTACATGCATCTTGTTGGACATATAATTCTGTGGTCGTTTGTTGTATTTCATATAAGAAGGGCAAGTTGTTCGTTGTATTTGATCTGAATACACAGATTGTGAATTTTGAAAGGACAATACATGTTTCTTGTTTGTAACAACTTGCCTTATTTCCCAATATTGTTTATGGTATTACATGTCACCATCTCACAAATTTCAAGATTACTATTAAGTTATATTATCAACACTATTGCTAAAACATAGCAGACACAACAATTAAAAATAAGACTATTCTTGCACATTTTGGAGGAACTTCGTTGCCCTGCAGCTCTTGTTTGACCTAGAGGTGGCTGGTTATTTTTTGACCTATAGATGGATGGTTAATTTGACCTTTAGATGAAATATGTTCATTTGAATTGACTTAAAGATTTCTTGAAAAGTAATATAAACAAAAACTTTTAACAAATTTTTAATAACCTTCTATCTTTTTATATAAACTCAATTTTTATTTTTTTTAAATTCAATTTTATTAAAATTAGATTTACGAAACTTAAAAACTATATATATATGTATAGCAAGATAAGCCAAGAACTACAATCAGATCATTGGCAAAAACTCGGTGAATGACGCTAGAGTTTGGAAGGGATCATCCATAGAAAAATCATGTTAATAATTTTTATTGTTTGAATATTTTATTAAAAAAAATTAATACTGTTTTAATTTGAGCTAGTTTTCAATTCACAACTTGATATAAATAAAAAAACTCTATTTTCAATCATTCATCTTATTTCTCATTAATTTTGAGCAGTAAATGTTGAGATTGAAGATTTCACCCACCAGATATTATGTAACCTTCAAAGTTAAAATGTAGTTGTGAGACTCACCATTTGAATCAAATCCAACAATTACTACAACAAAATTTAAAATTGTCTCTCTCAATCTCAGCCATCACCACTTATCCAATAAAAATAAGAGATTTGAATGTCACAGATCAAACAATTTCAAAAATCAAAAGGGAAAGAAGCTATTAGAATAACATGTGGTGCAATAAAACCATTTACATTATCTCTGCATACAATCGGACCTATCAAGAAATTACCAAACTGCAAAAAACATTAGATTGTAGAGAATTTCATATCTGTCCAAATATTTTGTTTTTTCTTTCATTATATTTTAACACATTTATAGAAAATGAGAAGTATCAATATATTCAATATTTACTTGTCTAAAACTTTCATAGAAATAGATGTTAAAAACTCCTTTATAGATCCTGACATGTTTCATTTAAATAAATGTCTTTTGTATCCATATTGTTACTCCTTTACACATATCATCTAGAAAATAAATATTGTAGATAGATTAAATCTTCATATCTAGAAGAAGTATATGCTTGAATGCTTCTTAATCTATCTATATATAACCACAAAGCCTACTTGAGCTAAACTCGAATTGCCTTTTCAAACATCATCAAAGTTTAGTTTTACTTATACTCCTTTGCTTGGTTCTTGCCATTTATTTATCCTGGTAATCATGACTCCATCAATCAGCTCTTGAACAAGATTTATAAAATGCAAAGTTGTATAGAAACATAATTTTTTATTAAAATATTTTGATTTAAAAAATTTGTATAATTGTTTTAGTCAAACTTACTGAAGAATTTAACCTTTCTCATGATTTTTTTGAGAAATGCGAACACAAACTTGAATGTTGTGACCTTGGTCACTATTATCGACACAATGAGTGTCGTTGTCAAAAGCATATGATGTAACAATATGTATTATGATCACTATAGCAATTATATTTCTACTGTGCTCATTTTAATGGAGTATCATAACAACTTTCTTGTCCTTGTGTCATATATATATATAATGTTTCTATTTTATATATATATATATATATATATATCGGTAAATATCTAGCATTCCTGATTAAGTTAAAAAAATTATTGGTTTTAGGAAATCTATTCTTATAGAGTGATCGATAATTGTGCATGATTTGTGAATCTCAATTTATTTCTTATAAATTTAGAACTCTTTATACCCATACAGTTCCTTGCCCCTAAACTTAAGCCTCCCCATCCATTTTTTTATTCTTGCAAGAGAATATTTAAACGGAGACAACCTTCCATTGGATTGGGGGTCTGTATTGCTTAGCACTACATAAGAATAGGCCACCATTTTACCTGAAAACCATTAGATCAAATCCATCTTGTCCCCATAAGCCTAAAGGATAAGCATATAAATACTGAGGTGTCTAATTGGATTAGAAGAGCTCCATGTTCTTCTGGTTACATTTACATTGGAACTGCACAGGGGCTTACTTTTACTCAGCACATGCCATAACTACAAGTTGAACCCACTTCATCTATGAATGCAAAACCACGTCATGTACTTTCTGTTGAATAAACTACTCTGATACCTTTCTCGGTGCATATATGCTTGCTTTAGAAATGACAATTGTTTGTTATCCTAACTTTAGGCATTGAAACCTGCTAAGTGCCATCCCAGGAGAGTACGCATTTCAGAGAAGTCAGGTTTATTATGTAGTGTAATTGTGGCTTATTTTCAAGTATATTAAACCCAAATGTGATCAATTTTCTTCTGGTGGTGACAAGTTTGAATATGTTGTGAATGGCTTTGGCATTTGTAACTGGTAACTTGATTAAATGTGACAGAGGGTGCCTCTGCATTCATGTTTCAGACAATGAACTGTGCACTTTATGCTCCAAATGTGATGCAATGGTTTTCATAAAAATGTTCAGGTGGCCTTGATGCTCTATATGTTTCTAGATTGGTCCATGCAGCCTGACCATATTATAAGAAATAATACATAACGAGGATTGGGTAACAAGCTAATAGAAAATATTTTCAGTGTTCCATGACTGTCAAGTTTTCTATAGCAAATGAATTTATAGAAAAATGTATGCTCGATGTAACATTTAGAAAGAAGTTGGAGTTGCCATTGTATGATGTTTCCTCAGCCATGCTTACGTTATTGGATAAAGTTTAGATAAACCCTGTAATGTTGATGATCATGATGTATATCTATTCATGAATTTTGGTATGTTATTTAACTTATTTTGCATTGTAACTATTATTATTAAATTCCAGCATAAATTTTACTATGTCTAATTTTGATATTAGCGGCCCATTATTGGGTGGGAAGAATACTTTGGATTTGGGTGTAGGTTTTAGAGTGGAAGAGGAGAATGATCAATTTCTAGGGTCTTAGAGGGAGAGAGGATGATCAAATTTTGTGGTCTTAGAGGGAGAGAGGATTGTCATATTTCTCATAACTGTGATACCTAGATTGCCAACCATTCAAGCCACTTTTTGTATTCAATTAGGGAAAAATCCATGTAATCGTGCAACTATTTGTAGAAGCCTTTTTGTCACTATCAAATGACTTAACAATTTTGTGCTTATATCATCGAGTGACTAAATTGCTGAAGTTGAATTATCTAGTTGCCTAAACAGAAATAGACATCTTCTTGTTTAATATATATATGATTGCAAGATAATATATTTATAAATAGCTCAGTTAATATTTGATCTTTTTGTTTAGGCATTATGGTTGCAAAAAAGAGAAAAAAGTAAGAGAACAAACTAAAGGTTGAGGACCCGTTTACCACAAGGTGTGAAATTGTATCTGGTTAACTCAAATGATGGTGAGACTTCAACCAACCCACCTAATGATAACACAACTTGTAATCTTGTTGATGACAGTGTAGAAACAATGGATGTTGTCAAATCTTGTCAACATCATAGACAAAAGACATTGCGATAACGGTAAGTGGAAACAAGAAGATATGGATCATTCCATCAAAGATTTTGAGGACTATGGCTTCTCAATAAGAGCAACATCTAAAAAGTGGGGAATCACTGCTAGCAATTTAACATATTTGTTGTCAGGATTGACAACAACAAAAAGAAAAGGACCATCAACAATCCTTTATATGGAAGAAGACTTGGAAGTAATTGAGTGGTGTAAAGAATTGTCTCAACTTGATTGTGGTTTGGAGGTTATTCAATTGAAATCACATGTGTCCATGTTTTTCAAAGTAGGCCAAACCCATTCAAGAATGGTTTACTAGGTACATCATGGTGGATGGGTTTTCACAAACATCATCCAAGATTGGCAATAAGGACTCCAGAGGGTCTAGATGGATAAAGCGGTGATGTTACGACCAAGCTTTTGGCAGATTTCTATGATAACTTGTAAAATTATAAAATTTTAATAATTATGGACCAACCAAGATATGGAATTGTGATGAAACAAGTGTGCAAGCAAGTAGAAATTGTGGGATGTGAGTGATTGCAAATTTGGATAGTAGAAGTGTGCCACATATTCTATCTAAAAGTAGATAATGGATTTCAATGTTGTAATGTATTAATGCAACATGTCAGAACATATCAGGATTTTATCTTTCAAGGTGAAAAGACAAGTCAAGAATTACATTGCTAATTGTGAACCAAGAGTCTGCATGGTAGCACAACCACATGCTTGGAAGAATTATTTTTGAATTGACTACATCATTTTGCTAGATCCATTCTAGGTGGGGATTCCTTATCTTTGATGGACATGGAAGCCATGGCTTTAACCGTGATTCAAGAGGCCAAATATATAGGTATTGATCTTCTTACATTGCCTATGGGTCATACCAGCCATAAACTACAGCCTTTGGATGTAAGTGTATTTTCTCCATTCAAGACATTTTTTTAAAACTGAGAGGTCAAAGTGGATGGCAAAACATCCACACATAGAAATAAGGAGAACATAATTGGTAGAACTTGCAAACAAAGTGTTCAAGCTTTCCCTTTTGTCTAAAAACATCATACTAGGTTTTTGAAGGAGTGGAATTTGGCCATTGGATAGAGATGCACTTTGTAATGACATGAAACCAAGTGAAGCATTCAATATAGAAGAAGATATTGAGATTGCAGGAATTGCAAGAAACTTAAGGTTGGTTGGCTATGAAAATGTTAAAGTGGAAATTTTTTTGGCACATGGAAACAAAACAATCAACAACAACCCAGATGAAAGCACAAGTTCACAGACTCATGTTAGCCAAACACAATATGAAAATGAATTGCATGATGACACAAGCTTACCAACATATTTTGACCCTCCAAATTGGGTTAAAGGAGCAAAAAACTTAGGAGTGTAGATTGAGTTCCAAAGCAAAGAAACATCATTAAACATGTCTTCTTCACCTTCACTACCAAGGTATGAGGTGATTCATTATTATGTAGATACAAAAGAATGAGAAACTATAAATTCAAAACCTAATGAAGTTGAAGATGACCAAGGTGGATACAATGAAATACCACATGTATTTTTTTAAGCAACTACTTTAAGAAATATAATAGAGAAATTTAAACAAGAAAAGAGAAACGAGTCATAGCCTCAGTAAGGTCATAAAAGACCTTACCCACTTCATAGATCCAAACCCTTTCCATTTTTTGTGTCAAAAAATATATTTGCAGATGTATTGTTGGATGTCGTCCATCGTAGACCCCTTGGGAAGAGGAGTCATGGCTTGCACAACCAAAAACATAGTGAGAATAAAGAAAGAAAGCTACATACCTAATACAATGAAAAAACACCATTTATAATCCTTACCTACTAGAAACGTCCCCTTCCATGATTACATACATGGTGTATCTCCTACTACTTAACACAAAGTGTGGTGAAGGAAGCATTCAGGAGTGACAAAGGATGAATCGGTATGTGGCAACAACAAAAGACAATGAAAAAAAGAAAAGAGTTCAAGATGAAATGTGATAGACTATTAGGGATACTCGTATTAGGGTTAAGTTTTTTTATTTAGTCATTGATAATTTATTATTAATTTATAGATGTAAATTGTATAGAATAATATTTAATTTATTCTACTTTTAGGATAATTAAAAAATAAAATTAGTTTATTTTTATTTAGTTATTAATATTATGATGTATAATTTATTATTATTTTTAATTCATATTAGAGTGTTTAGGTAATTTATTTTCACGAAAAAATGTTTAACTAGTGGTGCAAGTGTGATCGAGGATTAGGGGTGGAAATTCACTATGATGGGTAGGGGTTAGAAAAGTGGTGTTTTGGACACTTTTTATGACTACACATAGTAAAGGCATCAAAATTAATGACAACTTCAAATCTTAGTTATAAGCAGTAAACTAGCCGAGGAAGATGGTATTAAATTTTTAGAGTTTTTTCGACATTAACAAGTTAGATTTTGAGAGGCATGAAATTAGGTAGCACAACTACTGGGTCCTCTCCCATATATACCCCCAAAACTTACTAAAATGGACGAATATTGGGTTATCCATTATTATTTCTTGATCTTTAGTTTTAAGAAGGTTATTGAAGTATTCATGGTATTATAAGTTAAATAAGGCATATGGATTCACTCCATTGCAAGACATATTGCAATCTATCTTAATCAAAAGGTATTGAAGTAATTTTTTTAAGTAAAGCACTTAATTTGATTAATAGCATAGTCAACGAGATTTTTCAAATGCAATCAATTATTAATATCATGAGGATATCTTAGCATAACCTAAAATTATTGTTTATTAGTAGAGACAATTTTCAAAGAATTTAAAGTTAGATATTTGTTTGTTAATTAAGTATGAATTGTGAGGATGATGGTATGTTATTCAATTATACCATCCAACAAGGTTCAAACCTCCATAGACATGATTGGATCAAGTTTTCCCCTAAGTGATTTTAACTAACATGACCCCCTACTCATGGCTACATAATTGAAAGATGACTTTTGGTTTAGATGTATGCTTACTATAAGATTTGGTTGTGAAGCCACCCAAAATGTATATGACTAAAAGAAAGAAAAAGCATAAATCTAAAGTTGAAAGAATATATTATATTCTATTCAACAAGAAATACAAAACATAATTCCAAAGTTGAAAGAATAAATTGTATTCTATTCAACAAGAAATATATAACATATATCCAAAGTTGAAAGAATAAATTGTATTATTTTCAACAAGAAATGTAAAGCATATTAAAATAAGTGATTACAAATGTAATATAGATGAGTATATATAGGATATTACCCAAGAGAATAGAAACACAACCAATGTGCGATAATGTGTAAAAAATCACTAAATAAACTTAACCTAGTGCGAAAAAGATCTTAGTAGATAGCTAGCTGGGAAATGGACTAGTTAGGAAATATATACTATTCACATTGGCACCTCCATTCCCCTCCCATTGCCTGCCCCCCCTTAAGTACAACTTAGGAGAGGAAAAGAGAAAAATACTCAAAGATGGGTCTTGGCTACAAGGTTTGATGAGGTACACATGTACAAAGATCCCCTCAACATAGAAGAGAAAAATAAAATCGAATAAAAAACCTCCTCCCCATGAGACAAAAAGTCAAGAAAGGCTAAGTACACCATTGAAGATATGTCTTGTACCCCCAAAAGAGTTCAAAGATGGATGTACTTTCTCTTAGTGAAGGTTTTGGGGAAGATATTTACAACTTACTCTATTTTTGGACAATATCACAAATCAATGACTTGCTCCTGAATCAACTCCTTGAGAAAATGCATGTGGATCTCAATGGGTTTGGTTCCTTTCAATGTTGGACTGGATTCTCAAGATTTAGATAGAACTTTATTTGTCATAGTAGAATGATGGCTTCTGAAAAGTAATGTCAAGTTTAGAGGATATTCTAAAGCCAAATAGCTTCAAAATCTCCCCCATTAGTCAACCTTAGTCGAAGAGAGCAATGACATGCTGCTTCTTACTCTACCAACAAATGGGACTAGAACCAAGGTGAAAACCATAGCCAAATCTGGACTTGTGATCATCAAGATCACCAACCCAATCAGAGTCTATGTATCCAATCATATATCAACCTATGTCTATGGAATAATGAATTTCATAATTATGAGTGTCATATATGTAGTATAAAATGTGTTTGGCCATCTTATAAATCAAGGTCATGAGGCTCCAACACAAAGCATGAAACCATTCCAACTACAAATGAAATATCAAGGTGAGTATGAGTTAGGTAGATGAGACTATTAATAAGTTGACAATACAAAGTGACATCAACAAGCAATATGAAACTCTTCACCTCAAGCTTGACTCTAGATAGAAAGGGAGTTGGTGTAGGCTTACAATTAGCCATGTGAAAATGAGCTAGAAGATCAAGAGTGTACTTGGAATAGTTAAGAGAAATCCCATAAAAGTTTTGAGTGATCTCAATCTTGAAAAATCAGTGCAAGAGTCCAAGTCAGTCATTGAAAATCCATCATAAAAAGTAGTCTTGACTCTAACAATGATGAATGCACTACTCCCTATGACAATCAAATCATCAACATAGAGAACCAAGAAAAGAAGAAAATAATTTTATCTCAAGATGTAGAAATTTAGATTTGATTGGCATCTAGAGAACCCAAATAAGAGAATAAATGAGTATATCTTGGAATACCAAGCCCATGGGACCTACTTCAATCCATAGAGAGACTTCCTCAATCTACAAACTAGTAAAGAATATTGAGTGAATTCTTGTGTTTGTTCCATGTAAATCTCCTATAGATCCTTGCGAACAAATTCACTCTTTATGTATCTATTTGATGTACAACCCAACCATGAGCTACTACAATAGCAAGAAGCAGGATAATGAAATTCATCTTGAAGATGGGGGAAAATCTTAGTGTAGTCAACACCAGGAACTTGTGACAATCCTTTGGGCACAAATCATGCTTTGAACTTGTCAAATAGTCCATCTATTGCAAATTTGGTTTGATAGATCCACTTACACCGAGCCAATTTTCTTCCCTTGGAGAGTGGACAAGTGAGCCTATGCATCCTTAATCAAATATTTGTACTCTTCCTCCATGAATAAATCCCACTTAGGAATGTTTTATGCTTCATGAAAGGAATATGGATTTGAAGCTATGGCAATGTAGGAATGAAAAATATCTTGGTGCTATGATTGAGTCCTCCCAATGTTTAAAGGATCCCTAATAAGAGTGTCTAAAAACTTAAGTGTTTGATTAACCTAGCAAGGAATAATAGGAGATGGAGGAGGAGAGTCGTCAACCTCTAAATGTGAACTCAAAAAAGGGGAAGGTGAATACTTTTGATGAACCCTGAAAGTATGAGAAGTTGGAGGAAGGTTTTCTTAAGTCACTATCATCTAAATCTACCATGGAGGAAGGAAGAATGTGGGAATATGAATTGGGAGATCTTTCCTCAAAATACACACTACATTGGATGAATATTTCATGTTTCTTAGGATAAAAAATATAATATCCTTTGACACCATTAGGGTATCTAACTAAGATGTAGGACTAACTTTGTGGTTTCAAGGTTCTATGCTTCTAGATCAAGAAATGCATGCCCATGCTAGTGAGTCAAAGACTCTAAAATTTTGCATAATATGTTTCCTAACACACTAGGCTTCAAAGGGAGTGATTTCAATCAATGCTTTATGGGGAACCCTATTATAGATGTGATCAAAAAATTTGATAGCTTGAACCCAATATTTAGGTGTAAGAGAATGTGTGTGGATCAAGCAGCTAACCATTTCTTTCAAGGAAATATTTTTCCTCTCTGCAACACTATTTTGTTGAGATGTGTAGGCAATTGAAATTGAAGATCAATCTGATGGTTCTAGATAATGGCTTGTTTTTCCTTCATCAATTATTCTTTTATCGTTTCATTTTCTAAGTTTCACAAACATTTCCAAGACTTCATACATATTTCATATACCTTTTATGCACTTTGATAGACCTAAATATGTGGAAATATAAATATGATATATTGATATATGCTTGTGTGGATGTATGAATGTTCATAAGATTTCGTATGTATTTATGAATGTCTTGGTAGAAAAACTAACTTCTTGCAACCAAGAAGAGTGTAGCTCGCAACAAAGGAAGGTGGACAATTGCATGGGAGAGCCAGAATAATTGGAGAACAATAGTTTTGGAGGGAAGCGAAGGTGGCTATTGAATATTCAACCATGAGTCATCACATATGCACTTTTATCCACCAACAAGATAACTAGAAGAAGAAGTATGTTCCAATTACGAGTAATCCATGATGTGACAATTTCTAGGAAACATGTTCCTATCATGGTAGTTAACTGTTAGGGCAGAGTCCTAGTCTAATTTTCCTTCTTCTCTTTCATATTTATGGTTTTCTGTTTCAAAGACTTGTCCTCTTCCTAGCCTTGAGGGAGAGTGGACATTTGCATTAATGTTCTATTTTTAGTCCTTAGTGAATAAGACAACTCCTGAGCCTATACATTGGGATATGTGGTTGAAGAGCAGATCTAGTGGTAATCATGTGATTTTTTTTACCAGTTAATAGTTAGTTTTTTTGTTATCAAGTTACAACAGATATGTACTGTTGAATGGGAAATCTTTTAGAGATTCTTGTTAGACTGTAAGAAGTTCCATTTTTATGCAATAAAGGAGTTTAGTTCACTGTCATGAATTGTTGATCAAGTAGTACATATTTGATATATTTTGTGAGCACAATAACTCGAGCAAGGGACACTCGAGGTATCGCCAACCCACCTTATTTTCTGCTACTAGATTAGATGTTACAGTACTGAATTTATTTAAGATAAGTTTCCAATTATATGCATGTGAATTTCATTAATGAGATTGAGTTATTCTCCGAAGAAGTTAGAGGTCAAAAATTAGGAATTAGAAGATAGAAGTATTAGTTATTTTCAAGTTCAAATTTAATAGTTAGCAGTTATAGTATTGTTAGTGAATGAAATGGTTCAGGATAAATATACTTAGACAAATGACTCTCAACCCAAACTTAGCACCAGCGAGATCTGTTAATAGCTCTGAGAAGTTCACAATTGCATTTGTGGCTTTTCTCTGAATTTTGTTGAGGTACAACTCCCTCACCAAATTTTCAATGAATTGTTCTATTCTAATGCAAAGGGTGTGCTTTTAACTAGAAAGCAGAAAAGGTGACAAACACTAATCCATAAATATGAAGTTAGCACAAACGAAATAACTAAAACCACTAACTATCAATTCAAAGATTGAAAATTCATGGTCGCCCAATTCAAGAGATAGATCAGACTGTAATAAATGAAGACACACAATTTATCTTTCAAAGAAGATACAACTACATTGTATGCATAATTCACAAATTAGCATACCAAATCATTAAATTCATAACATAGAGATTATAAATCATCACAGCCTGCAATAAATGTTTATTCCTTCTTGATAACACCCCCAAGTGTATAAAAAAAAAAGGCCAATGCCATCGGATTGGCGCCGAAGCTGTTACTAAACCAACAAATTCTTGTATTCCTAACACTTCTTGGGGAGTTGGGAAAAATAATTGAACTTATTAGAAGAATAAATATCGGCAAAGAAAACTGATCTTGATCCCACCAACAACCGCCAAAGGACCAATCATACCACCAACTATCAATGCAACACATGGGGATATCAAGCAATAGCACATGTGTGTTGCTTAATGGGAAACTGTAATTCAAAGCAATGCAAGCCAACCATAAATGGGAATTAAATTAACATCTTATCAAGCTCAGGAGAATACACCCATGTCTAGCCAAAATTCTATAAATTCAACTAACGTCACCTTTCTTTCGCAATCAGTTGCATCCAATATGGCGAGCTCTCATAGTGATGGTAATTCCGCTAATGGCTACATCGTTATGGAGGAAATCGAGTGCAATCCACTATTTAGGCACACCTCAAACCAGTTGAAAGAAGTCTTCATAGTGCAAAGCGAGGTGGAAGAAGAAGTGCTTTGGAGCATCCTCGGTGATGCGTTCCTAGGCCAGACTCATGTGCATAAGACCACTATGCTGGAACACTTTATCTATACAATCATCAAGAATTTTAACCATCGTGGCTGGGGTATGAGAGCACTAGAGCACCTGGTGAAACCCAAGTTTCATCATTGAGTTAAGGTGGCAATTAATGGCTCAACTACTATCCTTGAAGTGGATTAATAGTTGACGCTATTTACATTGTGTTAGCTATTCAGGTTGAGACTCTAGAGGAGTGATGCAGAGACAATATGGAGAAGATTCACAACAATGGAAATGTCAATCCTCAATCAAAAGAACTCTCCTTCACAATGCATTCAGCCTAATAGGCATCAACTCACCCTCAAGGGTCTCAACCCCTAAAACTTGCAAATGAACAAAAAAACTCCATAAAGAACCCTAAAAAGAGCCTAAAAATTCATACAATGGAAATTGAATCAACTGAAAACAATCTTCAAGATAGATTCATTGAAATCTCCAAAACTTGCCATTTGGCACAAGCTTTCCTTGTAGTAGTGGAAACCTAGTTTTTCAGACCATTGACCAAACTTTCCCAAAAAACTTAGGAAACTAATCATGGATTCAAATACCCATTTCAAAGATACACAACATACTAGAAAACCAGATACACCTTCTTAAGATAAAACACATCAAAATTGGATTTTTCACAGTTTTAGGCCTCAAATTAGGCCATTTTTACAAAGGGTCTACCTCTAGATCTCCACCCCAGACCTTCTAACCTAAAAAAAGTCTTGAATAAAGTTCCCAAACCAAGTATTTTCCAGGTTTCATGACCCCAAACACTCAAACAAGCCTCTAATGCAAAAACCCTCCTTGTAGCCTAAATAACTAGGGTTTTAAGGCACCCTTATTGAATCTTCACCTTCCCAGCCACTCCTATCCAAACTAACTGCTCAGACACCTTTCAATAGGTCCACCCATGCTTAAGGAACTCTCACTTGGCCTCTGATATTGTTGTTTCATCACTTCATAGGTCTAAACCCCCATTCTTCAAGAGGAAACACACATTTCCTGCCCTTTGTCTCATCCTTCAAGCCAAGGGTTCACTCTTCCATGCCTCCTACTTCCAAAATATCATTCCCTACACTCTACTACACCATCCCACTAAGTTACATTTTATGACAGTAGGTGGGATGATGGTTATGCCATTAAAGTAACCTCAAACCCTTAAGACTGTTCAAGAACCCGATAAGAGAAACTTGATGAATTAGGGCCTTAACAGTTTAAATCAAACCCTGCCAAGGCACCAAATACAAGTTAAAACATCTATCTATTGATGCATATATGGAACCAATGCATATGGAACATGTACGACCTGCACACAGTTAGAAAACTCAGAAAAACCAGTGAAAACTATGAGAAAATAGAATAATTTCAATGTTTATTTCATTTCCTTTGGCTTCAACAACCATAACTCTAACCTCCCAAGGCTTTACATAGAATTTATCAACCTCCTCTAACTGACCAATGCCCCTTACCACTAAGCAACCAACTTTCAAAACATATAACCGTTGGGATTACAAATTTGTTGCATAATGCAACTCACAAATTTGGAACCTTTATCACTTTCCTACTAATGAATCTAAACAAATGACTCCATTATATCATTGAGATACAATATTTCATCTTTTCCTTTTAGGCTTACAAATTCAACTTATTGACACATTTAATGCAAGAGTGTATTGGACCATCAAACATAGAAATTTGTAACTAGGTGATTAGGTGCTCCTGCACCATACACCCCCCTAAGAAGAATTCATGCCACATGAATTGTGGATGATTCCACCATTCCCAAGCTGGATTAAAACACCATTGATTCATAGGCCATTGTCATTGACCCATGCTGCTCTTTGCTCCATGTTTCTCTATCTTTATACTCTGCCCTGCATTTTTTACTGTGGTTACATTTGAAAGGGATTGTGTTTGTACATTCACACCTAAGGTCTACTCTTTTTCCATTCTCAGTCCAGAATCTACTTGTCTCCTATCACCTGTACCTGCAGATAAACAAAGGTCAACAAAACCATTACCCTGAACTTCCTTTGACTTAGCCTCATCTCCTTGTTGAGGTCTTCCCTACAGTGCAACTTGTGTTTCTACCCCTATCATCAGTTCCAATACCTTGCCATCATGTTTCTCCACTGCCCTATCAATGTTATCAACCACTGTACTTGCAATTTTCATTTTTTTCACACCCTTATCTACAAGAATAGGACATGCAATGGTCCCAACTAATACACCTTGTTTACTCTCTAGTAAACCATAATTCACCCTCGTTTTTGCTATCACATCTGTTGTTCCTGCATTACCAGACCTAGGATAGTCTGCTACATCAAAATTTCTAGTTTCTTTTACAACATTAACAAGTTCTCTTTTCCCACACATTATCACCTTAACTTTACCCTTCACATCTTCTACCCAAGGGGTCAAGACAAACTTATGTCCATCCTTCATTATAGTGCACTCATTTCTTCTTCCATCATACATGGCACACCAATCATACTACCAAGGTCTTCCTAGGAGTATGTGGCAGTAGTCCATTGGAATAATGTCACAAACAACACTATCTTTATTATCACCAATCTGGAAATCTACAATAGCCTGCTCATTTACTAACAAATATTGACCATCACTTAGCCAAGATACCTTGTAAGGCAACTCATGAGGAATCTTTTTCAAGTTTAACTTATTCACCATTTCAGATGAAACCATATTTTTAGTTGAACTAGAATCAACCACAACTTTACATACCTTTCCCTTACTCTTGCAAGTGGTTTTGAAAAGCCTCTTCCTATGCAATGGCTCTACTTCCTTGGAAGTCTTCAAAAGTTGCTTATGTAGCATCAAAGCTTCTCCAACTTAAAGGTCTGCAGGACAACTTGATGAACCAGTGCTCTCCTCTTCATCCTCTTGCACAATTTGAACTCTTTACTTCCACTTGATGAAGCACCAATCTTCTTAGGACACTTGTAGGATGGATGGCCAAATTCATTACAAGTGTAGCACCTGCCTGAAAACACATTGGAACTCCTACCTCCTCCAAATCTACCTCTTGTGCCTCTCCATCCACCTCTGAAATCAGATTGCTCTTGACCTTTCATGGCATCTTCTTGATTGTCATTTTTTGGCTTTGAATTAGGCATAGATCCTCTTCCTCTTGATGCATTACGTCTGCCCCTAACTGCTTTATCTTGTCTTCTCTTCATTTTCTCCTCCACCCTGATTACCATTTGGTAACATTCCTCTATATTCCTAGGGTTAGCCAAAACCAATTCATCTTGTATGTTTAACCTCAAACCACCCATATATCTTGCAACTTTTAATCTTCATTCTCATGATGACCAGACCTTAAACTTAATTTATAAAATTCCTCAGTATAAGACTTAATGTCCATTTATTTTTTCCTTAAGCTTTGCAATTTCTTAAACATTTGAACTTGATGATCCTTGGGTAAGAATTTACCTTTGAGTTTTGATATCATCTTGTCCCATGAGGTGATTTTAGACTTTCCTTGCTTCCTCCTTTCTGATTGAAAGTAGTCCCACCATACCAAAGCATGGCCCTACAACTTTGTCTTTGCAATATTTACTCTTTGCTCCTTATGAATATCATCACATTCAAAATGGTTATCTAATGCAACAATCCAATCAAGTAATTCTTCATCATTTAAACTTCTGCCATATTCAAAAACATCAATTTTTACCTTAGGCTTGTCATTCATGACTGCCTTCACCAACTTTGTAATTCTTTGATCCTCTGGGTCAAGCTCTTCTTCCATATCTTCAAACTTGTCATCTTCCTCTTCATTTGATTCACTCTCTTCCACATCCATTCTTTTGTTTGTCTCCAAGGCTATGATTCTTTCCTCCAACTCTATGATTTCTCTAGCATGTTTTTCTTTCATCTCCTTCATCTCTTTAGCCATATCTTTGTTCTTTGGAGGCATCCTTGAATGCTAAACTCTTCACTTCTTCCTTGCTCTTCACAACCTGCAAAATGAAACAAATCTCCACCCTGATGCTCTGATACCACTATGATGCAAATACAAGGCATAGAAGATTCACAACAATGGAAATGTCAATCCTCAATTAAAAGAACTCTCCTTCACAATGCATTCAGTCTAATAGGCATCGACTCACCCTCAAGGATCTCAACCCCTCAAAATTGCAAATGAACAACAAAAATCCACCAAGACCCTACAAAGGGCCTCAAAATTCATACAATGGAAATTGAATCAACTAAAAACAATCTTCAAGACAGATTCATTGAAATCTCCAAAACTCACCATTTGGCACAAGCTTTCCTTGTAGTAGTTGAAACCCAATTTTTTAGACCTTTGACCAAACTTTCCCAAAACACTTAGGAAAATAATCATGGATTCAAATACCCATTTCAGAGATACACATCATACTAGAAAACCAGATACACCTTCTTAAGACCAAACACCTCAAAATTGGATTTTTCATAGTTTTAGGCCTCAAATTAGGCCATTTTTACAAAGGGTCTACCTCTAGATCTCCACCCCAAACCTTCTAACCTCAAAAAAGTCTTGAATAAAGTTCCCAAACCAAGGATTTTCTAGGTTTCATGACCCCAAACGCTCAAACAAGCCTCCAATGCAAAAACCCTCCTTGTAGCCTAAATAACTAGGGTTTTAAGGCACCCTTATTGAATCTTCACCTTCCCAGCCACTCCTATCCAAAATAATTGATCAGAAACCATTCAATAGGTCCACCCATGCTTAAGGAACTCTCACTTGGCCTCTGACATCGTTGTTTCATCACTTCATAGGTCTAAACCCCCATTCTTCAAGAGAAAACACACATTTCCTGCCCTTTGTCTCATCCTTCAAGCCAAGGGTTCACTCTTCCACGCCTCCTACTTACAAAATATCATTCCCTACACTCTACTACACCATCCCATCGAGTTACCTTTTCTGATAGCAGGTGGGATGATGGTTATGCCATTAAAGTAACCTCAAACCCTTAAGACTGTTCAGGAACCCAATAAGAGAAACTTGATGAATTAGGGCCCTAAAATTTTAAATCAAACCCTTCCAAGGCACCAAATACAAGTTAAAACATCTATCTACTTATTTATATAAGGAATCAATGCATATGTAACTTGTACGACCTGCACACAGTTAGAAAACTCAGAAAAACTAATGAAAACTATGAGAAAACACAGTAATTTCAATGTTTATTTCATTTCCTTTGGCTTCACAAACCATAAATCGAACCTCCCAAGGCTTTACATAGCATTTATCAACCTCCTCTAACTAACCAACGCCCCTAACCACTAAGCAACTAACTTTCAAAACATATAACCGTTGGGATTACAAATTTGTTGCATAATACAACTCACAAATTTGGAACCTTTATCACTTTCCTACTAATGACTCTAAACAAATGAATCCATTATATCATTGAGATGCAAACTTTCATCTTTTCCTTTTAGGCTTACAAATTCAACTTGTTGACACATTTAATGCAAGAGTGTATTGGACCATCAAACATAGAAATTTGTAACTAGGTGATTAGGTGCTCTTGCACCAAGGAGGTCGTGGCTCTTCTACACAAAGGAGTGGTGAGGAATGATATGGGGATTTTTATACAATTTCTCCAATCGCATGAGAACTTTCTGTCACCAACTCAAGTCGAGTGCTTGTAGGTTTTCACTGAGGGAATTCCTGTCCTGGTATTTACTCTGTGTACCTAAGAAGAAATACCCCTTTGTACTTTTTTGTGTCCATGACCTAAATTTTGTAGTTGAACCAGGCAATTTTTGGCAATGCCAATGCAATGTAAAAATGTTTATATATAAATAAAATATCTCTTTTCAAATCACTGTGTCTTTACATGCATGGCTTCATTGGTTTCTTATTCATATCATGCTTGAAAATTTTGGTTTCCTTTCTACAAAATGAACTAGTTAGAAAAATTAGGCTCACTTTTATTTCATTAATCACTGAAAACTTTCTAGGTAGAAAAATGGATAGTTCAGACAACTTAGTAAAACCCCGCCTAGGTTTCAAACAACATCAAGAATACCGCCCTAAGGCATGAGTTGTGGGTGAAGTTTCTGAATTCTGACACATAACCCATCAATCAATTTTTTTTTTTAATATGCGTACACCCAAGTTTCGAGGCAAGACAAGTTCGAAAACAGTAAGAAAACATCGCCTAGCAAGAAACAAACAACGCGAGTGGTAGAATGAGAGGTTCAATGAACAAGCGAAAACCCCTCTCGGGTTCGAAGGAAATAACAAAAGGTTGCCTAAACATAAGTTTGAGTATAGAACTTAGGCCGAAAGAAAGGATAGCAACAAAAAGAGAAGTTAGGGGGAACCTTTATGGGTAACAAGTATTAAGCAATAAGTACCTGCAACATAACCAATATATTTATGTTAGTTCCCTTGTTCAAAAATTTCATGCTTTATTTCCTTTTCTAGCTTTTACCATTTTTAATACTTGTGTGACCACCTATGTTTCACTTATATAGGGCATAGTAGGATCCTTGGATGCACATATAGTGTCAGCACTTTCAAAAGCTTATGAGCCCTAGTTGATAATTAAATGAAGCCTTTTGTGAAGGTTTGGTGAACTGTCCAATTAGGAACCCATCCTCTGGATTGTGTGTCTGCTTGCAATTACCAAGTTAATCAAACATTAGAAAGGCCTTACATAATCCCTTCAAGGGTACACTATTGTTCAAAGTGGTGGTTCACATATTCACTACCACTATTAGTGCAGAGAAGATTCACAACCTTTCCAGATTGTTTTTCATCATGAGCCTTATACTCCAAAAATTTATCAAACACTTCAACATTGTATCAAAGTGTAGCATCCTAAATTGTCACCCTTGAAAATTTCACATTGTTTTATCCCCCCTAAATTATTGAGCCTAATTAAGCACCTAATTTCCTAAATTATGTATTCTATAGCCTATTTTTACTATCTTACGAGAAATTGCAAGCATTAAACAAATGCATTTATTTAATGTTTTACCCCTAACACCCTATTTTTTGGAAAATAGGGCCAAGATTGGGATTCCCTTGGGCATCTAAGTCTCCCTATTTTTTTGAGATCCAAATTTAAATATGTTTGTGTTGGCATTTTAACATTTGAAATTCAATTTGCAAATGTCGGCTATTGGAATCTAATTTGCAAGAAATTGAATAAATGTCTATAAATACCTAGTTATTACATCATTTGAAATATATCTAGAAAATTATTGGAAAACTTATGATTAAGAGAACTATCAAGCAAGTCAAGAGAATTTTTTTAGAGTTTTATTGCAATAATTCAAGATCCAAGCATCATGTCAAGTCTTATGTGAGTTTATGTGTGTTCATGTTATCATTGTTTGTGAAGACTAACCCTTATTATAGGTCTCCAAGCAATTCAAGCAATCAAGCAAGAAAAGATCCAAGACCTTGAAGTGATGTGCACGACTTCAGTCCTTCAAGGAAGCCATTGAAGGGTGGTGAGTTGTATCACTTTTTGATTTCATCATTCCTTCCTATCATTTATCCATTTATCATTGACATTGCTATTGTGGAAGTTGAAACACTAATGCGGGGTTTGACTAAGGCAAGCCCCTAAATGACACAACATTTACTCTCTTTTTGAATGTGAAAATTGTAGGTTTGAAGAGGATTGAAGGAAGTTTGAAGATCATTTATCCATTGTTGCATTCAAAACCCTACATCTTGTCAAGCTATGAAAACTCACCTATAGAATTATTCGACAGTGATCTGACAAGTTTGCAAGCGAAAACATGGATCTCAGATCTGCCATCAAAAGACTACAAAAGCAAAGTAGGACACCCCTACAAGGACTCAAACGCCCTTCGGTGACTCTGTCCTCATATTCAAGTTGACACCAAACTTTCAGGACAGGTACATATCACTCTGCCCTTCTCAAATATGCCTGAAAATCTCTGTTTTAGTTTGTTAATTGTCAGTATCTTGCATTTTTCATATTAGGGCACATAGTCCATTTAGGTTAATAAAAGCAAATCAATTCCAATTCATTCCAAGACTCTAAAAGATGTAGATCCACTTGTTTAATTGGATCACCTTCATGGTTGAAATTCAATCTAAACTCCTTGTTGATCTCCATCTTAATGAAACAATAGAAAAAGACACCCCACACACACAAAATTTGAATCCTATTTTTATACATTAGACCTAGGGTTCTATTTTTCTTTGTTTCATTTTGGTGAACCTGACTTTTTAATATTATATACCTTCTAAAATTCACCCTAGATCTAAGTTTTACATTGCATTGTTTTGCATTTTTCATTTAGAGTTTCATTTTTTGGATCATAAAAGACATCAAAATTTAAAAAAATTGTGTCATAGGTTGCATTAAGGTTTATTTCAATCATTTAGGTCATATCTACATATAGAATTGTACATTCATAATTGTCATTTATTGTTCAAGCACTGCTACACATTTGTATTTAAGTCGCATCATCTTAAATTGAGAAAATTCTAGAGAAATAGTGACTCTCAAAACTATTTGCACACAAAAACAAAGCACTTAGACAATCCAATAAACATTCAATTTTTAAGTTTTCAGACACCTTATCAAGGACATAGATGCCCTTGGGCACCTTTGTCCTGCTACACTTGGATCAACAAACTTTTGCATACTGTTGATGGTGTTTTTTGCACAACAACTCAGACAAAAAATAGTATTCTATCTCTCTTGAAAGGTGAATTCTCAACAACAAGTGCTAAAATCACCCCAAGGTCTCTTGGGTGTCAGGTCATGACAATGCATAAACAACTCAGATAATATGTGAAAATGCTGGTAGTCACAATCAGACCTTACTACAAGCAAACTGTATCTTTCCAATTTATCAAACCTTGCAATATGATGATCTTAAATCCTAAGTCTAACCAAAATAATAAGGAAACAACAAAAGGTGAGGGTGCAAGAGATGTAATGAAATCTAAACTATAAACTATTTCTAGGATGAACAATGCAAATGATAAATTCCTGGAATGGACCAATCTCAAATAACCAATTCCTGCTTAACCCACAATGCAATATCACAAGAAAGGTGCAATCTTCTAAGGCATACAAATTTTCAAATCATAGAAATTCATCCACAATCAAACTAAGCACAAATAGATGTATGGTCCAAGTTGACTTCACCAGTCTACTACAATCAGATAGTTACTGGGAGTATAGACCAGAGATTGCTACAAACATTCCAAGCATGAAATCATGAACACTATTCACCAAACTAATCTAATTCTAAATCTAACATCAAATATTATATCTTCAAGCAATTTAAAAGATGGAACAACAGGAACCATGCAAGATAAACTAACACAAAGGAATTCACCAGAGAAACCACAATGCCTTCAATTGTATTAGATCACCGAATATAGCAACAATTCCACTGTTCTGTGTTATAGCACTTGTTTCAAAGAACTAACTACTATTTCTACTACAAAATGCTCTAGCTCTTCCTTAATCTAGCTTGTCTCTTAACTGTCTAACTAACTCTTTACAAATGAGGCAGGAATGCCATTTATAGAAAATCCTCAAACATGTCGTCCCAGCCAAACATTTACAAAATAAAGTATCCAAAACAAGTCAGCCTCAGGAATTTCAAAACAAGGAACACATTAAATGCCGATACACCATCAAGGTTGGCCAAAACACATTCCCCAATGCAGCTCAGATCAACAGATGCCCTATAATAATAGGGAAGCACAAATCTCCGGGTTGACATTAATTGCCACCTCCCTTATCTTTGTTCTGATCCAATGCCTCATGAACCTTCAAAAACACCCTATCCAGCTCAGCAATAGGTCGCAAAGGTAGGACTTTGAGCCGACATTCAATGGAGCAAATTTCTTCCTTTGACTGCTTAACAATTTTATCCCACTCACTCCTATGTGCTTGGTACTTGTCCATCACAGCCAAGTAAGTTGCTGCATCATCCAATTGGTGCCCTGTTACAACATTTTCAGAATCAGGGGCATAGACATCATGCCACCATTCCCTCAATTGTTCTAAGCTCAAGTACTTAGGGGCAATCTTCCTCCTGCCAGTCATTATTTCAAAGAATGCAATACATCCATCATAAACACCAGTCAGATCACCATCTATCTGTTTCTTTCGCTTATGAATCTTCCTGATGGCTTTCTGTCGAATTTGCAAGGCCTCGAACCATTCCCAAGGCTCATTAACTACAGATGAAGAAAGGATTCTATCTACAACCAACTGATCCCTACCATACTCCATGATCACCTTAGCTTTCTGCAATAAAAGGTCAATATCCTCCTTATCCTGAGATAAAACATGCTCTAATAAATCTTTAGCTCTTACTGCATCCTTTCCAATTGAAAGGATTTCCTTTATTGCATCATCTCCTTTCACTTGTACATCCTTCAACCAATCCACTGTAGTCATGGTAGAAGCCTTCATCCTTTCTATTTCAGAAATAGTCTCTTTAGGCAAGAAACCAGTAGCAGCAGAAGAAGATGGGTGAAGAGATTGCAAAGGCTTCATCAAATCTTCTAGAAATTTCCTAAGCCTTTCATTCTCTCTTTTAAGCTCATGCTTGGACTGTGTTTCCTTCCTTAATCTCCCAATTATCACTGCACTGGACCCTTCGTACTCTTCAATATCCTGCTCCATGGAAGTGGGTCCAAGATTGATAGTCTATACATTGTAATCTTTTCCAGTGACCTCATCTTTACTTTTATCAGCAGCAGGGGTGGCAATATGAATAACCCTCTTACTCGCTTCATCTCTTTCTATCTTAGAAACTACCTTGGCCATCTTCTTTTTCTTACCTTTTCCAATCTTGGGTAACATCTCATCCCAATCGAGGGGGGTGTCCGCAACAATGACTTGTTTCTTTCTTATCTCTTTATCTAACCAATCCGGGACAACAGGATCCACCTAGACTTCATCTTTCTTGACTTCTTCATGCTGTTCCGTTGTCTCATCCTTTTCTTTTTCAGGAGACTGATCACCTTTGCTTTCCAACTCTGGCTCTTCTTCTTGCAGGGGTGATGGAGTCTCAACAAGAATATCCTCCTTCTCAGGCGATCTATTATCCTTATTGCTCACAGGAGAATCCTCATACTGTACCAACGGGGAAGGATACACTTCCACATCTTCAACCTCAAGCTCAGCTGTCGCGCTAAAGAGTTCTCCTTCCTTGAATGGTTCTGCCTCCCCACTGGTCTCATGCTCTTCATGAGATGTTTGCTCAGGTATATTCAATGAAGGAGAGGTAGCCTTCTGCTGTTCCACAGTGGATGCCATTGGAAGAGGATCTATCTTTTGCATGGTCTCCTTGGGAGATGGAGTCCTTGACCTCCTCGAATAAACCCGGGGTTTCTATCCTGAGCTCTCCACATCAACCACTGGAGGGTTTGCCTCATCCTTAGGAGCTTCCTAACCTTTCTTCTTAGAAACCCTGGTTGTCCTTGTCCTTTTGGGCTCTGGAGGGGTATCTTCTTCCTCTGCTTTCTCAAGTTCTTCCTCCTCAGCAGACTTACCTATTTTCAGAGTATGACTCCTATTTTTCCCTCTAGGTTTCCTCTTCTTTTCAGGCTCACTCTCCTTAGGACCTCTAATTTTAACCTTGAAAGGTGAGCTCACCTTAGTTTTTTTTGCAGAATCATCCTCACCGGATTCCTCTGAAGTGGAATGGGAATTCAAATTCCCCACCAAATTGAAGGTACAGGGTACCTTCTCGCTTTCCAATTCCCATACTTTGTGCTTCAACCATGACTTGGTAAATTTCATAATAGGAGCCATTAATTCTTCCAGCTCAGTTATCTCATTTTCTGACCAGTTTATCTCCCCAATGGATTTGTCCTTAACCGACTCATATGCATGATCTTGAACCAAATTCCCATCATCCTCTAACTGGTCAGGGATCAACTTGACATTATACATTCTGATTACATCAACTGGAAGCCTAGAATATCTCTTCTTCCTCACCTCAAAGTCATCCTTGATGTTCACCCAGTAATCCTCTAGATCATCCTTGTGGTGATATTCTTTAGTTGCCTTCTACTGCGCTTCTCCAGTGATGTCAAAATTTGTCCTCTTAGAATGGAAATACAAACCAAGAGCACTCAATTCCTCTCCTGATGCATGAGCTGATTGGATTGAAGGGCAAACCTCACTTATACCAATTTTCAAAGGGAAGTCTCTACCGAACCCTGTCTTATGCTTTGCCTTTTTAACAATAGCATCAAAGTCACATACCTGCCTGGTAACCTCCAATAGCACAATGTGGTCAGTAGGATATCTTGGCAATTTGTATGGAGCAGTTTGACATCCGTCAACTCTGATATAGGAGAAGGTGGGGAATTGTATAAACCAAGCTCCATATTTTTTGATTAGCTCCTTAGCTCCATTAGATATTCTCACATGCTCTGCATTTTGGAGCAACCTAGTAATATGCATTGTGAATGCATCATTTGTTCTTCTATAATTCTAATTTCCTAAGTGCAAATTGGGGTATACCTCATAGATGATATCCTGTCCAAATGTTCCTTTTGGATTCAAACCCCTGTATGGGTAGAATCTGGCCAACACATATATCACATAAGAGGACATGGTGAATTTCTTTGCTTCCAACACATCTCTCAGCTGCCTATCAATCATTGCACTGATGAGTCCTTCCTAGTGGTAATTAATACCTTGCTCAATCCTGTTAATAACGTGCACCGTCCAATTCTCCAATGCCCCAGCACTCTTCAAGCCAGCCACCCTGCTCAACAGTGTGATAGCATCATATATATCCTGCCTGAACTTGATCCTGTGTAATTGCTTGGGCAATTTGGAAAAATGAGACTTTGGTTTTTCCAACCAGGAATTAATCATCTGCTAGGCTTTGGTAGGCTCATCCTCATAGTAAGTTCTGGCCAAGTCCATATCCAAGGCACACACACATGGTAGATCTGGCATATCAAATGCTTGGGCAATAGAAACTGGATTGAAGTTCACCAAGACTCTTCATTCAAAGCTAACGACCCTCTGCATATCAAAGTCATATTGCCAGGCACACTCCAATATCAATTCATAGCACTGAACCGCAGGAGGGAATCCTGCTACATGGACCAGTCCGGACTTCATCATTCCCTTGGTCAGGGCTGATAGATCTTTCTGAGCTGTCCTTACCTTGAACTCTGAATACCTCCATGCTCCTACATTGGTGTTAGAGACTTCAAACTATACTGAAGCTATCTTACTGTCTGGCAACTGACTCTTCGTATCCAGCCTCAACCTTTCTGCATCTATAACTGAGGATCCTTTTGTATCACCTTTGGACTTTCCCGCCGCAACTTTGCTTGATTCAGCCTGCATTCACAAAAGAGCCTTATGAGCATCCAATTATCATCCATATTTCAATCAAAGGTTAGCCTGGAAACCACATAAAATAATTAAGACTCATCACTAATCGTCAATCTTGAAAATCCAAAAAAAAAAAGTAACCCGGGAAAATGAAGTAAACCGGGAAAATCCAGTTGGGGCAGAATTCGGGGAAATCCGACCCAAACAGACTCTTGCTATCAAGACATCATTCATCAAATAAATCATTAATACGGACAAAAGAGTTGTGTGACAACCATGAAATCCATTCATTAGCAACAAGAAATCATCATTTAACATTTACTTCCTTATCCCCAACATCGAAAATCAAAAAGAAGTGGAACCGGGCAGAAAACTGAAAAAAAGCCAGACAGGTCGGATTTTTGCGGGCAGCTTGAAATTCCAGAACTCATCATATTTCGAGGAAATGGTAGAATCCGAGAAAATCCGGGTGCGCAGAAATTCCGTGGACACCTCAGAAACCCGACGATTGCTAACACGCAAACCATTGACCGAATGATCATGCAAACTTCCCTATGCGGATTCCAATGGTCCTAAAATCAATCCCAATAAGTCAAATTTTGATTGCACATAAATTTGAATTCCCAAAACTCTCAAAGGACTGATCCTCATGACGAAAACAACGATGCCCTAAATTCAATAATCAGACCTCTGCCATGAAAGTTGGGGTAAGCTCAGAGTTTCAAATACTATCCCTCAAGATGATCAAGCTAAAGCACACCAGGATCTCTAAAGATATGAGCAGGATCGAGCTAAACGCAAAAAATGAAGATCGCGACAACTCCACCGATCTTAGCAAATTAAGGCAAACCTACCGAAACCCTAACCTCACAATATATAGCAGACTACACGGCCAGGAGGCAAGGCCCTACCAGAAATACCTAGCCATAGGAATATACCTGACATTCAATCGATAAACGAAGGGATGCACAGTGCGGGTGATAAAACCTGTGAAAAGGTGGGTCAAACCCTATTTCGCTAAATACATAATCATGAAACAAGCAAGGGCCGACTTAAAAAGACCACCAATCAACAACCCGAAAGACTCAATCAAAATGCAAACAAAAAGGAGAAGTCGGCAATGACTTACCATGGATCAATTCTGAATGAAGCTCGAACCTGAAGAAGTCACTGCAAAACAGGGTGCCCTAGCAACGAAAACACTCAACACAAGCGCTCAAGCAATCCACACGCAAGTAGCTCGAATCCAACAATCGAAACTCAAAATGAAGAACTCCAAGCACCAAAGCAGATGACAAATGAATAATGAAATCATGAAAAGCACTAGAAGCCTTTAAAATTGCTTACATTCGTGCCAGAGCAAACGTACCTCAAGCATTAATGGCTGATAAGACATATTGACGAAATCCAGAAACTCGAGCTCAAAATGGAAAACCGAAAAAAACCGAGCTAGACGGACTATCCAGGTGAGCATGAACTCCGTGAATAACGCACCCCTCAGGACTCCGACGCAGTCCAGGAAAATTTGGGTCACCCAGAAAATCCTGGATTCATCCAAAAACCCAGACTTCGGAAATTCCAACAGTGACCAGACTATGAACCAGGACCCGGGAAAATCCGGGCGAACCGGAAAATCCCGGACCCAGGGCAAAACCTGGACTTCCATTAAAAACCAAGTTTGATCAATTCAACCTTTAGGGAAAGACCAAGACAAGCAAGACCAACATCTCAAGACCTTGAAAGGACAAATCCAATAAAAACCAAAGGTCCAAGAGACATCCGAAAAAAAAAAAGGGGTCCCCACTCCAAGTGGGGCGTGTGTGCAAAAATACACAACACATACTTCTCTGTCTTTGTGGCTTCAGTCTATGTCTATTTACAAATCTCTTTTTTAGAATTCTTAATTTCACTCATTTAGGAATCTTTCATATAACTCAAAAAGTGAAAAAAAATCATTGTTTTATTTCAAAATTACATCAAAATCATCATTTTTTGATTTAGGCATCTTAAAATCAGTCAATTTTTGCATCTTAGAATAAAAAAAAATCATTCAAAATTGTCATTTGTTGTTCACACATTGTTACACATTTGTATTGGCATAAATTGAGAAAATTCTAGAAACACATTTACTTTTAGACCTATCTTCAACTAGACCCATAATCCTTGAGCATAATCACACACATTCAGACTTTGAATTCTTGGAAAACCTACCTAGGACATAGATGCCCTTGGGTGTCTTTTTCCTCCTACTTTTGACTCAACCAACTTTTACATAGATATTTAGTTTTGTATTCTATGTCTACTTTTGTTGTTTGAATTATGTTTCTACATATTTTGATGCAGTTATTTGACACTTTAGTGTTCATCTTGGGTAAACTTAGTGTTTTGAAACTTGCATGAACTTCACAACCTAGTGTCTTATTGTTAATACTTCAATGAGATGTAGTTGTAGACTTATGACTTCTCGCAATGTTGTTACATCCATTATAGATGTCAAGTCTTCCAACTCTTTCATGCAAAGTGTAGTCAATACTCAACCCATTTTAGACTCTACCCCTAATGGTACAATACCAATGAAAACCTTATAATCACCCATTTTTATGAATATTGAGACTGTTGTTTCCCATGTTGTCAAAGACAAACTGAAACAATTGGACAAATATCTAGAAGGACTTCAAGACTATGTAAGTACTAAATATCTAGCTGGTATAGCGGTACCTACAATATATAACATGAGAAAACTAATTAGTGATTCTCAAGGATTAGAGGTTTTGCATAGCCTAGCCCATATAGTTGATGTTAATGTACCTACAATGGCTAGTTTTGCTCAAGCTCTAGGATACACTCAAAGTCAAGGAGGAAAACAAGTCTCTTTCCCTACAACTATAGCCTCTATTCCTACATACACGAATCCAACTTTCACCTCAATGATACAACATAGCATTGGCATAACTCTAACATTAGGCCTTTCCAAGTTAGAAATCCTTATGGTTTTGGATCCTCACATGTGACACCTCAAGTTTCATCCCCTCTCGTAAATTTGCAACATAGTAGTCAACCAAGCACATACACAATCCCACCATATTCACCACATTCTCAAAACATGTCAACCAATGATTCAATCATTAGCCGATTTTTAAAAAATGTAACCTCGGTTCAACAACAAATCTCGATGTTGAACCAAAACTAAAATGGAAAACCATTGTAATATGTCAAAAGAAGCCCATTCTCACTTGAAATCTTGAAAACACCAATGCCACAAAACATAGAGATACCTTGATTTAAGAAGTACAATGGTAAAGGAGACCATATCAATCATATATTGGCATATACAAACTTGTGTACAATGACTTAATTTTTGAAGATGAACTCCTTGCCAAACTCTTTCCTAGGTCAACATGGATTTAGAATGGTTTTGTTCATTGTCGAATAACTCAATCCACCCTTTCAATGAACTTGTTGGGGCCTTCCTCCAATATTTCCAAGTCAACATTGGACCTAAAATTACATTAACTTATTTAGTGTGATGCAAATAAGGAAAAAATGAAAAAGTGACAGACTTTATAGGGTACTATCAATTTCTCTATTCACAAATCAATATTACTCTCCCTAATGCGGATATTCAAAGAGTGTTCATTGAAACTTTGCAACTTGGAATAAGGCATAAGATCTTGTTGATGAAATATTCATCCTTTATACACATGTGTACGACCCTTCGTGATTATCAAAATTTGTTTAGTAAATATGAAGAGGTATCTTCATCAACTCCTATTGAGAAATATGAATCTATATCTCAAAGAAACTATCAGCCATTCAAGAAGAAAAACAAAAAAATTATCAAGTTACATACACATAAAAAAACCAACCACATTTAACCTCAAGTTTCTTCCATAAGTTCAACACCGTACCAATTTAGATCGTGAGATAGACAATTTACTCGATTACCTGATTCCCTCCATTCGATCATGTTGCAACTTTTGAACTATAACTTAATTTGGTTACCTCCAATTAGACCTGCGAACACAACCAAGCCTCTAGCTCCCAGTTACAATCCAAATGCATTTTATCAATATCATCACACAAGTGGACATGATACAAAATGATGCATGTGTCTTAAACATTAGATTCAAGACCTTATTGATTCTAATCACATCCATTTGGGTGGTGTTAATGATCAAGAAAATAAATATGTTTCCCCACCTAATCAAAACTTGCAATTTTTTACCAATCCAATGCCAAATAAGTCATCCAACTTTATGCAATCTTGTGAGGTTAAGAATGATGAGATGAATGTTAATAAGACTAATGACATGAATAATGATATGGTCACTCTCTCATAGATGTTCAACCTCGTAAGGTCCAAACCACTTTGTTACCCAACATTGATTTCACCCATATTGATGCATCTATACATACACCCGATGGTTCTCTTTATATTGTTGAACATATTAATGACAAGCCTACAAATGGGATACTCATTGATCTTATGTGTGTATAGAATGTGATCACTAAGGAATTCTTATTTGTACATGAAATTTATCAAGATTCTTATGAACAATCGAAAGCATGGTTGAAAACTCATGATGGTTTTGCTCGCCTTATGATAGGTTCAATCACTCTTCCTCTTAAAGTTGGTCCAAAACAATTAGATGTATCATTCTCCATCATCCCAATGTCAAAAAAATTTTTTGTGAAGTTAGGCTACCCTTGGATACACTCCATGAATATCATCCCATTGATTATTCACAAGTGCTTAAAGTTCCCTTTTGAAAATGAGACATTCACAGTACATCATAACAGGTTTAATTTTTTGTACTCCCATGGGAACTTTTAATTGGATTTATTTTGGCCTCAAACTATGGAACTTGTTAATCCTCATGAGGATTTCTTTTTCAAGTCATACCAAAATTTTAAGACAAAGTACATAATAGAGTTATCTCTTACCAATATCTCTGAAAATGATAAGACTATGATTGTTCATCCTCCTCCACTAGTTATGGATGAACCCATGCCAGAAGCAAAGATCCTTCCAAGTAAACAAGGTAAATATGTCACAATTCCTCTACCTATATTGTATAAAATACCAAGAGATAATCAAATGATCCCTTTTGTCCCTCCAAAGGTAAAATAAGTGTATAGATCTAAAGAGATAGTGGTTTCTCAACTCTCAATGGTTTCTTCAGTTCCTCACTTAAGGGAAGAAAAGAGACCAATGATCAAGAAACCCACTCCTACCCCATCACAAATTGAAAACCATGCAAGAAGAAATCAAAATTCTAAAGAGCGTAGGTGAAGGCGCCATGCTATTGCTCATCAGTTAGAATAAAACAATACATGATAATCAAACACCTATGCAAGAAACTCATGAATTACAACTTTCACCAAAAGAAGAAATGGAACTAAAACAAGAAGTGAAACAAGAACATACAACTACCATTGTTATAAAACCTCCTATTGTGATTAAATTGATGAACAAGTGCATAATGATCTTAATGTTTTGTTTTCAAAGTCTATGAATTTAGATGGGGTCAACCGTAATGATCCTCCTTATGAGAGTGATCCACCACGTGTTCAACCTAGTGATGCTCCTAGTACAACACTTATTGTAGTCCCTTTGGCTAGTTGTCCATCTTCCCTATATGAGGAGCAAGATTAGGATGTGGACGACCTACTTTGGGTCAGATTGCATGTGTGGTACTCCTTTATGTTTGTTTCATGTGTTCTTTTTGTTTTATTGTACATGATGTGATCTCATGTATTGTGTTTCTTGGCATGCCTTTGTGTTTGTGAGTTTTCTTTGTATGACCCTTGTTACTCTATTGGCACAAGGATACAAAGGAAACGGACCTATCATGACATTCTTTTGAGTATCTCCATTCTTCTATATGTCATAAATTTTATCTTTTAATTTTTGTCTTGTGTTTTCCTTTTGGGGATGATGGAAGGTGTTGAGACATTTAGTTCTCTTCCATGTTGACCAAAAATTTGTTTATTTTCTCTCTATGTGTCATTCTTCCATTGTCTTTGTTGTCCCATGAGTATTTGGAGAATGATGTTAGTTCCAAGCTATATTAATCACTATATCAAAGATGTATATTGACCCTAGATCTGTGGATCCATTATGCGTTCATATACTATGTTGTTTGTTGCATTACATTTGGGTGAAACCCCTTATCATGATGTAGCTTTATTTGGAAACATATCATTGGAATAGGGCTTTCAAAATAAGCTCTCGTGACCTTTATCATATGACATTTATTATTTTCTACCTTAAATTAATTTCTCATAGCATGGTGTTTTGCAATTTCTTTAAGGTGGGGGCATACATTGGAATTTTTGCTTCACTTTTTTCACACATGTTGGACTTAGTGGTGTATTGACATTAGCATTTTTTTCTTCACTTTGTTCAAATGCATTGAACTTAGTGATGTGTTGACATAGCACTTTTGATCATTTTTGTGGCACCTTATCAGGGTTATCAGGGAGTATAACTCTTGGTATGGTTGTTAATGGGTGCACACCTAGTGAATAGTGAACTTCACTAGACCCAGTGTGTTTCTCATTTTTCTACCTTGTTATGGGTACACACCTAGTGTGTCTCTCATTTCACCTAGTGAACATTGGACTTGACTAGCCCATGTTGCCTTTCAGTTTGTGATTCACCTAGCAAATATCAAAATTTTCTATTGTGTGATTCATGAATGCCTTTGGTGTGGATCCTATCATAACAAAGCTTGCTAGCCCATGATTATCCATACCCTCCCTTTTTATTTTGGCATTATGTATGTCTATGTATGTTGTCTTGTTGATATCATAAATGTGTGTGTTCCCTTTTTCCTTATGTTGACTTTTCATGGGATCTTGGATCTTGGGGGCTTGTGCACCTCCCTAGATCCTTAGTCCTCCTATCTATTCAACATTTAGATAGTCGAACTCCTCTTGACATAGATATTCTACTTTAGTGTGAGTTTGAGCCTAACCTCATACTCTCAGTAAAGTGGGGGCTAAATGTAGCATTGTGAATTGTCACCCTTGATAATTTCACACTATTTTTCCCCCTAAATTATTAAGCCTAATTAAGTACCTAATTCTCTAAATTATGCATTCTATATCCTATTTTTACCATCTTCTGAGAAATTGCAATAATTGAACAAATGCATTTATTTAATGTTTTTCCCCTAACACCCTATTTTTTAGGAAAACGGGGTCAATACGAGGATTCCCTTGGCCATTTGAGTCCCCCTATTTTTTCAAGACCTAAATTTGAATATGACGGTGTCAATATTTTAACATTTGAAATTCAACTTACAAATGTCGGCTATTGGAATCTGTTTTGCAAGAAATTGAATTAGTGCCTATAAATACCTAGTTGTTGCATCATTTGAAATTTATCTAGAAAATTATTGGAAAAATTATGATCAAGAGCACTATCAAGCAATTCAAGAGTAGCATTTGAAAGCTTTATTACAACAATTCAAGATCCAAGCATCATGTCAAGTCTTATGTGATTTTATGTGTGTTCATGTTATCAATGTTTATGGAAGATAACCATTGTTGTAGGTCTCCAAGAAATTCAAGCAATCAAGCAAGAAAATATCCAAGACCTTGAAGTGATGTGCATGACTTTAATCCTTCAAGGAATCAATTGAAGGTTGGTGAGTTGTAGCACTGGGATTTCATCATTGTTTCCTATCATTCATCCATCTATCATTGGCATTGCCATTGTGGAGGTGGAAACACTAACACGGGGTTTAACTAAGGAAAGCCCCTAAATGGCACAATATTTACTTTCTTTTTGAATGTGCAGATTGCGGGTTTAAAGAGGATTTATGCAAGTTTGAAGATCATTTATCCATTATTGCATTCAAAACCCTATATTTTTTCAAGCTACAAAAACTCACCTACAAAATTATCTGATAGTGATTTGACAAGTCTACAAGCAAAAAAAGGGATCTCAGATTTTCCATTAAAGGGTTTTAAATTAGAGTAGGACACTCCTACGAGGAATTAGTTTCCCTTGGGTGACTCTATCCTCATTTTGAAGTTGACACTAAACTTTCAGGACATGTATGTATCACTCTACCCTTCCTAGATCTACCTATAAATCTTTTTTTTAGTCTATTAATTGTCAGTATATTGCATTTTTCATATTAGGGTACATAGTCTAATTAGGTTAATAAAAGAAAATCAATTCCAATTCATTCTAAGACTTTAAAAGATGCAGATACAGGTCTGATTAGCTCACCTTCATGGTTGAAATTCAATCTAAACACCTTATTGATCTCCATCTTAATAAAATAATGGAAAAAGACACCCCACATACACAAAATTTGAACCTAGGTTTACACATTAGACCTAGGGTTCTATTTTTATTTGTTTCCCAAAGAAAGAAGACCCGTGAATATCTAGATAAAATATCAATGAAGGTGAGCAAGTAGAGAACCTTGATGAAAGAAATGAAAATGGACTTGCTAAACCGTCATTGTGAACTAAGGCAAGGACTTTTGAAGTGCTCACATCCTTCTCTCTTTGTTAAACTTGTCCTCAATATGACTTCCCAAGGCACAACCCGAACAAACACCATCATAAAAATGGACCTAAGGAACACCAGTGACCATTTCTTCCATGATGAGATGTTGAAGGCAATGATAGTTGAGATGGTTGAACCACTCATGCCATAATTTTCTAATAGAATTTAAATAGTTGAGAGATCTTTTAGTGGGAGCATCGAGTACAAAAGTGAGAGAAAGAATAAAGTCAAGAGTGATGGTTGACCTTTCCAATAATAAGGAGTGCATTATCTTTAACATTCCTAATGGTGACTTAATCTAGAATGAATCCAACCTTATTTTGATTATGGATGATATGGTATATGAAGAGAAGGTTGTTTGAAATGTTAAACACATAGAGATCATCTAAAATATACTAGTGATAGCATTGATTGTACCTTTCTTGATGAAAATCATAGGAGAATCAACCCTAATGAGAATGTGAGGCATGGAAAAAGTCTCCATCAAAGAAAACCATTCTCTATTAGACCCCATGTGGTGTGAAGCACCTATTCAATAATCCACTGCTAAAAAGAATTCATTGAAGAAACATGAGCAATTGATTTCCCTTTACCTAATTTGGAAGGAGTGGAGGATTGATTAGCAACAAAGGAGGGTAGATTAAGGTTATTCTTTTTTGAGGGTGCTTCAAATCACTTATCTACTTCCCATTGTTGGAAAATGGTCAACGCTCCCCTTGGGATTCATGACATGGACTAACCACCTCCTATGGATCCATTAACTTTGGAGTTGTATCGAGCATTGATAGGTCAACCTTTTGGTGCAATGACGACTGTGGGGCCAACAATTGGTATCAAAACCAAAGGTGTCGGGTTTGAATCCCCTCGACTTGAGCTGAGGGGAGATTTTTGGAAAATGGTGAGTGCTCCCCTCAGGATTCGTGACATGGACTAACCACCTCTTGTGGATTCGTTAACTCTGTCGATTGTATCGAGCATTAACAGGTTGACCTTTTGGTGTAACGGAAACCATGGGGCCAACACCCATGACATGGATGTTCCTCATGACCAACCTTGTTACAAAAATTACAAGTTGGCATTTCCTTCTTCTAAGAACACCCTTAGATGAATAAGATTTAGAATATGCTTTACGAGTAGGTGATGACTACATATGCAAATTATATGTGTGTTTTGTTCTTGTATTTCTTATATTTTTAAGGATGACTTGAACCTTTCCATCCCTTTGGTTGAAAAACCAAGAAATTTTGAGTCTAAGATGGATTTAAGAGACCCATGAAGAGTAACTTTTCCTATTTATTAATCAACATTTGAGAAAAAGACTCAAAAGAAGGCATTATATATGTAGATTTCATAGTCGACTTGTGAGTATGAAAACTAGAAATAAAATCTCCATATTCAGGATTGAGTTTATTTAGTGTATTATAGACCAAGGGTAAAAGTATAGTAGCATCATAAATTATCGACCCTGATAATTTCACACTATATGGACACCCTATTTTTCTTATAACATTAATTATAATAATAATTTATTCATTTCGGAGCTATACATAAAAATATATTAAAGTCCTTGAAAGCCCAATAAATTTGGTTAAAAAGAACCCAGTCAAGGGCGAGGGCAACCTTGACCTTAAAGGTGACCTATTTCAAATTTAATGTTTTGGTGTCGACCCTTGGAGAAATAAAAAGATCCCAGGTTGACCTATAATTAGAAATATCAATTAGGATGGATATATAAACAAGTTTTCTTCCCATTTGAACATTATGAAGCATGATTATGAACAAAAAGCTATTATGATGCACTTATTGTGAATGTGTATTAAGTTATCATATACATGCTAGCTACAAAAATCTATTTTGTTTTGTGAACTAACCTATTGCATGTCTTCAATAATTTCAAGCATCCATCAAACAACCTTTGATGGAAATTTATGGTGTGGACATCACTTTGACAAAGATTTCATACCAAGGTAATATTACCATTTATTGTTTATTGATTTAGTCAATTTATATTATTTTTCCTTTTCCCGACCTATGGGAATCCATCTTTATCATCATCATTTGTAGTACATGGAGGTTGAAACATCAAAATGCAATTTGACCTAGGCAAGCCCGTATACAACACAAAATTTCCCCCTCTTTTCATGTGTGCAAGTTAGATACAAAAGTTTCATCAGCAACTTGTCATAGGAAACATAGAGAAAACTGTAACCTACCATATGAAGTTTGTAGATCCCCAAAAAATAACTTTTTTGGTCTAGAGCGATACCACCCTTGACCCTCAAATTTAGACCCAATTTTTAATCATAGGTTCCTCTTTGTATCCCTTTTCCATATTTGTGTTTGTTCTGTCAATTTCCATTTTTGTCTATGTGATAAATTACATTTTTAGATCTAAGGTTTTATGTCAAATAATCTTCTTAAAACACACATCAAATTTCTCCTTTTTGCAACTCGAGAGAACCAAATCCTAGGAGATTAGGTCTCCCTTGTGGTAGCTATCCAATCATCAAACCTTGGTTGGTTTGAGTTCAAATGTGGAGTTAAAGTGAAAATAATTTGATCCTAGTTAATCTACTAGTTGGATCTAGGATCTATTTTCCTACTTCACAAGTACAAACCTGTCTCACTTTTATAAAGGAAATGGCCAACACAAATACAAATTTTCAACTTCGATCACATAAAAGTGACCTATATGTTTTAAATTTTAAAATGATATAAACCAATGAAATGTAAAACTCTAGATGAAATTTATGCTTGTAATTTTATTTTTTTAATTAAAATTGGTTTGATATATTTTTATAAATTTAAGATCAAATTTGGAATTGCTAAAAATTTCAAAAAAAAAGTGAGGTCGATGAGATGTCACAAGAAAAGAGCAATTTATTTTTTTCCTTGATTTTTTCCCCAAATAGCTAACTTCAATATCTAGTGCATGAAAAAAAAATTGATGCTTTTTTTGAAATAATGTTTTAAAGTTGAACTTCACTAGAACATCATAGTTTTCATGAGACGTCAACTTTTGTCCTTTTTTTATCATTTGAAAAAACAAAATATACCCTTTTGGAGAGGATTCTCTCCTCTAGTGCACTATATGTTTGAAAAAATATATATATGTTATATATATATAATTTCTAATCAACCTCATGTTTGATTATAAAAACCTACTTACAGTAATTTAAAAAAAAAATCATAATAACACTAATCAAAATATTTTTTAAAAATGGATTCTAGACTTCAAGCTCTACAAAAGGGTATTTTTCAAATTTTCATGAAAGTAACCTTAGTTGGAGAAATGTAGAATTGAAGTTGAAGGCTTTTTGAATTTTCCCCAAAATAGGGGTTCAGTTGCAACTTAGACAGTTTCAATCGAAACTATTTCACACAAAACCATACACACAAATTTAATCATGATTCAAGATTTCAATGGGAAAAAAATATTTTATAAATTTAGGCCAAAGGGTTTTTCCCAAAGCTATGTGATTTTAGGTGAAATTGTTTCACCTAAAACTATTTAGGGTGAAACTATTTTGCTAGAAAAAAAGATTTCAGTTGAAAGTGTGACACAACTTTGTGCTTTTACCTACAATTGAATGCCCTTTTTATCAATACCATAATTTTTTGGGTTATGCTTTAAGTTCATTAACTTTAGTGATATAATCTTGGATTTCAAAAACCTCTTAGGATTGAGACTCATAAACTTTGTGTCAATTTGATAGCATCTAACTTCATCAATTTTACCATATAATTTTTGTAATTATGTCTATGCTTCATCAAGTTTAGTACATGTATCATTGTGAAATAGTAGATCAAGGGAAACAAAGCTAGGAAGACATCCAATTTTTTTAGTGTTTTCAAGAATCCAAACAAAAATTTCCTTAGCATCTATGAGTTCTAGATCTCATTTCTAAACATAGGGAATATACCCTTGTTACATTAAGGCATTTCATGCATTTTATTTCCATGTTACATAGCTATATGGATATAAAAAAGGAAAGTTAACATTAGAAATATGTGTAAAATAAAAAAAGCACAAACTAAATCTCAAAACATAACAAGACAACCCCTCTAAATTCAATGAATTAAAGAACCCCCCAATAAAATATGGTCTAACAAGTTATATTTAGTCCAATTAAAATTTCCACCAACAAGAACTACAAGGTGGACTTGACCTCAATTCTTTACAAATCCTTAAAATTGTTGTATATTGAAGTACAATTTTGTATCAAAATCAAATGAAACAAATAGAACCATTACAAAGTAAATTAAAAAACATGCACTTTCAAAAAATATTTCACCAAAAAAGGTGCCTATATGAGCTTGAGTGAAGCTTTTGAAGTTCCAAAAATGAGAACTATGTAGTGCCACATGAGAGAATCTTAAAAAAAATAGAAAATTCATGCATCTAGATTATACAATACCTGCACTAGTACATAAAGTGCCAAAAAAATATCCCAAATAATTTTTTTTTGAAAAATGGAGGTCTTGAGCCTAAGTTATGAGCCTCTGAAGTTGAACTACAAATCTTGAAATTGTAATGGAGAGTGGGTGAAAAAATTTAAAAGGAGGATGCTAAATTTTTCATGATGAAATTATCAACAAAAATATATATTTTAGAATATTCTAGTTTCTCTAGAATCTTAAAACTACCTTTAGATCTGCTAAAAATCGCATGTATATGTTGAAACCACTCAAATCAAATCTAAAAGTTATCAAAATAGGCATGAAATTGCATGTCTACAAAAATATTGGTTTGAGAGGGAATATTAATTAGATATTATGGTTGATAGAGTAGGGAGTGCAAATCTAGTGGCACACTTGATTTGGCTACCAAAGGTAATGCATGGTGGTCATGTGGTTGTGGTGGTCATCTAGCTACACATTGATGGTAGGTGCATTGTTGCACACTTGTAGTGGTGTCCTAATGAGTGGCAATAGTACTACAATGTGTGATGTTAAATATATAAATTAAATGACTACAATAACATAGGGTATTTGTACATCTTGAGACCCCAAAAAAATTCCTTAGAGGAAAAGTTATAAAAAAATAATGATTTGAAATTAAATCTTACAATTTTGGCCCTTTTGGATATAATTGTAGGGTACATTTGGCCTCAAAATCCCCCAATTTTGAGCAATATACTAGATCTTCATAGAAAGGATCCTGCTTCAAACCCTTTCAAATTTGGCTTATGATATCCAACTAAGATAAAATAAAAGGTTAATATAACTTTCTCAACTGATATAAACTCAATTATGAGCTCAAGATGTCTCAAAGAAGCTTATGTGTACCTATAATTAGCAAGCTTAGAAAAAAGGAAACCCCTAGAAACTAAAATTTATTTCACAGCTCTCTAATTCTCTACACCATCTAAAAATACAAAAGAAAAACATACTTAGTGCTTCAATAAAAAATAGCTCTACACTCTTATATTTTCTAGAAATGTTAACCCATAACTCACAATCCATTTTGATAACATGTAATATTTGGCTATGAAGTCATGTAGAATGTAAATGACTAAAGGAAAGTGAAAATAGAAATCTAGAGGTGAAAGAATAAACTATATTATATTTAATAAGAAATGTAAATCATATCAAAATAAGTGATTATAAATGTACTATATGTGAGTATATATAGGGTATATCACCCAGGAGACTAGAAACACAATTAATATGGGATAATGTATAAAAATATCTTAAGTAAACTTAACCTAGTATGAAAAGGACCTAGAAGTGGAGAACTACCTAGGAAATGAACTAGTTAGGAAATATACTCTATTCACTCTTACTAATCATGTTGTAATCTACCTGTTGATGCCAAAATTTGATAAGCAACAGCCTTATGGGAAACTCAATTAATGGGGGACCAATTGTGCTAAACTGAGTGACCTCCAAGTTTTTAAAGAAGTCGGCTTCTTCTATAATTTAGGGGATTTTGGAATGGAAAAAGGAAGCAAATATATAAAATAATGATCTAACTAAGGCGATGCACCAAGATGTAGGTGTGAGCACGGTAAATCTACCTTTTGGATAGGATTTAAGGGCTTGTTCAACAATCTGTATGTCCTAGAATAACATAAATCATAGATGAAAACACAAATAATTTATTCAATAACATAAAAAAACTCCCATACACATTTACTGAAAAGAAGAGTCAAAGACATGGTCTAAATTAGAAAAGATATATTGAAATCATAGAAGTTCTGTAAATAAACTACTCAGTACAATAATGGCACAATATAATGTTTTGTCAAATAGCTAAGAAACAGAAAGTTCGAACAACAATGGCACAGTTTGTGAGTCTTAATACAATAATATAAAATAATATAAAAGGCCTGGTGTCTTTCCACTATTTTTCTATGTATCTTCCAGACTCATTTTTGGAAAGAAGAAGCAGTATTTATAGAAAATAATCCCACCGCTTGAAATCCAGTAACAGAAAATATTCCTTCATCATGAGAAATGATGTCCACAACAATGATTTCCCAAGGTCATTGCAATAGAAAATATTTTGAGCCATAGAATGCAATCACCCTCAAGCCAGATGCATCCTCTACAAATTATGGTGGTGGTCTGAATGTAGAAGCAACAAAACCTCGTGCAGACATGTGTCACTCACCTACGAAGTCAATTAGGATACATGGCGATAGGGCGGGGCTTGTTGTTCATTCTTCCTTCCCTACAATGAAAATCCCCATAGAGAAGGTACGTGGAGAAGTCTTCACTACCAGTGCTAACTGTGGGGTCCGCCAAAAGTGTACACAAAACAATGCTACGTGGCATGCGAGCAAAGCTTGGTAGAGAAACAAAGGGAAGCAGGCATTCAAAGGCCCAGGTTGCTACCATGTGGAAGTATGGCGGGGCTCGGTAAAGAAGCAAGGGAGGAAATCCTTGAGAGGAGTGTGCAACAGACACGTGGTGATTAGCAGGCAAAGCTCTTCAAAAAGGGGCCCAAGAATATTCAAATGTATAGGGTGCAAGTTGGACTTAGTAAAATATAATCAACTCGAAAAGAGCTCAATGGATTTTATATCCACAGCTTTTGGTGACTAGTAAGGGTGTTTCGCCTACGGAATGAGGAACCCAATTTTTTTTGGTTTGAAGACCAAAGCCTTATTCAATGGGCGATGTAGGTAGAGCTTTGAGAGAAAAATCTGTAGGGGCAGCCAGTCAGCCTTGGATGGAATCGATATGGAGCACAGACTCTCTTGCGCTTCATGCAGATCAATCACTTCTTTGAATGGAAGCTTCATGGATATCCCAGTCCTGGACTTGAGCTGAAAGAGCAGTCGCGCTATTTGATGAGTGATGCCCTCAATATCCTCATAAATAGGGGGTTGACTGAAGCTCTAAAAAGTAGATATATCCTACTGCTTCTCCTCAATCTTCATTGCAATATGCTCCTCTATGGCCACCGAATCATCAAAGAGAAATAGGGAAGGCAGGCCCATTTGAGTCAGTTGGGAGAATTTTGCCCGCATGTTGTTCATAGTTCAGCCCAGTGTGGCAAAGAAATGACTAGCATGGAGGATGGTTGCATGGAAATGGATGAATTATTTGGTTGTCTTGTTAGCTATCTTTCGGTCCTTGATCCTCGCGCTCACTAAGTCCTTGTTCGACACTTTGTACAACTTATCTAGCAACGTTTCCACCTCGAGAACCCTCTTTGCAATGAACTATGGGAATTTCTCAATCATTCCATGAACCTCCTTGCTCAAACTTGACGCTTCCACCATGAACTGAAGCGTAGGCTAAAGAGTCAGACAAAAGGCCTTAACCTTTTCCTAGTATGAAATATATAGTTGTTGGTCTACTAGAAGGAGGTCCGACTAAGTAGCAAGGGGTTAGGGAAGATTCTTCAAAAGACCAATTTCCGCATCCTTCGACCCAACATCCTATGTCAATTCTGCAATCCTTTTGTCTACAACAGAGAGTTGTTCCTGCAGGGTCCTCAACTTAGCAAGCCATTTTTCCTCAGCCTGGCTTCTGGTTGCAAATTCCTTATCCAGCGAAAGCCTAACATCCTAGATTTCCTTCTTGAATTGAGCTTGTCGGCCCTGGAAATTTGTGTCCTTTTGTTGCATTCTCTGCTCCAATTGAGAATGTTGATGTTGAAACTCTTCATTCTTTTGTTTCATCTCCTCCTCTGCCTGTGCCAACCGATCCTGTAATTCTTGGTTTTTCTGTTGCAGATCAGTGACCAAATTGGGATCTTGGGATTGGAACTTTGCAAGTTCCCCTTGGATTCTAGATTGTTTTATCTCCACTTGTTGTGATAAGCACACAAATTCGGCGTCCCTTGCTTTTTCCTTCTTCAGTAGGACCTCTATCCTCTCCTTGACATTTTTTAGCTCATCTTCTTTCTTCTTCAGTTGGTGACCATACTTGAGAAAGTTGGTGGTCACCACATGCTAGGTCTCCTCCATGAGCTCAACTTTATCTTGTGGTCGGGCTACACACAAATCAAGTCCCATAGCATAGATGGTGTAATCTTCGGGTTGCATCTCTCCTTGAGGCTTGATGAATTTTGGATGCATGGTTGCAAAATGCAATGACTGTTAAGCCTCATTGAAAAGGGTCTGCACCTATGGCTCTATCGGCTTTTTAGCATCTTTGTCCCTTTGCTTCTAGAGCCTAAGAGCCCATGTTGCTTTTGTTTTTTCACCCTCTGACATAAATTATGTTGGAAATCTAATCATCTCACCTGTGAAGGGTGCACTAGGAGGAAGAGCAAAAGGGAACGAGAGAGTAGTGGTCCCAAGTGATTTCTTCTTCAAAAAAGAGAGTGTTAGTGGGGAGAATGGGGGAATATACTAAGGCCCAGTTTGCGAAGCGGTTGCGGTAGTGGAGATACAACGGACTCCATTTGTTGGGAAAGATGGGTCAAAGCCGATGCGATGGATGTAAAAGGTGAAGCAATAGCAGATGCGGATTGGGCTCTGAAAAAAGGTGGAGTAACCCATGGGGGAGTAAAAGCGAATTGTCCCGCTTGGGAGAATTGGGAGAAACCTCCTGCAACCATTGCAACAAAATTAGAGAAGGAAAGTTTGACACTTGAAGTGATGGGTAACGTAGAGACAACATGAGAAACCAAATATTGTGAATCAAGAAGAAGGGGAGAGAAAGATACGTGAGCTACGTATGACTCTGATCCTTGGCTCATCGTAGGTTCCTATGAACCCTCTCCAAAAGCTACATTTGTGCGCTGCCTTTTATCAGATGGGGAATTTTCCACCTCTATGACCTCTGACGGGTGTTGTTGGGCTACTTTGGGTCTTTTCACAACCCATGTGCATGTTTGTGAGGCTCCCGAACGTAATATATTCACCTGCATCTTCGGAGTAGTGTTGCTAGGTTGCTTCGTTGCTTGTCTAGTTTTATGTGTTGGGCATCTTCACTTCCTTTTCCTTCTCTTTCCCATTCCATGTATGTTTTCTAGACTCCTCCAAGTCAATATCCTCATCATCACTTGCATCGGTATCATCATGTGCTCTATTCCACAAAGTATCAAATTTTTCATTTGTGTCTACGTCTTAGAACGGGGCATCATGACATTGGATCTCTTGATGGTAAATCTAGAAATCTCTAATATTTTCCTCATTCCACAGCCATGTCTTGACCAATTCATTGTGAAGGGTGGCACCCATTTGGAACTTCTCATTAAACTTCACCAAATATAAATATAAATTGACCCATGTCAGCCTCCTATCCTCTGTAGAAATGTGAACCGGGTCTACAAATAGATCATCCTTTTCTAACAAGGGATTCTACCACTTTTCCCAATAAGGTTGGGGGTTGTGGGTCACTCGAACGTTTATGATTGCTAATTCATTATTGGGGTTATATTGCCCTTTGTCGTAAATCAATACTAGCCCCAGATGAGCTAGCTTTTCCTCTAGCAGCTTATGTGTTTGCTTATTTTCCATAACCATCATTTTGAAGCTTAGTGGGCAGTAGAAAAATCCTTTCTTCTTGGCCTTCCCTCCACAAAAGTTATAGTCAATAAATGACACCTATCGGAACATCTCAAGGGCCAACACTTGATCTGTGATGCATGAAGAGAGTCGAAATGGTTCCTCAGTAAAGTTGTGCATCCTAATGAATGTGAAATTCTCTCTAAGAAACCAGTCACATTTAGGAGTGAGACTCTGCATCCACCATGTTTGGTCAGCAGAAAGCCGATAAATATTTCCATCCTCGCTCAAGTCTTGTAGAATCGGAGTCAAGAAATAATATGAGAATGCATAATAGTCATAAGTTTTAGAGAGGAGAGGAGTCCATACAGAAACCGACCTTCTTTCTCCCTTTTCATCAAAAATAGCTAACCTCATATGCTTTTTAAAGAAGTCAGGATTTTGATGTAGAAACATATGAGAAAGGAGAGAAGGAAACCTGAACTTATGTTGCATGTTGTATTCCCTGATTTGGCTCAACATTTTTGGGACAATGACTTCCGCAAAGTCATACTAGAATAAGGAATGTTGTCTCCTCAACTGAAAACCAAGACCTAGTTGAAATCCATGCATGAACTTGTCCTCGTCCATGTCGCAAACAAAAGCGATCATAGAGAAGGCATCTGACATATCTTGTTTAAAAGTGATGTGCACGATTGGAATTTGTGGCGGATTTTCCAAATCTTCATGAGGTCTTTGGGTTTCTTGGTTATAGAAGTCCATAGCAAGATCTATGCCTCTCCAATAGTTGTACCCCTTTACTGGAGTGAATGACTCCATCTTTTCTACTCTAGATCCTCTTGCAGGGATGCATAGCATGTTCCTAATAGCTTTCGCACTAATGTTAACCCTCAACTCCTGGCCTTCAATGGCGCCGGTATTTGGGTTGAAATATTAAATGCCCTCATGAACTAGCTCAAGGAAATAATGCACAAAAGGGACCTGCGTGTGTGAATATGTAACCAATGCTTGGATTCGTAGGAGTATTTACAGAGTTTTTGAAAGATTTTGATTGGTTGTTGTGATCAATGGTTGTGATCAAGCTTGTCAAGATGAACAATGAGAGATTTTAGAAGTTGATAGAAAGATGGAAGGTTGAGAGATTAATGGAAGATGTTTCCTTCCCACAAAACCTTTTACTCAAACATAGAGGCAACTTGCCATTTGTCATCTTTGGTTATGATTTGGTTTTGTAGTTGAAGATAAATCCCATAATTAAATAAATAAATTTATTTAATTTCATGTGAAAATGAATTTAGAAGTTTCCATAATTAAATAATTAATATTTAATTATGTGTGAGAGATGAAAATGGAAGGTAATTAAATATTAAAAATATTTAATTATGTGTGGAGTGAAAAAAAGTGTTAAATTAAATATTTGTAATATTGAATTTAACTATGAGATGAAGAAGGTGTTTGGAGGAATATTCCATTATTTGAATTCAAATATTCAAATTATGAATAATATGATAATAATTTAAACAAATTATAAAATTTATTTAATTTAATTAAGAGGAATATGGAAGGTGGTAATAATTAAATAAAGTTATTTATTTACTTAAGGTAGAAGAATTATAAAAGTGAACAATATAAATAAATAATTAAATTTATTTATATGTAAATGACTTTAGAAGATTAATTAAATAATTCATATTTAATTAATTAACAAGCTTGATTAATTGTGACCATTTTTAGATGTATATATTTGCCCCTCTTTGAAGTGATGTGTGAAACACATTGCTTCAAAGAAAATATTCCTTCCTTTGAAATTTGTTGCGTTTGATTTTGCCCCTGGTTGGAAAAATTTTAACTGATATGTCCCTAGTTTGAATTTGATATGTTTATGTGGCTGATATTGATGATGCCCCCTCGGGACATAAATCACTGATGATGAGAAAAGTGTTGAGTTGATGATGAAATTTGGATGATGAGAAGGATTTAGTGATTTAGCTCCTGATAATTGATTAAAAGATGCCCCAGTTTGAAAAATAAGGTCAAAGTTTGATCAATAGATAGATAAATTGTCTTGTCATCATGTTGATAGGGATAGAAATGATAAAAAATTTGATGATTAATTGATAACTTTGCTTCCCAAAAATAAGAAAATAAAGAGTAGGTAGTTGATAACTTTGTTTCTCTTGAATGAAAAACAAAGAGTAGAATGATTGATGGATTGTCTAATAACTTTTCTTTAGAAAATAAAGAGTAAATGTTTGATATGACTTCTGATAAATTTTCTTTATGCGATAGAAAATAAATAGTAGATGATGTATTTGAAAAAATATTTGCATTCGTGACTAAAGTACAAATAAGAAAATGATTTGATTATTGATAAATTTGTTTTCCTGAAAAAGAAAACAAATAGTAAATGATGATAGAGTAGATTGATTTGATATTTAGACAAATAGATTTAGCATTGATTTCATGATGATTCACTTAGATAGAGCACTTGATATGGTTCACTTGATATGGGTCACTTGATATGGTTCATTGATATGGGTCACTGATATGGGTCACTTGATATGGTTCACTAATATGGGTCACTGATAGATAGATATGGGTTGTGATTGCATGATGGGAGGTTGAGCATTACCAGATTAGATATGAGGAGTTGTGTTCTTGCAAGCGCAAAGAGACTTACCCTCGGTCCCATAGCAGATCTAGGAGCAGATCACATACTGTGTCTAGAGGGGTTACAGGACCTTGACAAGATCCCGACGCAGGTGGTAGTGGTAGGCCACCAATCTCTAGACCAGCTCCATCAGGGAGCTCCACTAGCCAACCTTGATATGTGATGTTTATTGTTGTAGTATTATGGATGTATTTCACATGTGTAGATCATTTTTTAGAGCATGTACCTTGTTTTTTATCACATCTTATGTATCTCTCTAGAATTTTTAGTTTCATTGGACATTGGACAATTGTATTTATTTTTTATGAGCGATGATATGCAACGATGAGTTTTAAGGATGTGCATTTTTTATGTGATGATGTGATATGCATGTATTTTTGCATGATGTAGTATGGATTTTGAAATGCATTTTAATGATTTGATGATTAACATGATATGTCAAATGATTCATGATATGATGGCGAGTTGTGATGCGTACTAATGATGTCATGTAGGTGGATGACCTAAGATGTTGATTATGAAAATATGCAATGGGATATATGATATGTTTATGAAAAATGATGTGAAAAAGTAATGTATGCATGGAATGTTTGTTTTTGGATTTTTCAAATGCAATAAATAATGATGATGTGATAAAAAATGGATGTTGTGTTTATGAAAATGTATCATGAATGTGTAGTATGTATATGAATTAGGAAAAGATTTGAAATGATATGTGAAATGGGTCAAATTTTATGTGAAAAATGACATAATATATAAATGATATGAAAATGATAGATGATAAAAGATATGATATGAATGTAATGTGACAAATGATAAATAATGGGATGAAATGAACATAATTAATAATAATGAGATGTATGATAAGATGATAAATGACACGTAATGAAATGATGATGAAATGATAATGATAAATAATAATGAGATGTATGATAAGATTATAAATGATATGTAATGAAATGAAATGATATGAAATGGATGAAATGATAATGATAAATGATAATGATAAATGATAATGAGATGAAATGATAAGTGAAATGAAATAGATTATGAAATGATGACACAGAGATAAAATATGAAAATGAAATGGTAATGAAGATGATAAATGGTGTGCAATTATGTAGAATGAAAATGAAATGGATATAAAAATGATAATTAAGATGTTAATGATATGAAGATGATAGATAATATGAAAATGAAAGTGATATGAAATACCTAATTGATAAATGAATGATATGAAATGATAAAGGATCTAAATGATATGAAATAAAATGAAGATGATATAAAATGAGAATGATCAATGGTATGAAATGAAATTATATGATATGAAAAATGATAATGCATAATGATGGATAAATAAATGATAAAAGATTGAAATGATATGAGAATGAATGATAAACTATATGATATGTGTAGGACCTAGATGAAATGATAATGATTAATGAAATGATGATGAAGATGAAAGATGATAATGAAACAAATGTCTAAATGTCCTCCACAGATAGTCCAAAGAGACATGACAGTCATTGATGTTGTTGCTCAGCCTTTCAAAGCTCTGATGCAAATCCAGTATGTAGATATGTACAATGATCTAAATGAAATGCAACGAAATGACATCAATCATTTTTTGAGCCCTTTGTTAGCTTTCTTGAATCATCATAGAGCATTTTAAAATGTTGGAAGTATGTACAAGCATCAGAGGGGAAATTAGCACCAATGATGACTTGAGTACAACTTTCATGATTTTTGATATAGCAAGTGAACACAAGCATTGAGGTATAATTGAACCGAGATGACCTGAGCATTTCTTGCATAAACAGACAAAGATTAACCAATTTTTGATGCAAATTTGGAACTATCGTCAATGATACACTTTGGAAATCATGTCTCGTGACATATTTGCACCAGATTGATAGTTAACCTCAAGACAACAGACAAAGAAAAAATATTCTCTTTCCTCACCACTCTAGTTCAGTACATCATCGAGTGTGCTCCAGAGGGATGATATCAAAAATCAAACAACCATTGTTCAAAATATAATACTGCTATTCCAAACATTATTTATATTTTAAATCATCCAGATATGTGTTATGATATGGTACTTGCTGAAAATTGTTGTGATATGGATCAATGATTGGATAGTTCATGTGATTTGATTGTTTGTTCGTTTGATTGGATTTTATGTCATTGTCTAGATGTTTCAATAAACTCTGAAAATTGATTGCCCCCAGTATGTCAATGTTTGCCTCCAGTATTGGCACAACTTGCTAAAATGAATATGTACAACATCAAGTCGGGGTAAGACATTATCGCTCTAGGAAAATGATGACGTATGATGTTGTTATGGCCCTAAGATGATGGTGAAAAGATGCATGAAATGAAGGCTGAGAAGCTAAGTGCAGAAGATGAATTAATAGATGGAGAGCTACAAATAGCGTCTGTTTTCCATATTTTCACTATCTGCTTTTATTGCATTTTTCTGATTTCTTTTTTATTTTTTTGTATTTTTCAAGGACATTTAAGATGGAATGGGATGATCAATTGAAGAAACAAGATGCCCCACAATATAAGAGAAGATGCATGATGAAGGATATGGTATGGAAGATTTGGATGAAGTGAATAGGATAAGATGCATGATTTTCAAGAAGATCCTTAACCTTGTCAAGATCAAAAGTGAAAATGAGGATAATGACCATGAATGATAAGAGGAAAATGGAAGATAGTATATGGATAGGGAGATGGATATGAAAGATAATATTTGCATGATAGGGGGATGAAGGAAGGGTTTAAGCATCAAGTTTCATGACTAATATCCCTTGAATATGTGCTCTAATAGACCATGGGAATGGGAATTAGACTTATAAATGTTGGCATGATAGTAGAAGCTAAGGCCTTATTCAAAGCTTTGAATTAAAGGAGGAGAATGGGGATTGGATGTTGGATAATGGATAGGAGGTTGGAAGGCTTGGTGATGGATAGATGGAAAGGATGGAAAGATTAACATTGGCACACACCTTGAAGGGTGATGGAGTGATGGAGGAAAAATGGATTTGGAAGGTGATATGTTTTTAGATGGGAGATGGGGAGAAGCTTTCGGATTAGCAAATTTGGATGCCCAATTTGATTTTATTGCTTCTATGAGACTTTTAGGAATCCACATGACTTTTGATTTTTATATTTTCCTTATGGGCCTTTGTGGCCTTTGATATTTTTCTCTTTGATTTATGGGCCTTTGCGGTCTTTGAAATTTTTCTTTTGAATTGATGGGCCTTTGTGGCCTTTTGAATTTTTCTTTTCTTTGATGGGCCTTTGTGGCATTTTGAATTTTTCTTTTGATTTTTGGATCACATTTTATTTTATTTTTGCATGACTCTTCGAGGAGACATGTTGATCCTTTGATACATGTGGATTTTTATATTGAATCTTTTGACATTTGGCACCCAAATTGCTTCCAAAAGCAATGGGAGGAGTGTATTGAGATGACCGATATGGAGGTATGATGGATGAGTTAATGTAGGAAGAATTTTGAAAGTGGATCAAGGATGTGTGCCTTTGTTGTTCTTGAAGAATAGGAGATGGAGAAATGTGGGACCCTAATATGGATGGAAGGGTTGATGAGCTAGGTTTGGGATGATAAGGACCAAGGATAGATGGAAGGTTTAATGAACTAGGATAAGGACCTAGGATAGATGGAGTGGTTGATGGACTAGGATAAGGACCTAGGATGGATGGAGAGTTTGATGAACTAGGATACCTAGGTTGAGCATGAGGTGTATAACCAAATCCATGAGAATATGGATGTGCTTGGACAGAAAGGGGTTCTAGGATACCTTGCTCATGAAGGCCTAAGCCTTTGCCTTTGTAATTCATAATTTCGCACATTCATTTACCCATGGGATATGCATTGTTTGTGAAACAAGATGTGAGTCCATTTTGAGGAGGATATGATATGGATGAAAGGATAGGTGTTGGAATTAAATTGGAGTGGATAAAGGTGGAGGATCCCAATTTATAGGTGCGGGGTTCATGGATAGCTTGAAGAGGTGTGAGAGGCTCTTGACATGAGGATGATGGGATAGTTTGATCTTGACTAGGAAAAGAATCGTTAGATGAAGGAGATGGAGTAGCTTGATCATCAGATGGAAGGGAATATTTGGATAGGATGGAAGAATTGTTCTACTCCTGGGATGTGATGGAATCATAAGAGAGTATGGATTCATTGAATGGGGTAGATGGCGAACTTGGAAGAACATTTTGTTCTTGAGATGAAAGAGGATTATCATGGGTGAATAATGAAAGCAAGGGATCATCATATGGTTCTTGAGAGATGGGATCTTGATCAAAGATAGGAAGGGTTTGTAGAATTTTGGTATCATGGGATGGAGTGGAAAGAATGTTTTGATCGAGATGTGTAGATTGAAATGAATCATTGGATGTAGAGGATATGATAGAAGAAGGTGATTGAATGGAATCGTTATCTTGGGTGAAAGAATCGTGAGGTTCATTTTGAATTATGAGGGATGAAGATAAATGCATGGCATGACAAGATTGGCCAATTTTATTTGATGGCTTAGATTTGGGCTTCTCATTTAACCTTTGCAAAAATTCAAAAACATTGAATTTGGATCATGTTGTTTTTGGAGGAGAAGAGGTTACATTCATATTTATGTCAAAGGACTTCTTAGTAGTTCCCCCTTGTATTTCCTTGATTTTCCTTTGGAGTGCTCGTATTTGTTGGGTAAGAGTACAAAGATCATTTAAGGTAGTTTCAATCTTTTCAAGATCTTCCTTAATTTTCTCCATATCGTAGTCAGAGGGAAATTTGGCACCTTAGTTTTCCAATAAAAGAAAGTATCCTTCTTTATTTCGCTCTAAGATCTTGTCCAAAATTATGTGAAACTATGGATCCTATTCAACTTCTTGAATCATTTCATCGGTTATTTCATTATTTGAACTATTTCCAGTACAAAACCTATGAAAAGGATTTTCTTCCCTATCACGCATGTTGCAAAGAGGATTTTCCCTTTCGTATTCTTCTATGTGTTTTCAAGATCTCGTGACAAAAAGCATATGCTTATACCAAATTTTTACTAACTTTGATCACAAATGGGAGAGTGCAATTTTTTGGATACCTTAATCATAATAGAATTATGGATTCTATTGATATGACTAAGGAATTTCTAATTTTTAGTTTATGATTCCTTGGATTGAAGGATGATGATCCTATTATGGGAATTAAACTAGAAATCAGAAATGGATGTGATGATGCACTTTGTGATGTTTTGATCTTAGTTTGAGAAAATAAGGAATTTGAAAAAGCCTAATGTTTCCAAGTTTTTCTCTATTGTTGATTTCCAATCCCTTAACATAAATGTCACGGTTTGATTTGTCAACTTCTTGTGTTTTCTGGATGATCTTATCTGAATTAATGTTTTGAAAACAAGGCATGCAATAGGAAAACAATTGTTCTTAAAGTTCTAGAATCTAAACAATGAGTGTATGTTCTTGAGATTTTCATGGGGTATTGAACAAAACAAACACTTCAGACAGAGTCACTTTTAATTTTCAAAAGGGTCATCATAATAATCACAACCCACATCTTATAATTGCGTCGACTCACACAGTCGTGTCACCCCCTAGAGGGTGCCCATGTTTTTATCTTTTCTAGGTATGTACTCAAGGTTAGATTTCTCGATCCCTTGAGAAAACAATCTGTGGCAATTATATGGTGAGTGTCTCGGGGGCATATTTTTCTGTCCCCTTACACTATGATTATTAGGATGTTCGGAAACTGACACGGTTGGCTTCTACACTAAGGTTTGTAGTAAGGTTTTATGTTCAGTGCGGAAAATGATATACTCCCTCAAGAGACCTCCCAACCTTTAGAACAAAGGCTTTGGGGATGATTATTTTTACACACTACTGTCGAGTTGGACTTTCATCAACAACTCGCTTTTGTTTAGAGTGGGTTGGAAACCTTGGCTTTAGGTGTTCCCACTTAGGTCGTTCCTCTTGGGTGAGTATTTTTTCCCACAAGAGAAGGCCTTCTAAAGGATATAATAAAACAATGAAATGCATAAAATGAAAAAGGTAAGTTTGGCTTTTTGGTCACCCAATTAAGGGGAGAGCATATACCTATTACCTAACAATCACAACAAATAATTTTGTTCATATTTTAATCCCAAATGAAAATTTTCTAAACTAAGTGAAGATGTTGCTTCACAACAAGCATGGGATTCATTTTAACCAAGATAAGACAATTTTTTGGTGACTACCCTAGGATTAATAAATTTTAGATTTAAATATTTTTCAATATTTAATTAGAAACTTCCAAAACCACATGTCACATGAAATTAAATAATTTTTATTATTTAATTGATGAATTATCTTCAACCACCAAAACCAACTCATAACTAAACTTGACAAATGGAAAGTTGCCTTCATTTTTGAGTGAAAGGTTTTGTGGGAAGGAAACATCTTCTTTTTCTCTAGCTTCCATCTTTCTCTCCAACTTCTCCATCTCTCACCATTCATCTTACCAGACTGAATCTCAACCGTTGATATTTTCCAACTAAGCTATTGCCTCCAAAAACCTATAAATACAGCCTCTTTGTGAGTTGAAAATGATCCTAGATTTTTTGAATTCAATGCTATTACTATAGTTGCATTCTAATCAGCATTTAGCAATCTTTTCAGGAATTTTTATTTCAAGTTCATAGCATCTTAGTTTTCATATCATAGCTTAAATCATTTATCAAATAGACATGCTTTTTGCATAGGCTCGTTCTCCGAAGTTGTCATTCTAAACAAGCTGTTGCTTACACCAACTGAGGGCTAGTACTTGCAACGAATCCTTGGAGATAGAGCACAATAAGACACTTTTGAAGGAGCTATTGTTTTAAGAGTTTGCTTTACTTTTTTATTAGTTTCCTTTGATTTAATGTCTTATTGGTGTGTTGGTTTATATTTCTTTAGTTATCTCACACATATTTCAACCACACATTTTCTGGCCCTCCAGGCCAGTACTTGTAATATTTAATTTAACTGTGAGATGAAGAAGGTGTTTGGAGGAATATTTCATTATTTGAATTCAAATATTCAAATTTAGAATAATATGATAATTAATATAAATAAATTATAAAATTTATTTAATTTAATTAAGAGGAATATGGAAGGTGGTAATAATTAAATAAAGTTATTTATTTAATTAAGGTAGAAGAATTATAAAAGTGAACAATTTAAATAATTAATTAAATTTATTTATATGTAGATGACTTTAGAAGATTAATTAAATAATTCATATTTAATTAATTAACAAGCTTGATTAACTATGACCATTTTTAGATGTATACAGGACCATATATTGCAAGAGTCCATAGAACCATTGCTTGTACACCAATTAACGCTCGCCAGTGGCCACTTTCATTTTTTTGCAAGTTGCTTCCCTAAGACCCTTAGGGTTGGTTTTGAGGATGGGATCATGAATGTTATCCCATTATTTTGTTATCTAGTTTTGGTCCCTGTGAGTTTTTTGCTTTTCTACAGCCCACGTGTAAATCCACTTCGGCTTCTCTAGTATCCCAGATGAAGCGTAAGAGGTATCACCAAAACTATTGGCTATGGGTGTCACACACATGGTGTCAAACAACCTTTGGGTCGCCTCTCCTTGTGCTTCCATTTAAGGATTTTAGGCCATTTCAAGGTGTTGTGGATTTTTGTGATGCTCAAACCTACTACAATTCACTTATTCTTCAATAATTCTGCACTCAAAACTCTTTGCACTAGATAGCGTATTCAAGAAGCTTTTCACACTGTTTATTCTTTTGCATGCAACACTTAACTTTTTCTCGGCTTAGAGTGGTAGACAATAGTTTCTTTTCTACATTAAATTTGGCATGTACCACTAGCTCCTTTGCTCATGCAAAATGAATTTCTTGCCCTTTTGAAAAGACAAGAATTCATAATGACAATTAGTAATCATGTCCTATAGTGCAATTTTCTTGGGAAATTGAGTTGGCGATTGAAGGCGTATAAACCTTTCGCATGCTTAGAAATTAATATTCTAAAAAGAATGATTAAGCCAAAGATGTGATGAGTACTCAAAAAGATTTGAGTTCCTCCTTGGAGACTGAAACATGCTTGCAGCGTGACACATCAACACCTTACCATATGGACAATCACTCAAGACTACCACCGATTTGGCTACTTAATTACTTCTTAACTTTGCACGCAACAATTTGTACATAGTAGACGCAACTAGGTGGGAAATTCGAGTTGGATCTCGGTGGGATTTTTGAGTTAATACTCGCTTAGCATCATGCTTATGGCACGCATATATCCTGGCTATTTCTATAAATAGACCCTAAGACAATAGCATAATGCATTTAGTAATTGGAAGAATTAGCACTTGGATAGTTGGGTAGAATTAGGCGTCGTGACTACTCTGATTAGGCTCACTATTAATAAGTTTCAAATGGATTTTTTAGGTGAAGTTTCTAACAGGTGTTTGAAGTGAATAATGAAGAAAAAGCATCTTTTGGCTATCATACCAATGAAGTGGGTATTGGGTAGGGACTGTATAGAGTACAAAGACAAGTATAAGGTCAATACCAACATTTTCTCTCACTTTGTTGTGTCCTTGCTTGATATACAAGTCCCTAAGAAAATGACTCTTCGCTTGAAAATGAAGATTTTTCTGAAGCGCTACCTCGGTGGCCTTGATGAGATTGTGACAAATGTGGTGTATGGCCTCGGTCTTCCCATGGTGAGCGACCTTCGCAGACACATAGAAGAAGATGCAGTGGTGTCGTGGGTACCATTTTTGAGTGGGTTTTGTGTTCTGACCATTGGAGAGCACCACGAGAGGGTCACTCATTTCTACCATTTCCTTTTGTGTTGTTGTGGTGTTGTTTTATGACATTAGCTGATATACTAACTTCAAGAACTTGGTGTTCCCTCCCTGAATTTCCATTATTGTTGTTGGTGCTCATGTTAATGATCCTGCTGACGAAGTTGTTCTAGATGTTGTTGTTGATGATGCTTCTGCTCCTGCTTAAAGAATGAATTTATTTCCCCATTTTAAAAATCAACACTTTTCATTTGTTTTTTGTATATATGCCTAAAAAAGGCTTTTACCATATATATTGAAAAACTGCATAGTATATATAGATATACTTGAAAAGTATGGCCTTAGAGCCATTTTGGAAGTGTAATATCGAAGTATATAATACCATCTAATGAATATACAACTTTTATTAATTTTTTGTCTCTTTTGCTTCTTTGTTTTTGCATTATGGTTCCATTCTCCGCTTCTCTGAGTTGCTCCTTTTCAAATTTCGTATATGGGTTCATTTTAATTTTTTGCATATGGGTTGCTTTTGGAAAGACCGACTGAACAAAAGAACACAATGGAAAATTTACAATAATTACATATTTACATAAGCAGAAGAATTAATAAAGATTAATTGAACAATTTGAGGTGGATTCTGTTTACTGGAATCCCCAATGCTTCTTTCTCCATATTTTCTAATTTGAATGTGTTATGTTTCTTGCATTCAATTATTCTAAGAGGGCCTTCCCATAGACTATCAAATTTTTTTGTGTTAGCCAGGCTTTGCGGCCCTCTCATTGAACTTATGCACTAGGTCTCCACATTTTAGACCCTGGTCTGAGGTTTTCTTGTCAAACCACCTCTTAACCACCTATTAGCGATTATTCATGGTTGTTAGGGCCTTTTCTCTTTTTTCCTGTATTTCCAACAACTTAGCCAACTGGACCTCCATGGCTCCATTTTCTTCAACCTCTAGGGATTTGAGCAATTGTAGTACAGGAATCTCCATGGAGATGGGAAATAGTGCTTCCTTCTCGTACACCAATTCATATGGAGAGGTCTTGAGAACTTTCTTAGGGGTTATGCGGTCTACCTAGAGCACTGCCCGGAGGTTCTTATGCCACTCCTTCTGATGTTCCGACCCGATTCTTTGAATGAGCCTGACTAAATTTTTATTTGTTGACTTGGCTAGGCCATTTCCCTACTGGTAGTAGTTTGAAGAAATTTTTAAGAATATGCCATGATTGAGTGCAAATTGGCATACCCTTGAGCCCAGGAAATCCTTAGAGTTGTCAGAGATGATGGTCTTTGGCAGACCGAATCTCATTACCAATTCCTCAAGAAAGTCCACAATTTCTACCTCTGTCACATTTTTCAGGGGCATGGTCTTGGTCCATTTGGTAAAGTAGTCCATAGTCGTGAGGATCCATTTATTTCCAGCACTAGAGGTAGGATTAATCATCCTGATAAAATCAAGGCCCCATTGCACAAAGGGTTCATCAACCACTATCGGGTTGAGAGGCATTGTGGATTTTTTCCTCCTTGGCGCGAAGAATTGGCATTCCTTGCAGGCCTTAACCAAAGAGTGTGAGTCATTGAATAGTGTAGGCCAAAAATATACAACACACATATTTTGATAGCGGTGGTCCTTATAGAGAAATTTTTTCCCGTGGGATTACTGTGGAAAGTGTCAAAAAATTTCCTCTCCTATTTTGTGGCGACACACCGTAGAAGAACATCATTGAAGTTCCTTTTGAAGAGGACCCCTTTAATAAGTGCATATTCATTGTTCTACAATCTATAGAATCTTCTCTTCTGATAAGGAAGGCCTGAAGGATATTTTTTGGTATGCATGAATCTTACTTTGTTTGCTAGCCAGCATCCTTCAGACTCAGGTTCATTTGTTAGAACAAGCTCGGGTTTCTCCTTTTCAGCTGCCATTTCTTCATCATGTGCCAAATACTCACACAGTCCTCTTCCTCGGACAGTCTTTGTGGGCTTGACCTCAATATCATATTTAAGGATCTTAGTGATCCAATTGGCCCTTTTTTCAGTGATTTATCCTTCCATGATGTACTCATGCACACTAGAATGTGCGACATATAAAATCATCTTGTTGCAAGATATGAGGTGTCAAAACTTCTTGAGTCCCTTAACAATGGTGAATGCTTGCCTTTCAATGAAGTTGTAGTTCATATCATAATCTTTTTAGGTCTAGGAGTGAAATGATATCAGATGTTCTCCCTTTCCTTTATCATCTTTTTGGGTTAGAACAATAGTGATGTTGGATTTACTACTAAATACATACATTATGAAGTCCTTTGATAGGTCTATATTTACCAGTATAGGAGCTAAAGAAATAGCATCCTTAACCTTCTCAAAGGCTTCTCTAGCTTCCTTTGTCCATTCGAACAACTAATCCTTTTTTAGCATTAGGGTGATAGGTATAATTATTCTTACAAATTCAGAAATGAACTTTTTCACAAAATTTACCTTTCCCAGAAAGGACTGAACTCCCTTCTTATTGACTGGTAGGGGGAGCTCTTTGATTCCCTTCACCCACTCAAGATCGATTTCAATTCCATCTTTGGACACTACATGTCCCAATAGTTTTCCTTGTGGTACTCTGAAAACACATTTTTCAGGTTCAGGGATATCCCAAACTCCTAGCATTTGTTAAAGACCATTTCAATGTAGTCAAAATGATCATCCTTATGCTTGGAGAATATTGTAAGATCATCCAGGTAGATTAAGATGATTTTATTGATCAATTTCCTGAAAGCTATATCTATTGCCCGCTAGAAGGTAGCTCCTGCATTTGAGAGGCCGAAGGGCATTTTTGCATATGCAAACGTTCCCCACTTAGTAGTGAACATTATTTTGTGTCAGTCTTCCTCTTTTACCTGGAATTGGATGTAACCAGAGAAACTATCTAATAGAGAAAACATCTATGATCCTGCCACTATTTTCAAGATTGACTCCATAGAAGCCAAGGGGTAGTGGTCCTTCAGAGATGCTACGTTTAGGTCCCAAAAATCAACACATAGGTGAATATCTTTGTTCTTATTTCAAACTAGAACTAGGTTAGATACCCATGTATTGTTCTTGATCGAGAAGATGATCTAAGACTGAATTACCTTTGTTAGCTCCTACACCATTAAGGCTTCAATCTTTGAATTTACTAGCCTCTACTTCTAGCAGAATGGTTTTGCACCTTTCCTCCGTTCTATAGTATGTTGGATGATTTCAAGATCGCATCCCTTGAGGTCATCATACGACCAGGCCACTACTCCTTCATATTTCTCATAGAAATGGATGAGTCTTTCTTTATCATGATGTGGGACATCTTTTCCGACTTTGAGCCTCCTTTCATCTTTGACCTGAAGATTTTCATAGTCACTTTTGTCCACTCCAAACTTCCTCTTGTCACATCTTGCATCATCACAATCGAATAGGTTTTTGAGAGTGACCAATCTTTTTGGAAGCTTGTTGGACCTTAACTAAATAATTTTCCCTTCATAGGCCTCGACAATTTTCATTTGGAGTTGCTCAGTGAACTCTCTCGACTGTTGGATGAATGAGGCGATGTGTTCATCACTTTCGAACACTTGCCAGCTTTGATCATTATCTAGGATTGTTGGTCAGACGATCACTCATACAAAGTGTATGTTATGAATTAATTCAGAAGCAAGATCAAATTGAGATCCAATTGCTACCATGCGGTTTGCATCTGTATTTTTCTCTCTGGGCACTATCTAGATATTGAAAGCTTCAAAGATTTCAATCAGGTCCCAGACTCTATGTCTATAGGATCTCATGCAGACATTCTTGGTTGTGGAAAGCCCCCAAACTTGATTGACCACTAGCTCGGAGTCTCTGAACACCATTATTTTCTTAATACCCATCCGCTCTGCAAGGCTTAGACCTTACACTAGGCCCTCGAATTCAACTTCATTGTTCGAACAAGTGAACTGGAAGTGGAAATACTAAGTGTTTTTTCATTGGATGGGGATGTCAAACATATCCCAACTCCTACGCCAACTTTGCATCTCACTCCATCAAAATGTATCATCCATAGCTCTAAGGCTTGAAAACTCTTAGATTCCTTTATGACCTTCAGAATCACTTGATCTTCATCATAGATGACATAGGCCCCCAATCCGATGGCATGATAATTTTTGAAAGGATCAGTGTCTATATATTCACTCAAGAGGACCTCCTCCTGATTGGTCTGGTCCCTTGTCACCTTTTCTTCCTCTTGTAGCTTAGTACAATACATTTCCTCTTTGCTGATAAAGGTGTGAGCATCCTCAAAGTTGATCATAGCTTTATCAGCTACATGTTTTGAATGTAGAGGTTCGGATATTATTTTCATTTTAGCTCCATGTTTGGTCCTAAGGATCAATTGTGACCAGTCCAAAGAAAGATATCCACCTATCTTGGAAGTGAATTCCTAAGATAAGAAAAGACTGAACATGGGGGGAATGTCTATGATCACAGTATCTCACGGAACTATGATACTCGAGCAAGAAAATAGAGTCAAGGGGAGGTTCTTAATGACACCTACAATTTTGACCTTGTTCCCATCAAGCTACATAACCCCCTTTTTTAAAGGTTCATAGCTAAGTCCTAAGGCTTTAGCTATCTATTTGGGCATGACTGTGGTGCAAGCACCAAGTCGATCATGGAATTATGCAATAATTTTTTACCCACAATAAGAGTTAGGAAAAAGGGATTTGGTTTCAACTTATCTCTAACTTCGGTAGAGGCTTCCTCTATACTATTTGTGAGAACTTTGGTCATGGGTGATGAATCAATGGCCTTTCCCTTAAGTGATTGATGTGTTGGCTCAATGATTGTATCTTCAAGTAGGGCCTTCTACAACAATGATTTTTGCTCTGAAATAGCTAAGATATCCCAAAGGGACACATTAGCAGAGGATTTTTTCAATTGTTCCACCACATTGAATGGTGGCATATTCAAAGGCTTCTATTCCTTAGCCCTGGTTATAACAATTTCCCTTCGTAGTTGAAATTGTTTTGCAACTATAGAGGTACTAGGAGTTAGGTTGAAGACACCTTTGGGCTATGGGACAACTAGTTCACTTGTGAATCTCCTCTTAGAGTGAGTTTTGTAATCAAACTATACTTGCAGAGCTTTCAATGTGGATGCATCATTTGAAAACATTGCCTCTTCTTCTTCCATCCATGAGAAGAGTGTGTGGTTAGGAGCTATATCCATTTCTTGCTCTAGGGAAATCTATTGCATTTCCGTAGTGAGTACCACATTTTCCATTTGCAGAGAGCCCATATACATAACCCCTAGGTTTTGACGTTGCGCCCTGACTACGCTATTTCACCACCTTTTGTTGTAGATTGTTGTGCAGGCAGTTTCGAGGCATATGTGCATCACTGTAGGGGAAGCACCAGGGATTGATGTCATCGACGAGATTATTTTTCCCTGCTGCCAACCCTCTACTCATGCTTGGGTGAGCATTCTGCAGTGGAGTAGGGACTGGCACCATCTGATTAGTTGTTTGAGCTTGTGGATTCATGTGTGAGCCTCCTTGGAACTTATTTTGTTGGTAGGAAGATATTTCACCTTGATAATTTTGGTAGGTTGGCTTCAGAGGCAGCGACTTATTCCTCTTGATGGTAGTAATTTCATTTGAGATGGTCTGCAACAGCTCCTTGATGTCGTTCATCTCATCTTTTGAAGAGCCAAATGTGGAAGCAACATTTTGTGGCTCGCCTGGATATGTATACATGGATTGGGAAGGGGCAGGCACACTGGTAGATGTTATTTCCTAGGCAGGAACTAAGATCTCGGGAAATATAGGCATAGCAGGTTGAGATGGCAACTTCCTGACGTCTATCAGATTGTTCTCTGCCTTGACAGCAATGAAGTGTGCATCTGATAGAGTGGTCCTGCGAAGAGACTGGATCATCATCGAGATGTTGGCATTGATGGATTTCAGGTAGAACATGAATGGAAACTCGACCAGCGGGTGAATAGTAGCCTGGATCCTCTGCCAAGTTGTGTGGAATCGAGCATTAAAGTCAGCCATGGCTTCATATGGGGCCCACTTTATGGTCACCAACTGATGATATAGTGAAGACCAATCTCCATTATTCGAAAACCTTTCGTAGAAAGGATCTTCGAGTTGATCCCAGGTATTGATAGTGTTAGCTTGCAAAGTGTGGTACCAATATAGTGTCTTACCCTTGAAAGAGGCTGCGAGCAACCTTAGCACTACATTTTGGTCAGTGACTCTGTGCACCAAACACATGTCTGCCACATCTTGCAAGTGTTCAAATGGTGTTTTTGAGCCTTCCCCTGTGAATTTTAATACAACTTTTAAAGCAGAGGCTAGGATATGGGCCCAAACGGTAGGTGCTACTAGTGCTATAAGGGGGCTTCTGGCATCCCACGCCACATAATTTCTATTAGCAATCGGCAACATGGCTAGTGGAGGGATCAGAACATTCATTGGATGGGTTCTAGTTCATACTATTACTAGTGGTGGCACTAGCAAGCTAGGGTTATTCATTGTTTGGGATCTAGTAATAGGTCGATGACTCATACACCCACTTTAGGTTTAGGTACATTAAAAACAAGTCCCACCAGGTGTGCAAGAAAAAGAAACTCTTGATGCCAAAATTTGATAAGCAACAACCTTATGGGAAACTCAGTTAATCGGGGACCAATTGAGCTAAATTGAGTGACCTCTAGGTTTTTAAAGAAATTGGCTTCTTCTATAATTTGGGGGGTTTTGGAATGGGAAAAGGAAGCAAATATATAAAATAATGATCTAACTAAGGTGATGCACCAAGATGTCTGTGTGGGCACGGTAAATCTACCTTTTGCATTGGATTTAAGGGCCCGTTCAACAATTTGCATGTCCCAGAATAATAGAAATCATAGATGAAAACCCAAATAATTTATTCAATAACATAAAATAACTCCCATACACATTTACTGAAAAGAAGAGTCAAAGACATGGTCTAAATCAACAAAATTATATTGAAATCACAGAAGTTCTACAAATAAACTACTAAGTATAATAATGGCACAGTATAATGTTTTGTCAAATAGCTAAGAAATAGAAAGGTCGAACAACAATGGCACAATCTACGAGTCTTAATACAATAATAAAAAACAATACAAAAGGTTTGGTGTCTTTCCACTATTTTTTTGTGTATCTTTTGAACTCATTTTCGGAAAGAAGAAGCAATATTTATAGAAAATAATCCCACCGCCTAAAATCCAGTAACAGAAAAGATTCCTTCATCACAGCAATGATTTCCCAAGGCCATTGCAACAGAAAAGATTCTGAGCTATAGAATGCAGTCACCCTCGAGCCAGATGCATCCTCTACAAATGATGGCGGTGGTCCCAGTGTAGAAGCACTAGAACCTTATGTAGACATGTGTTGCTCACCTACGAAGTCAGTTAGGATACGTGGTGATAAGGCAGGGCTTGTTGTTCATTCTTCCTTCCCTGCGATGAAAATCCCCATGGAGAAGTCTTCGCTACCAGCGCTAACTATGGGGTTTGCCAAAAGTGTACGCGGAATGATACTACGTGGCATGTGGGTAGAGCTCAGTAGAGAAGTGAAGGGAAGTAGGTGTTCAAAGGCATGCACTACTACCACGTAGAATCATGGTGGGGCTCGGTAGAGAAGCGAGGGAGGAAATCCTTGCAAGGAGCGTGCGGCAGACATGTGACGATTAGCGAGCGAATCTCTTCAAAAAGGGGCCCGATAATATTCAAATGTATAGGGCGCATGTCGGACTTAGCAAAATATAATCAACCTGAAGGGAGCTCGAGGGATTTTATATCCACACTACCTATTCATAAAAGATGTATAGGTTGATATCTATTTAATTTGGAGTTGTTTCCATTATATATATGGTTATCTATGAAAAATATTTTAGATTCAAGAGCAACTCAATCGAGAGCAATTTTATCTCGTAAATGAAAAAGTAATGATTAGAAATTGCGGGTTACCTATTTTTAGCCAATGTTAAGACAGATGTCTTTGTGTAGGGAAGCATATCTACCATGCCTTTATTTAAATAAGGGTACACATATGGCTTTGTGTGTTGTTTGTATCATAGTAATTATTCAATATTTTTAAATATAATCATTAAGCACATAAATCAATACAATTGCATGTTAAGTGGGTTTACATTGGTTACTAAAGTGGTTGGTAAGGATATATTTTTAATTATAAATTTAAAAATAAAGGGTTCAAATTTACTATTGCGAGAGTGACTTGGTTCAAGTCTACACCTATAGATTTGATTCTTATTGTTAATAAATAGTTCTAGGGATAAGAAATGTAATTTTGGGAATTGGTGATGAAGGTGATCAAAATGTGGGATTTCATGAGCCAATTTCATGCACATTTACAATATTCTAGTCAAAGTGGACCTAAAATACAAGGGAAAAAGGCATGGGTGTGTAATTTTCACCACTAGCTCACCCTTAGCTTTCACCCCCACTTTGATGTGCATGGAAACTACTAGATGAATACAATGTGTCAAAGTAAATATTTTTCAGGTAATAAAAGGATAACCAACCTATATAAAGTAATAAATCATTCTTGAATTCTTCTTGTCTTTAGTGCTTCATTGACATTTACAAATAAAGAAAAAAATAGAATGGGAATATATTTTTTCACACATTTTCAAATAAGCACAACCACAAATTGCATCAAAAACCATCCTTGAAAATAAGAAAAGGTAGATTGAGAAGGGTAAGATATTTCTTTTATTATGGAAAGTGATATAAATCTCAAACTATTATAGGAAAAAATGTGACTTTATAGATAGCTCCATGAAAAGGACTTAGATTATGTAGACAAATGTACAATGCTCTTGATTATATAAATGAAGTAGCAAATGGTTCCTTCAATATGGGAATGGATGTGAGCCTATACTACAAAATATAACTGAAAAAGGAACAATGGAGACATGTATGCTCCTTAAAATGGTTGCATACTATAGATGCAAGGAATTGAAGAAAAGGAGAAAACTATACAACATAGTAAAGATAATAGCATATAATAATGTAAACACATGAACATGGGATAAGAATAAAGGCATGTACAATAATATTGCCTCATATATAAGTAATGATAAGATTATGATGGCCCTAAAGTGCATTAAGCATAAATGTGTAAGCACATACAATTAGGATACAAATGTGAAGGTAGGTACATATAATAAGATGATTGCCCCCAATATAAGAAAATAATAAGATATAAGGATGACCATAAAGTAAAGATAAATATCATACATGTAAACATCAATAGAGTGAAAAGTGTCATAAGAATGAGGGTATTCCAAGGGTCATAAAATATGATCAAAGCATGATAAAATCATAAAGATAATAATATAGGCATGACAAGGATCAAAGATATGGAATCATAAGCATGCCAATCACCATTTACATAGGATAATAAGCATAGAATAAACATAAATAAACATGATAAGAATCATAAATAGAATAATAAGCATGATAGATAACCATAGGACATCATAATATTGTAACATAAAGAACAACATACAAGAAATAACCAAACTAGTGACATAGAATATGAACAAACATAAGAGTTGAATAAAACATGTAGTAAAGCATTGAAGATACAAATGAAATGTAGGCAAGGGTAAAAGTTGAACATGACACATAATAAAGCATCGTTGTTGAACACATAATAAGGATAGGAAAAATTCCATTCAAATATGGATAAATAAAGTATATGCCACACAATACAGAATGTGGAATGAGAATAGGTGCTCGACACAATAAAATAAAGTGGCTAAAGTATAAGAACACATAAAGAAAAAAAGAAATTATAAGTATAATAACACGTAGAGAAAAAAAGAAATTATAAGTATATGTGAATAAAGTATGGTAATTATCAATGTATCATGTAAATAAAATTACTTAAGATTAATATTTTATATTTTTTCAATTTAATTTTATTTAAAATATTTATAATAGTAAACATAACAATTATAAAAGAAAGTATTAATTGATTTTTAAAAATATTTAGTGATCTTTACATATACTTTTTCAAAACTTCAATGTAAATATTTAGTGATATTTAGTGATCTTGCCACGTTGGTGAAGATGCGTAATCTGACAATATTCAACAGGGTTTCTAATGAAGGTAATCTTCCACCTCTGTCGGAGAGAATGTTAGCTATGAAGGATCTTGAATACCTTTACATATTTAACTTTGCAGTACCAAATTGGATATGTGGCTTCTCAAATTTGATGCAACTGTACTTACGTGACTGCCAATGTGCTGAATATCCAGCTCTAGAAATGATGCCCAACTTAATAATAATGTTGAAGTTGTATGATAATGATATTTGCAAGGCATTTCCAAAAGGGTTTGGGAAGCTCGGATGATCCCCTCAATTGCGTCATTTTACTATGTTCAATTTTTCAATGTTAGAGGTGTTGCCACGGCTTGAGATATTAGATGTAAGGGGGAAAATGTAAGGGGGTGTTCCAATCTGAGAAAGTTCCACATGGATTGGTGTTATTGAAAAGTCTAAAAGAGTGTTACTTTTATGGAATGAAATGTTGGAGGAGGGTGGGGAATTATGGAATGAAATGAAAGCCAATAACCCCAATGTTATTATATAGTTGTGAGGTTTGGGGTAGTCAAATGTAGAATGAGTGTATTTTTATAATTATGTCTCACTTCATTATCATAGGTTGACATGAGTGTAAACAAAAATGTATATGAAGAAGTTTTAATATTTTAAAAAAATATTAATATAATTTACTATTATTTATTAATAGATTATCATTTTATTATAATGTGTGTGATTTATATTAAAAAAATTAATCATAAAATATTTTTATGTAACATTTATAAATTTTGAAAACTGAAGATAATTGTATATGAAGAAGTTTTGAAAAAGTATATGTAAAGATCACTAAATATTTTTAAAAATCAATTAATACTTTTTTTTATAATTGTTATGTTTATTATTATAAATATTTTAAATAAAGTTAAATTGAAAAAATATAAAATATTAATCTTAAGTAATTTTATTTACATGATACATTGATAATTACCATCCTCTTCCCAAAAAATTTCATCACATTCCTCTTCAAGTGAACGCCTTTCTTTTTCGATGGCACATGTTTCCTCTTGGTAGGAATTTGTACTTTTTTGTAAACACACTATTAATAGATGGGACATTGGGTGTTTCCTTCTTTATCCACTTTTCTTGTGTCTTAGGAGGTGATATCATTTTTTCAACTTCCATATTCTTCATTAGAATCCATGCAATAGTGTTATTGCCATAAAATACTAGTTTTTGTGGTATAGGTGCTGAAGTATGCTTAACTTAATTATGTGTTAGCTTAGATTTATCCTTTTCTTTAATTTTTTCTTGTAATTTTATTTGATATATAATATGAAGATATTTTTCACTTTCATTTGGATCTTCATTAGAAGTGTAAATATAATTATTCAAAGAAAAATGGTTCAATTCCACAAGAGGCTCATATAGGTCCAGTCTCATGTAATATTTACAATTCTACCCTTATACAATATATATATATATAAATAATTGGTGTATAAAAGATGGTCTATTAAACAAGATAAAAATCTGAGCCAAAGTGGGAAAAAAATAGCATAATATTTATACTTTCTTAGGACCTATCTTAAGAGGTAAAATAACATAACCCAAAGCATGAATCAATTCTCCATTAGTAATCTTCATTGATAGTTTTAAATTCTTGGAAATTTAATCCCAATATAATTAATATTTTATCACTACAAAACCTTAAAATTATGTGATCCAAATTATAATTATGTTGTTGTAATTCAATTAGAAAATATTACAGAAAACCCTAAAATCATACATAATCCACATGAATATGAGACATAAGGATTTATGTGGGAAATATTTTAGAAAAAAATCACCAATAAAGAGAGTTAATAATATAATTAAGTATGTATATTTATCTTCAAAATATGATAGGGTACATAAGAAGAAAACTTAAATTTTAGGATAGGGAAGGAGAATCATCAAGGAAAGGGAAAGAGAATGTAAGATATGATTGTAATCAATCACTAGAATAGAGAAGGAAGCCTCCTACTCAAAATATTCCTAGAATGCTAAGTGTGGGAAGAAAATTTATCATAATTAAAATATATCCTTACATATTGGAAAAAAAATTGTGGCCTTTTGAGCAAGGATTATCATAGGTATATGTTGTGACAAAAGGCTAATGAAGGAGGAAGTTAAATTAGTAAGAATGAAAGAAAAAATAGATGTATTTAATCTTCCCAAAGGTTGTTTTATTTTTCTTCTCTTAGATTCTACTATTTAATAAAAATATTACCAACTAAAATTTAGTACTCTAATAACTAGGAAATTCTAGTGATATCATGAAAGGTATGTTTTTTTATCTCCCCGCATTTCTTTTTGGTAGATTCTATATAGGTTCATTTTTATGGTTTACCTTTGGAGCTTTGGAATGAACAATGTTTAAATGTAATAGTATAAATTTTAGGGGAAGAAAAATAAACATATAATGATACTTTTCAAACATCTAATACCATATATGGTGGAGTTAACTTTTTAGAGATTTGGTGGAGTTAACTTTTTAGAGATTTGGATCTACCTATTCTAAAAAGTATATTTATAAAGATAAGGAATGTTGAAATAGTAGGGTAAGAAACACAAATGAAACAATGACCAATAGATATATAATTCAATCATAATGTGATGAAGCCAATAAAATTTTGAATGATAAACTAATATAATAAATTTGAAAACTCATAAACACTACATATCTATGGAGAAACCCTTGTAGGAAAAAAAATTACCCAAAAAAGATGTAGGCTTGTATAGTTTCAAACAATGTAGTATAATAATACAATCCACTTATCTATTTCATATTATTTTGAAAACATAATATTTCATGCAAAGAATCTTAAAATTCACTATCTCATGCCTCCAATATATAGAAAATCTAAAAAAAAAATCATTCAGTGGCATCCAAAACCATGAGTCATGATAACAATTCAACACTATATGGTCATGGTCAAACATCTTAGAATAATATATAACTCTTCTTATACCTCCTACACCCATTTTATATTTCATATATGTCATAAATGATATCATAATTGTTAAATATACAAAGATCTCCATCCTAGGCACTACATGAGGTTATTTAATATTTATATCATATCTACTAAAATAGGAAGATTCTTTGTAACTCCCAATGTTGTCATTTTCATTGTAACCTCCACATTCAATGTCTTCCTATATAATATCCCAAGTAACTTAGACAATAAATAAATAATCTCCCCACCCACACATCGATGTCCTATTTTAGCCCACTCCAATATATTTTGCAATTATATAGTTATCGTCTATATAATTATGAAGGGCACAAAATATACTGAGTGGAGGGTGAATCGGTATATGTGAAAACTCTTTAGTTCAAAATTAATTACCATTAATAACTTCTCCAAGCATAAACCTTAAACATCAAAGCAGAAAGTATTAATTTCTTCAATCATCAAGCAACACGGATAGATGCACACATTCACACGAACACCTAATATATGTGGAAACCCAAAATGGGAAAAACCATGGTGAGAAGAGTTGCTTGAAGCTACTGTCCAAATCCAGCCTCACAAAATAATTAATCACTTACAATCATGAAGTAGGCACCAACCTACCAAAGACACCAGACCCCAATTGTGTTTGTAGGCACCAACCTACTGGAGACACAAATCCCCAACATACAGATTTGAGCACCAACTCAATAGGCAATACACCAATCCTACCAAATTATAGCGATATGATTTGTATATCTTCAAATAGGCATCATGTGTAGAATCAGACATCTACATGTGCCATTTCAAGTGGAAGCATCTCATCCTTCCATAATAAATCTAGCATTCCCTCCATCATAATCCATCTAATCCATCTTCATCCACATGTGTAAATTATCTTGATCTTGAAAAAGGTTCGAGGTACACTTCAACCTTGCTTATGGAAAATTATTGACATGGTTAGTGACGATAAAATTATGTAGTCTTATGGCTTATATCTAGCACTATCTCGATTATCCTGTCACAAGATAATCCTTTACATCCTTCGCATACCAATCCATCCATCATCTTGATCTATTCATTCACTCATAAAATCCTAGACATTGCTAGACACTAGGGGTGAGAACTTACATCATGTTTTTGAATAAATCTTGATCCATGTCCAATATCTCATAATATGATCTCAACATTGTGATCTAGGTATCATTCAAAAAATCCAAAAACACTTGTAAAAGCACATCAAAATCCAAAAACATTCAAACATTTTCAAAAATCCAAAAACATTCAAAACATCTCAAAAATCCAAAAACATCCAAAACATCTCAAAATCCAAAAATATCCAAATAAGTTCAAAACTCCATAAAAAAGGTCAAAAACATCAAAATCTCCCAAAAACATCATTAGCCATCATGTGCTAATATCCAAGTCTAATAATCAAACTACGAAGCCTCTATGTAGTTACATAGGTAAGGCCATCTCCGATGAGCCCTCGAGGCATAGGTATGTTCCTCCTTAGGTCCTGTTCTCTTGGTCTTAATGGTTTGAAAACTCAAAAACATTTAGAAAATATGAAAAACCCAAAACAACCTCATAACATTCAAAAACTTAAAACATTCAAATAAACCCAAAATACCCAAAATAGCCTCAAAACATTTCAAAAAGTCAAAAGCATTCACAACATTCACTCACAATAAACCTTCAACCATAATAAATTGTGAAAAGGAAACACAGGTGGCGGAAATAGTTTCCTACACTTAATCTATCAGGAGAGAGTTGCAAAAAATTCTAAACCAATTAACATTTACATATTCAGATACACATCTAAAAAAACATAAACAAATATTCAAAACAGAATAAACTCATAACACAGCATATACGTGGGAAAACCCTTTTGGGAAAAAACCCACACTCCAAACACTCAGCTCAATTGTATCAATCAACAACAACAACAGTTACAATACAATCTCAGAGCTATGCTCTTCAGGAGTTTTCACACTATTACAAGATTCTGGAATAATTTTGGCAGCATAACAACGTCTTTGAAAATCTTCAACCTGTCTCATAAAATGTGCTAAGGCACCAACATATAAATAGAGCTCAACATGAAAAGGAAGGCTCCCATGGTTTCCAAAACCAACTTCAAAGCCCAAGAGGTAAGTTATGTCAAAAAACAATAACTTGCTAATCCATGAAATGTTGCACATAGCAACTTCCAAAAGCAACAACACCTATCTCATCTATAATGGTCATCTTGCCAAATACAGTGTAAGTTCAACATAGAAACTGCAATAACCAAGAATAGGTTCTTTCTTTACCTCACACCACTTAACAAACATGAACTACACCAAAAATGTTAGCTACTAAAATACAACTTCAATCCATAATAGAATTTGCAAACAAAGACTCTTTAGTCAACAAAGGAAATTTCCAAATCAATTTCCACTCCAAAATGGAAACATATGTCAACATCTCCCCCAATAAATAGTATCTTCCAAGTGAGATCCAACTTCCTAAAAACTAAGGATTATGCCATCTCATCACCTGCCATGTAGGATGCCACCTCACAAAGAGGTCCCACAAAGATGAATGAAAACTTAGGAAGTTAATAATTTAGGATAAAAACAATTATGCAACAATTAAAAAATAATTCACCATGTTGAGACTCTAAGGTTGAGACACCTTAATCCCAACAAATTGGTCGTCACCTTCAATCTTTGGTAATACAAACAGAAACAAAAACAACAAATAGTGAAACACAAAACTTGAAACGTAAAAGTCCTAAGTCTTGGTTATTTGTCAAACACATTGGTTAACATTCATATCAACGACTTATCAAGTAGTTAGAATCAATCAACATCCAATAAAATTTATTATAGATATATCTTTCCTACAATAGAGATCATCATTGGATATCACCCTAAACAACACCTTTGACAAGAGACATGAATAAAATTGACAATTTGTTCATTTTGATCTTTTATTGGATTTATCTTATTGGCCTATTATAATGATCTCTCGATGATATCTAAAAATTATTTAGAGAGAAAGGAATGGGGCAGTGATCATTACTTTTGTTTGTTATGCGTGTTGGATGTTCTTGTGATACGACCTTGGTGAATACTTGCCTTGCGTGTGTAGGTGTAGTCTCAAGTAAAAAAATGGCTAGGACATTAGGTTCTTCATACCTTTTTGTGTAGTAGTCTCCTTACTTCGATGTCTTTATATTCACACATGATAAAAACAAGGTTTTTTTATGTTAGGTATAAACAAGGATGCTCCTATTTGTTTGCAGAGTCAAAGTCCATGCAAGACATACAATGCCATCCTAGTTCTTTATACCTTGGTGCATCGTGTCTATTTTCTATATCAAAAATAAGGGTTGCTATGATGAAATTAAGCATAATCCAAGAGTTAAAGTAGTATCATTTATCCCATCTCATCATATACCCATTAAAATCTTGGAATTCATCCTAATAATCATAGGTTTTTTGATATCCTAATCACTCTCAATAACAATGTTAATCTATTATATCCCTCATCATTCTAATCATTCTCACTCTATCTCATTCTTCTATCTCTATCCATACTAAAATTTATATCCAAGTATCAAATCTATGTGATATATGTCAAAATATACATGAGGCTATCCATTTCTAATGAGTGTGTATATATCATAAAATTTGTCTACATCAAACGTCTGAGCTTACTAGGACTTATTTTTCATCCTCTTCTTAATGGAACCGTTCCCATGACCTTATCATGAGCTCGACCCAAAAATTAGTTTTTTTGCTCGATCTCTTGAGGAGGAAGCACACCAGCATTCCTTCATTCACTAGAGCATAGTGGGGCATCAAGAAAAAAAAAGATTTTAAAAAAAAAAATGATCTGAGCAATATCAATTCTTTGAAGCAACACAATGAGTACCTCAATTTAAAGAGGGGGAAAATGTAGACACCTAAAAATGTCCTAAGTATATGACACATCCTGATTTCGATTACTAACACCATTTCTCTCCTAATTCACCTAATTCGTCTATTTAATTAAATAATGTTCAATTATTTAGCTAAATTCATATTTTTATCCTATTAATCAAATAATTAGTTGTATTTGATTAATTCATCACCTTTATATTTATTTCTTCCCTTTTGATTAAATAATGTCAAATTATTTAATTAAATGCCTTTAATCATCTTTGATTAAATAATTCCAAATTGTTTAATTAAAACTCCTAATTCCTCAACTTGCACAATTAAATGATTTTCTAAATTGTTTAATTAGTTAATTATTCCTTCAATCTTCCAACTTACATAAAGAATATTCTCATGGAATATTCCCTTTTCAAATTCAAATTCTTCCCTCCACATGAAATATCTCCAACATATTTTCGAAAATTTAGGGATTTTTTAATCTCTCATAGATTATTGACCCTTGATTAATTCTCTAATACATGCCTTCAAGGATTGTTGACAATTGATTCAATTCTTGATCCACACTCACCTCTTCAATTCAATTTCATCCATTTATTAGCATTTTGAATCCTCACCATTGATTCATTCCAAAAATCTATAAAATCCAAAAAATTTACATGAAATAAATATTTGCAATGCTTATGCAAAATTACTATACTGAATTGCTCACTCATCTTTGAGCCTTTTGAGAATTTGTGAATCATTCCCATCCATCAGTGCACTCAATATTTTGCATCAAATCAACAATGGATTAGGCAAATTGAGCAATCCACATTCCCATACCACTCCATTTGCACTCAATCCACAATGGGATTGTAGGCTTGCATGGTTATTTGTTTCAATTGATTAGAATTTAGATTGTTTATATGTTAATTTAATCATTTTAGCCATGCTAGACTAATTTCATTGGAGTATTGTCTTTATTTAATCATTTGCTTGTTTAATTGCTTCATTTCATGTTACTTGATCAATTGAATTCATTATACTTACACAATCAAGTTAAGGTCAATGATTCTAAGCAATATAAAAAAAATTATAACTCTATGGGGTACTTATGTATATGTTAGGATGTCATTTGGTCTAACAAATGCAAGAGCTACATTCTAGAGAGCTATGGATGTAGAATTTTCTGATCTTATTGACATTATTATGGTTGTTTCTTAGAATGATCTTACAACATTATCTAAGAAGATAAAGGATCATTGTAAGCATTTAAGGAAAATATTTAGTAGAACTTTGGAGTCTGGATTTTCCTTAAATCCCAAGAACTGCATGTTTGGGGTAACTGAGGGAAAACTCCTTGGTCATATATTTTCTAAGGATGGTATCAGAATTGATCGTGAAAGATTTTTTATGATTGAAATTCCCCAGCCAAATACAATTAAAGGTATACAATCACTTTTTGGCCAAGTTAACTTTGTTAGAAAGTTTTGCCCCAATTTTTGCTGAGAAAACTAAAGCAATTTCAAAGATGTTAAAGAAGGCCCAAAAAACATTTCTTGGGGTAAAGAAGCTACAAAATCATTTTGAGAGATAAAAGCAACAATTAAGCAAGCACCTGTGTTAGAATCACTAGATTTTTCAAAACCTTTTCAAATTTTTTTCTTTGCTTATTTTCATATAATAGAAGTTATTTTGTTGAAAAAGAATGAAGAGGGGTATGGAAAAAATATTTCATGTTTTAGTAAATCCCTCCAAGCAACATAGTTAAAATACGATGTCATAGAAAGCAAGAATATGCATTGGTCAAAGCCATGAAATTTTTTAGGCCTTACTTGGGAAGGGCCAAAATTATTGCATATGTTCCTCATGTTGTTGTCAAGGACATTTTTACATAGCAAGAAGTCATAGGAAGGAGATGCATATGGATCAACAAGATCCAAGAATTCAATATAGACATCTAAATCACAAAGTTGATTAGAGGGAAAGGGTTGCCAAAAGTCATGGTTGAATCCCTTTAAAATTTTCTTAGATAAATGGCCTAGAAGAGAAATTTTCCCTCTGAAAGAATGCAATCTACAGTCTTCCATATGGTATAGAGATATCATTCAATACCTACAACATGTGGCATGCCCTGATAATATGAATGATAATGGAAAAAGAACCCTAAAGTTGCAAGCAATCAAATATGTTATCCTAGAAGGTGATTTGTATTGGGGAAATAAAGATGATATCTTGTTCAAATTTATAGATAAAAATAAAGCTTCCAAAGTGTTGATTGAAATGCAGAATGGAAATTGTGGAGGTCACTTTATGGCTAGGAAAACAACTCATAAAATAATTAGAGTAGGTTATTGGTGGCCTACTCTATTTTTTGATACTCACAAGTGTGTCAGGAAATATGATGCATGTCATAGATTCTCTAGTAAATTGAAATACGTTGGATAATTTCCTTTACGACTTGTGAATGTAGAATCTCTATTTCAACAATGGGGCATTGATTTTGTTTGTGAGATCACAAAAAAATCTAGTGGACATAAATGTATTTTAGTTGCTCAAGCTGCACTAAATGGATTGAAGAAATACCCACTTGTAAGGCTACCAATAAAGTGGTTATTGCCTTTGTAATGGAATTGTTATCACTAAATAGCGTACCCTTATTGAGTTGCAAAACTCAGCCTACTGATGAAACATGGGATCTTTCCAAGTTTTTGGGTCACATATGATGGAAAGAACCTCTAGAGAGGGTTGGTTCACTTGGTACTCACCTATCCTAACTTAAGCTATTGTTGCTACTAATGAAAAGGGTAGAAAGATGGTATAAAAATGAAATTAACTATGTGGGTGATGCACAAATGTGTTTTCTTCAGACCTAGGAATACTATTTTAACACACAAATGATCAATAACTTAGCTATGTTTACACAACCCAAGCTTTAACATACTCATTATCAGTGTTTTATAGAGAGATTGAGTCTTTTTAGTCCTAGAAGGAAGAAAACTGAGTGATCTTCACAAATAGAAGTTGTTTTCACATTGACATTGACTATAACCTACACAAAATATGTTATTTCTTGTTTAAAGGTGCCAAAATAAGACATATATTTGAAAATTTATTCATGAAATCACATAAATAAACATCAATTACTAGTTTGCACACAATAAAACAATCTTTTGAAGGTAGAAAACTAAAATTTTATTGTTGGAAGGTTTCTTTACAAGTGCATACAGCCTTAAATATGCTCCAATTGCTTCAAAATATGAAATTACATTGCTTGTTTTTAATCTAAAAGTTGAAAAGTTGAGTTACAGTACACCAAAAGATAGAAAGAAGCTTTTAATCAGCTTGCAATACTTCTCCAAAAGTGAAAGAATTGTCTAACAATGAAAAAGGTCATACTACTTAGCATACAAGCTATTCTAAACCCTTAGCAATCTGTTACAATAGATAAATGACATGTGTATATATGTTGAAAAGGTCAAAACTCTTTTGGGCACCTAAAAGTGCTTTCTAAGGATCAAAGCTATCAATCTCCAAAGTGGCATTGAAGAAGGGAGGTGTTGACCTTTTCAGATGTTGTCAGCTCCTGAATGTTTGCAACCACCCCTAAATGCTTGCAACCTATTCAAAACTACTCCTAGATATAGGGGGTTGCTCATACTTTTCAACTTTCCTTTGCTCAAAAACCCCCTCCTAGATACTCTCAAAATGTTGCTACAGGTGTCAATCTAACCTTCATCCCCCCTCACTACTCTTTAAGCCTCAAAACTATCACTTGCAAATAGTAGGACATGAATGGAATGAGTTTTCAAATGTATTAAAACTCCTTGGAAGGAAGGATTAGGTTTCCCTTTAAGATAGAATTTTGCATGTGTCATTTATTGTTTCATACAAGGTCACTGCCTAATGTTCATGACTATCTTTGAACTACATTATGACTTGTAACATTCACCCCATTAACTATGATATTATTGACAAAGGGAATGAGGTATTAACACATAGTCCCCTTTTAATGCATAGATCTTCTTAGGTGACTGAAATGGTTGTTCATAGTCATCATTGACCTTTTTTGTGGCAATGATCATGTATTTTTAACTATCCATAGAAAGTTGCTTCTAATACTCTACCCCTTTAAGCATTCCTCTTCTCATTTTATCACATGTCTCTATTTCTTTGTCATTTATGTTTGACAAATTTGACACTGAAAATATTCATTTCCATTGAACCTATGACTAGCACTACATTCTTCAAGGATATTATCACTTTGTATGGGCTATCATTTGAAACTTTTAACTATGTTCTTCTCTTTTCAACACTACTATGTATCATCTAGCAAGTTCATTGCCCTCAAAACTGCCAATCTTTCACAGACCTGTCCTTCATGGAATTACTGACTATGCTTCATATTCATCAATCACCTATCACTCTTCTTTAAATCTCTCTTGACTATCATAGGGGTCATTATATAGTTATGAATCACTTGTCAAGGAGCCACTGTCATGAAGACTTGACTATCTTCAATGAAGAGCCTATCCTCTACTCACTTACTATTATTGTGTTTGTTTTATGTCCATTTTGAGTATTATTTATAGCTAGTTTGTGCATCAATAAAACTTAATGAATACCCTCATACACTTAGGTCTTCCCCTATAGCCATCAATAGTCCACTAAACTATACTTTTCATCAAACCTCTTTGTTTTTTTCAATAATTTAGGACTGTCTTCAAGATATCAGATTTGTCCTACTTGTAATGAGAAGACAATGTGTACTCGTGAATGGAGATTGTCATAAATGTTTCATCACTCATCTATGATTATAGAATTCTCTCTTAAAACATCATTTCATTGTTTATTATGTCACTATTATCCCATTGAAACTTTTCCATCCTTTAACTCTTGAATATTTGATGAATTACCTGACTGCCCCAATTCAAACCTTCATAGCTAAATCAACCTTGAAATGCTTTATCATGTCAATTGCTATCTCTCTTTCCTTGATGAATGTTTTATCTTTAGTGGCTTCTCTTTGAGGTTTGAAGATTGTCTTGTGTCAATTTTGAAGGATTGTTGCTCCTTACTATTATAATAATTGTCTACTCATAGTCACTCATTATGCATTTGACTTCATTTGGCACTATATATTCAGTATTAGGCTGCTCAAGAATTCTCTCTTCCCATAGTACCTTACCCCCTTCATGCCTTCAAAATTCTGCTCCTTAATTGATTGCACAGTCCCTTTTACCTACCTTTTTCATGACTCAAGAATAACCACATGGACTATGTTTTTTGTATCACTCTTATGAAGTAGGACTGACATAATTCAAAAATTGTCATCATCATGCATTTGCCACTATCATCTTAGAGTTTGTAAGTTTTCTTTACTAATGACCGCCAAAAGAGGATTGTCCATTAGATTTTATAAGCTCTCTTTTCCTGTTATCCTACTATGAGGAATGTATTTCCCTAAAAAAATACATTGATTTCCTTTTAATAGAAAGATATTGAACAATGTATAGATCTAATGGGAGATGAATAATGAATAAAGGGTAGATCAATGGTATATAGATCACTCCTCCCAATGAAGGAGTAAAGCTAAAATTTCTTAATAGGCCTCTCATTAACCACCTGTCAAAGGCTTGGACCAGCTTGCTTTGTGACTACAATCTACCCCTTGATTAGCATATTTTTATGGCTTAATAGAAAATTATGCAACAGACCTAATAAATTCATTAGTTGACATGCATCTCTTCCTTACTATACTTTTCTTCCTTAAGATCATGATTTCCCCTTGCTATCCTCTATGGTTCCTGAATTGTAGTTCCTGAATAGAATTCATAAACTTGATTTCCTGCACCATTCAGTACTAGACTTCCTCTATTCAATTAGGCATGTTTTATGGCTTCAAAGTAAACTTCATTAACACAAGAAATGATGTATGTGTATATAAGGTCTATCAAGATGACTAACACTTACTATATTTTATATTTCAAGACCTCTCTCCAATATTTTCACAAGCCTATCTCTTAGGTCTGTTACTAAACCTTGCATGATCCACTAGATCTTGTCATTTAAATTTGGAAACCTTTTCCATTTTGTTGTCTCAACTTCACTGGCACTACATGATCTCATGGTGGCTATCTTTTGAATATTTGATCATTTTTTACTTCACTCTTTCCTTTCAAAATTTTTACACCATTAGGGCTCTTTTGTACTTTTTTTCTTATCATCTTCTAACTTTCCCAACTTTGGTTATCATCCACAATATCCACTGAAATCCTTGTGAGACTAGGCTAGAAAGTTAAGCTTTGACAAAGATTTCCTATCAACTAAGGATTTGTATGCCCTATCTTTTAAAAATATCATCTCAAGCATCCTTCAACTGGGAAGAAAACCTTGAGAGCCAACCTCAAATGACTGTCACTACCTTTGAGAGGGTCTTCTTTCCTTATGAAAGTCTCATGCATATTTAAGAAGGTCACAGTCATTTTCATGAGGCATTGATCACAAAAATTGTCACAAATTCACAAAGATATCAAAAACAGTCATTGAAATTCTATCACAATCATAAATGATTGTCCTTGCTACCTTCTCATAGGTTGAAATCTAGTTCCTTTATTTGAAATATTGTGGTGCAAACATCAATGCGAAAGCCAATTCCTTTTATTTGAAATCCTGTGGTGTAAACATCAATACAAATATCATCTCCATCTTCATTTCAAAAATAGAGAACTCATCTTTATCATTGTCTCTTTGATGCTTCCCAAGGGAAAAAACATTTTCTCACTGCACTTCTTATGATAATAACTAGGTTTTGATAAAAACTCTCTTGTTGTCAACAAATAAGAATATTGGCACTAAAGAGACCAAACAATAGAGCAAGTGTTTTAACTTCAAACACTGTCAAATGACTAGAATGAAAATTTTACATGCATTAACTAGAAACAATCTTTTGAATATTGTAGGAGATCCTACTTTTCCTTTTCACCATGTAAGTCTCATACCAACTGTTGTATATGTAACCCTTAAAAATACATAACAACAAACCCCAAATAATGTGTACAATTTTAAAGAAAATGAATGTATCCTCTTAAAGTGATTGGGTTTTTATGAGCAAACAAACCTGGCACTTCCTTTCAGTGCAAAATGGCATGCACCTTTTGATGATCTTTTTAACATTTCACTACTTTATAGATGCAATGTAGGTATGATCTAAAATAGAGTGTTGGTCTTGCACCAGATCTAAAAAAACCCTAACATTTCTCCTTGATTTTCAACATAGATAAGCTTTACTTTTCTAAGGGAGACTAAATGTTTGGCGCCCAACAATAAATTCACAATTATTTCTAAAACACTGATAATATAATTAAGAAAAAGACATTGATGGTGATAAAAATATCAACATCTTTAGCAACCTCTCGGAGATGTTTGCTTGCTAAACATAGTGACCAACTACCTTAAACAATCCATTGGGCATAGAGAGTCATAAAAGAGCTTGATACATATTGAAATCAGACCTTGTATACTATTGTAGAACCTCAAAAGCAATGCCTGACACCTTCAACCCACCAAAGAAGACTCAAAACATGAATAAAACCAACTGACCAACTATGCGTCATCACTTGGAGGAATGATAAGACCCTTAAAACCTACGTGAAACAACACTTATTGGCTCAAAGAACCTAGTCTAACCTACCCTATCCTTCAACAAGGCTCACTCAAACAAAACCATTGACTGCTTTTGCAAAATAGCTACCCTTCCTTATCAACTTGTAATGTTTTTCATGTTCATGAACACCCCAAAAATGATGTAGCACAAGTAGAAACTCAATAAATAGCTGCAATGATTTTAGAAGAACATCTAGAAAAACATAAACATACTCACTTACCCTATGATTTTGACCATGTTTACTACTATTTTGGACTGGATAAGTGAGCTGAAATTGATCTTCAGTTACACCTTTTTATTCAGCTTCATTGTCATCAGTGACTTCATGCTTGGGTGCAAGCATGAATTGTGATGCTTTGTCGGCCTTCATTCTGGCTAATCTAATAGGACACTCTCTTGAAAGAACAAAATTTGAATTCCCGTTGTTGGCTTGATATTTATGCACTATTTATTTATCATCATGCAGATTAGAAAGATTTGATTCACGTTGTTCCAATGAAAACATGGATTCTTTCTCTTCTATTTTGTTTTTTTCATAAATTTTGGATTTTGAAAGTGCTAACTTGACATCAAGATTTGAACAAAAGTCTTCAATGATGCTAGAAAAATTTTCTTCATCAATTTCTAGCTCACTCTCCTCATGTGTATCAACATTCACACTCTTCTCATGCTTATTTTCATCCTCTATCTACTCCAAAACTTGTGAAGTCAGTGAAATTTGCATACTCTCTTCATCCTCGTCAACAAAAAAAGGAATTTCATCAAATAAGAGTGCCAAATTCGCATTTTCACTCCCTTTTTCTTGTTTTCTACTTTGCTACTCCTAAAAACCATGCTCTTCAACTTGATGTTCATGATTTTTCCCTTCTAAAGGTGTTGGCTTGACATCTAATTTTGCACAAAATATCTCTAAATCATCCCAAAATAAGTCTTCTTCAACCTCTTCCTTGATTTTTTGTGTAAGAGGATTGATTTTGACCTCATAGCAGCTTTGACTAGTAACCTTGTGTATACCAACTTCATCTCTATCTTGTAAAACATGGTTGTCTTCATTTTTCCTTTCATAAACCAGCATCTTTTCGAGCTCACTTCCATCTTCTATCTACTCCAAAACTTGTGAAGTCATTGAAATCTGTATGCTCTCTTCTTCTTGCTCAATGAAAGAAGGAAGTTTGTCAAATAAGAATGTCAAATCCTCATTTTTACCACCTCTTTCTTGTTGGCTATCTTGCTGCCCCAAATGATTTGTTGACATAGGCACGTTCTCTTCATCTTCAACAAAATATGGGAGTTCATGAAATGAGAAACTCAAATTTTCATTATCATCTCCTCTTTCAAGCTTTGTACCCTTCCATCCTAACTAACCATGCTCTTCATTCCCTTGCAAAAAAGTATGATTTTTCTTCTTCTACCTTGTGTGCAAGGATATCAACAACAAAATAACTGTCATTCTTCCCCAAAAACCTCCTCTTCTTTTTCACTAAACCAACTATCTTGGTAGACAATGGGGCTATCTTTACAAAGATGAATGGTGATGGGACAAGAAGGATGATTATAAAGGTCTTGTTGGGTTTGTTGAGGAAGTATACATTTTAGAGAAGGTTGTTCTTAAGAGATACTAGGCTCTTGCAAAGGATAAGGCCCCTAAAACTTGGAATTTCAAACTTAAAAGATTGACTTGAAGACTTAGAAGGCATACCTTGCTTGAAACTTCTAGGATTTCATATTTGGGAGGCTCTTCCTTCACATGTTGATCCAAAATGAAAGAGGTTGATTGGGCTTCTATCTTTTGTACTTAGGCAAGCAATAACATCATTTGCTCTTGTTTGGTTGTAATCTATTTTGTAAGAGACTCTTCATATTGCTCCCTTTGGTAATCCATCTCTTCTTGATAAGCCAACTCTTGTTGGAAGTCATACTTTTTATCTCCTTCAATTTCACTCATTTGCCTTTGAAAATCCAAGATTATGTCGCTGACGCTTATGCTATCAACATTTTGAGGCTAATTGTGAGGATAGCTATACTAGCTTGAATCTTCTTGGGAGTGACTTCAAGCATATGCAGGCTGCCATGAGGCTTGAGTAGGGGTGGGTGGGTGGCAAGCATGATAGGTATGTCGGTAACCTATTGTTAATGGATTATTTGATATAAAACCAACAACACATTCTACTTGGTATGGCTGATACTAAGTGGTATTAGTAAGTTTTTCATGAAATGGAGGGTGATGAAATATATCTCTATGAAATGAAGACATAATTTTGCATTCAAACAAGTTGAAAACTCATTGAACTATCATAAAATCAGAATTATTAAGATTGATTTTTGCAAGAGTTTGAGCACATACCAACACTTGGTCTTTCGAAAGCCACTAGAATAGAGTTGGAGTCACTAGATGTGTGAATATTTTACCTCCAGAGGTAGAAATTATTGATATACACATCAAATATCTGCAATGATAAGATGAGACTTAAACTGTGATTGCTCAAATGTTCCCACTGGGCATGCCAAAAACTATTATCACAAAATAGTGCACCCTTGCTGAGTTGCAAAACTCAGCCTATTAATGAAACATGAGTTCTTTCCATCATAGAAGACACTCCTATTTAAGCTAAAAATTAGGGTTCATTTAGGGTACAATTAGGGTTTTTAAGCCCATTCATTCATTTTTCACGCAACAAGGCTTGTTTTGGCCTATTTTTATCATCGTGATCCCGTTTTCGCCTCCCATTGGCTATTTTACATGCCTGAAACATTGTTGAATCTTTTTCACGAGCTTGACCCAAAATTGCAATTTTCACCCGATCTCTCAACAGGGCAATGTAACACCATAATTCCTTCCACTGGGGCAACAGTGTGGCATCCGACAAAATCACAATTTTTTTGAATTTTGATCTCAACAGTGTTATTCTTTGAACCAACGCAGCAAGCACCTTGCTTCAAAGAGGGGAAAAATGTAGAAACTTATAAAGTCATGATTGATACTATGCATTTGACTTTGATTAACTGGTAGTATTTCTTCCCAAATCACTTCAAACTAACCTAGCAATTAAATAATCTTTATTATTTAGTTAAATTCATCAAATTCTACTATTAATCAAATAATTAAATTTATTGGATTAATTCACCTTCTTCTGACTAATGTTTATAATATATAACTAAATAAATTATTTAATTAAATCCCCCTAAGTCCTCTCATTTGATTAAATAAATCCAATTATTTAAAATCAAATTTCATAAACCCCCTAACCCACTCAAGTTGATTAATTCTAAATTAATTAACTCTAAATCACTCTCTAATCATCATTACCCATTTCTCTAACTTTTAACTCCCCTAAAGTTAAATCAACCCATGGTCAACTAACCAGGTTGCACATGAAATTCATTTCTTTTAATTATCTAATTGCCTTATTTATCCTCACAATGGCATATTCCTAGGAATATTCCTCCCAACCACCCCCTCATTCAATTTCCCTCTAAAAGGCTCATACACACCCATAAATACTTCTTACAAATGCATGTACTCCCTCTTACATGTCATATTGTCTCTTACAAGGGCATTAACCTATCTTACATCCTCACCTGCATTCTCTTACACCCTCGACCATATTCATTCAATTCTCTTATATCCTCTTAACTATGCACACTCCCCAAAATGTGCTCCACCTCCATCCATTAGCCTTGTGACAAGTGTCACATTCCTATTGGCTCTCATTTTAATCCCCAATTCACCAATTTCACTCTTTCTTCAACTCTTCACTCCTATAAGTAGAATCCTCTTCTACTTTAAATGGTATCCACAATCTCGTGCAAGTTTATTATAGGCATTTGTCACTCATTTTCATCACATTTTAGCTAGTTTTTATCATCATTTGGAGTCAATCACATGCACTTTGAATCATCTACAATCTTGAAGCTTATCAAAGGGATTGGGAAGGGCTACTTTCCACATCAAAGGAGCACTAATCCCCCTATGGGATGGAGGTTTGATCAACTTAGATGAGTTTACATGCTTTTATCTTGTGTTATTTCATGTTTTATTCATGTTTTCTTATCTTTTTTTGATTGAGAATCTCATAGGGAATGTTTTTTTTTGGTTTCTAACATGACTAACCTTATTTGTTTGTCTCTTGTTAGCTACTTGTAGATTAGGAATTCTCAAAAATAGCCTCAAAACATTTCAAAATACCAAAAAATTTCAAAAAACCCAAAATCACCCATCCCATCTCAACGTTCACCCACAATAAACATCCACTCATAATAAATCAATCATCATCTCCAACCTTTGGCAAAAAAAATGAAAACAAGTATAGCAAACTGGAAAGTGTAAACTCAAATGTCAAGGTCTTAAGTCTAGGTCAATAAGTAAACAAGTTGGTCAACTCTTGGTATCACTAGCCCATCATCCTGTTAGTAGCAAAATCATCGGATAGCATCATGTCCTAGGATATATCTTTCCTACAATGGACATCAACATCAGACATCACCCTAATTTAGTATTGGCTAGAGGTATGAAGAACATTAGCTTGTTTGTTCACTTGATCTTTTCTTATGATTTATCTTATTGAACCTAGTCCCGTGACCTCTTGATGATGTCTATCTAAAAGATTTAGAGAGAAAGGACTGGGCATTGATCATTATATTTTGTCTGTTGTGCTCTTTGGATGTTCTTGTAATATAACTTGGTGAATACTTTCTTTGGTAGGTTTGTATGGAAGAAGTTTTGAACACCTTGTTGACTATTACATTGTTAGGTTATGCCTTTCCACATTATGGTCTAAGATGTTTAAAACTTCTAAAATACATCCTAGTAAGGTTTACATATGTTAGGTGTGAACAAGAATACTCCTATTTGTTTTATGAGTCAAATTTCATCGCACTAGTGTCACGACCCATATTTTCAATAAGAAATTTATAATTCAATAATACTATTTTGATGCATTAGTATCTAATTTAATGATGATTATATTGCTCAATTAGTTCGTAGGAAAATAAAAGTATGATGAAATAAAATAATTAATTATAATTTAACTAGAGATTTTATTTATTCCAAATAAATGTTAATGCTTAGTAATTTAGAATAAATATTTTATTCTCAATTGAAGGATATTTCATTATTATTATAAATATTTAATTTGCAAAATAGATGATAATTATTTATTGTTTATTAAAGGTAATATTTCTTTTACAATTTGAAAATGGTATTTCCCTACCATTTACTATGGATAATTACCTAGTTGCAACAAAAATAGATTTCTTTATTAAAGGTAAACATCGTGCATAAATATAAATATATATATATATATAATTTTATATTCAAGATTCGGTTATTGAGAATGGGAGAAGAAATCTTTAAAAGAGGAAGAAAATATAACGAAAAGGGACAATTTTTGTTTCCATAAAATTTCTTGATTTTCTTTGCAAAAGATAACTGAAAAATGGCTTCTGGGAAGAGGGTTTCTGAAGTACAGTAAACTAAAAACAGTGGAAAGAAGAGAAATTAATGCAAGGGAAAAAGTGTAAGATTCTTCTACAGGAGATTTCCAACAATCAAAAACAGGAAAGAGGAACTAAAAGAGGAAATTCATTAGGAAAGCGTTTTCTAGGTTTTTAAATCCTCTTTACAAAGTATTTTAATTTTCAAATATGAGAATGGATGAATTGCCTGTGGAAAGATTTGATCCTCTTTTGAAAACTTTTTTTTAAATCAATGCAAAGTTAGTTAAGTGTTCTATTATCCTATTATTGTATGAGATTTAGCCTCATGACTATGCAAATCTGTATTTTATCTGTTCTTCTAAATAAAACTATATATATTTATATAAATACATATATATATATACATATATAGCATTATGTACATTTATACCCTACTGTTGTGAAAAACAAAATTTGAATTGAATTTTTAACCCAGACTATAATAATATTATAATTTTTCACATTTCTTTTGGACGGATAAAAAAAAAATCTAGAATGTAAATCTTGATATCATTGTTTTTGTTGAAGAGGTAAATGATTTTGACTGCTCTAAGCCCGAAATCACCCTCTTTAATTTTCTATGCCTCACCTTATGCATCCCTACTTGGCGAGACTCCTTTGCTTTGTATAACAAGGGGTGGCAGCTAGTATTGTGAGCTTTAAGGCTCCTCACAGGCTGGGCGGCCCTCGTAGGTTGGATGTCCCCTCCAAATCTAATGCCATATCCCAACAACTATACTCCTTTTTCCTCCTAAATACAATGTTTCCTCTCACATATGCTCCGGCTAGTAAGCTATAAGCTATGGTTCCATAAAACAATCACCACAAACTATTCACCTTGCAAATACCTCTTAATTATAGGTTTTTGTATTTAATCACTGTGGAATTTATATAATTACAATATATGCATATAGGTTTGTGTATTTATCACTGTGGAATTTAAATAAATAAATATATACTTGGTTGTAGAAATTGAATGGAGTATGTTTGGTTGTAGCTGAAAAATATGTTTGGTTGTAGATGAATATTCATTTTCGCTTTATTTCGTTGGGGTCCCTATTGTTTAAACTCTGAATCAAATTAATTGTAAGGGAAATTGGTTTTGTTTTAGGAACTTTAAATTCAATGTATTGGGAAAGCTTGATTTTCCCAATACTTTAACTTTACAAGTCTGCCAACTCTTCATTGTGTATGCCAGTCAATTCTTTTCTATATTTGAATAGCAGTTAGTATATACATACGGATAAATATATTTATTGTGTAATTGTGTTGGAACATTAAAATATGCTATGAACTATTTGGCTGTGGATATATATATATATATAATTTCGTAGTAATTGTGAATTTTTGGAAAGTGTATATACATACACATGTATATATATACATATTCAATTTTGATTAGATATATGAATCCAATAAAATGTAAATGTTGTTGCTATAATAATATTTCTGAAATGAAATTCTTCAGTTAGAATATAAAATTTTGTATATCTAATCATATATATATATATAGATAGATAGATAGATAGATAGATAGATAGATAGATAGATAGATATTTATACACACATATATAAATATATCAAAATGAATACAAATACAAATTAAATGAGAGCAAGTGTTAAAATTTGAAAAGAGTAGACATCAAAATCTGATTGGAGTGATCAATATTTTGGTTAAAATTGACTTATTGCAGTATTAGAATTATTTGTTTATGAATATTTGTATAAATATAAATACACATACGTGTATTGGTGAATTTTTCTTTAAAAACTATATAACTCCACTATTTTAAACTAAATCATTTCAATTAGAAATGGCACATTGACTACCTTGAATACAAGAATACATTTGTTTATAATTTATTTATTTATTTATTTAATTATGCATTACGTGAATTGGGTAAGTTTTGCTCATTAAAAGTGTACATTTTTGCTTGGAAGTACTTCTTACAAATGTCATACAAATGTTTTTTTTTTTTTAGATTAAATCATATAATTTAGAAATAGCTTATTGGATACTTGAAAGACAAATAGGAAGATGCACATTTGCATTTAATTATTTATATCCATTGGAATGTTAAGAGGAATGATTAAACCAAGTCGAAAGTGAAATATAGAAACCTGAAGTAGAATTAATTGCTTGTTGATGAACATTTCTCTTATGAATGTGGAATTTGTGACCTTTTATACCACTGGATCTATGTTTATAGAATTAGTTTGAAATTCACCCATGCATATTATGTATTGTGAATCAATTGAGATTTTTTGTAAAAAGATAGATAAATATTGGATCACACTTTACATATTAGAGTTTGGCATCAATGTTGGCACTCCTCTCCTACATCATGGGTTATCATAGAATATCTCACTTAGCTGATATTGAGATTTATTTGCGTAGAAAGTATGTATATATATATATATAAATGTATTCACTAGCTTATATGTGTATTCTCCATATCTTCTTAACTATTTACAGTTATATTTTCTTATTGTTGAGCTTTCTATGAATCATTGAGTTTGGAGCTAAACAATCTGATTATAATTGCATAGGCATGTGTACATTCTAGCAGAACTAGGATTACTTTCATGATGCTTTACATGAGTGGTTATTTTTTTCAGTGTACTTGTGTGATATTTGAGAGGTCATTGGAGGTAAAATTGTCTTATTAGAAAATGCTTGGGGCGATTCACGATAGTGTTGGCTTTACCTTAAATTATTATGCAAGGATGATGCATTGGTGGAACTTGAGAATATTACTTGTAGATTTATGTGACTTGTAAAGGAACTTCAACATGTTCCTTGTGATATTGAAATATGTAATGAATGGTCATGTCAATGAGATAGTATGATTGTTGTCATGAGGCATGTTGTAACCATTGAAACCTTGTAGCCAATAAGGCTCTTCTAGTGAGGCATTTCATTAAGCTAGTGAGGCACTTTTACGAGTGATTTTTCATCCCTACGGGGGTTTTCCACTCATGAAATCTTTGTGTTATGGTACTTTTGTGGATACATTTATGATCTTGATGTTTTCTTAATTTGCAGTACAGTATTTGAATTTGCATGCATTGCTAATGTGAAAAATATTGTGTAAGCCTATAAGGCTATATCTTACAATGGTATATAACCTAGTTGATATACCTTGATTCTTTGACATATGTTATTCCATTTAAATATAGTGATAAAAGTAATTTAATTATTCTTCCTTTCCGCACCTTTTTATAATTGTAAAGTAATTTTGGAAATTAAGGGTTAAATTTTGGGAAGTGATTTTTTCCGAACGTTACAACTAGATACCATGCCATCCTAGTTGTATATACCTTGATGCATCGTATCTATGTGTGTTATCAAACATAAGGAAGTTATGCCCTTTACATCCCCAATCCCTGGATAAGCAATACATCATCATCACTCATCATCATATCTAATAAAGTCTCAATGACTCATAGGCTTGTTGGACGTCTCCAACTTCTTGAAATCAAGGGTTGACCCCTCTCATTCTTCTATCTTCTCCTCGTACTAACACGGTATCATGACATTCAACAAAAATCTATCTACATCCATCCTGCATCCACCAACCGCCAGCATCCAGCGTACTCATACATATCATCATAATAAGAAACATCATCCATTGATTGCATCATCTAAGTTGTTTAGGATAATATAGATTTGTTATTTTAAGCATCTTAATCCATCTCAATTAGCATTTGCATCATCATTTAAGTGTTTATGATCCAAGTTGATACTTTTCACCAAAAATCAAAGTGTCTCAATTGCTCCAAAAATCATCACCATGCCAAAGTTCTCAGAAATAAAAACCCAACGCAACTTGAACGGAGCCAAAAGGAGCTCGTATACTCAAGATACGCTCAGTCAAAGTTTGGTCAAATTGGGTATAGAGGCCAGCCAGAAAGGTGAAATTTTTTATTATCTTAAAAATGGTCAAAAACAACATCATTTCAAAGATCTTGTCACCACAATTTCAGCGCCATTCATTTCATGTCAAACAGAGTCTGTATGAGTGAGATACAGTTGGTCAAAGTTTGTGAGAAAAATGGGTTGACTTGATGACGTCAACAAAAGTACAATCAACATTGACGCTGATGTGGCTCCCCAAGTCAGCAACGAATCAGAGTTTGTTCCATTTTAAAATAAAGGTGGTTGGGGTGGGGGTCAAACCTATGACCACCCAACCCCTAGAAATCCTCCTAGCCAATATATCATGTGGCTTCCTTCAAAATACATCAGGCTGCATTTCTATTTGAAGAGTAACCAACAATATAGTGGGGAGGTGGCAGTTTGAACCGCCAACCTTCCCACCGCAAATATCTCCTCATACCAGTGGACCCCCACGTATTTCAGCATTTGATATAGCCAATAATTGTATAAGGATAAAGATAACAGGGATAAGATCAATATTGGAGGGCTTAGACCAAGCCCGAGCCCCCCAAAATAAAATATAAAACCTAAACTTAACCTGACAAGAATAAGGGTAAATAAAAACTCGTAAACCCTTATTAGGGAATGAAATAATATTTTAAAGGCTCAATTATTATGAGCCAAAGGTTTTATAAGGGGGGACAATTTTTAAATTTTATTTGAAGGGTTAAGTTATTTTTAAGGGGATTTTTAAATGATTTAATCATGTATAAAGGGGAGATTTGAAGATTTACTATGTAAAAGAGGGAAATTGGGAAAGATTTTTACTTGAATAGGGGGATAGGTTATGATTTATAAATCTTATGGTTTTTAACCATATTAAGAGAATTTTATGTTTAAAAGGGGGTGAGAGTTAGGAGTTTTAGTATCTAGGTGATGAGTAAGGAGGGAATGATTTGAAGGCTTTTGTATCCATTTCTATGCAATGAGGGAATATGTTGTCGTTGTGCTGGAAGGAAATGGATTTATAAAGCAGTTGAAGCCTTTGTAATCCTATTTTTGGAGCATAATAGGATTGATCACTCTGTTGGAGAGGGGCTCGGAGACAGCCTATTCGGCGAACTCCATTATCAACTTGTGTTCTATCTTCTTTCTCTTTTCTCTCTTCATTCTACTTGTCACATTTCTTATGCTTTATTAATTTAAGCATTTCAGTTATGTTAATTCATTTTTAAAGCTTTGAATTAATCGTTGTAAGCCTTAAGCATTCATTAAGCAATTTTCATAGATCCTAATTCAAATCAGGTTTGGTATCAGAGCTTTATGTGACTAGTATTTCAGAGTTGGATGCTAATGTGATCTAGGAAACAATGAGGTGAAGGCATGCTTGAAGAATACAATCTTGAGATTAGAAAACGAAGAACTTTGCCAAAGATGGAAGAAACTAAAGCTGGGAAAAGTACTAAGCTTGATGAAAAGTCTTTTTAGTGAGCCTTTCTTGACATGAAGGCTATGGTGGAAGAGCTTTATGTGGAAAAGAAGAAGCATGAAAAGGGAGATTCTTCGAAGCGAGAAAAATAGGAAGATTGGAAGGACAAAGAGAAAAAAACTCTAGAAACTCCATCTCCTCCATCTCCTCCATCTTCTCCATCTTCCCCTTCTTCTCCTTCTTCTACTTCTATTAATCCTTTCAAGAGAAAATCTAAGCCTATTATTAAACTGGATGTAAAATTTGAATTACCTAAGTATTGTGGGGAGTTAAATTCCTAAAAGTTAGATGATTGGGTCCATCAGGTAGAAGTGTATTGTAGGATTCAAGGCCTAGTAGAAGATGCTTCTAGGATCCAATTACCTACTCTCTGGTTGGGAGGTACAACTCTCACCTGGTGGGAGAGTAGGACTCAAGAAGAAATTGCTCGCCATGGTAATGTCAGTATGACTTGGATGGAATTTGTTGTTGCCCTTAAAAATCAATTTTACCCTTTAGGTTATATGTAGCAATTAACAATGAATTGGAAAACCTTTAAGCAAGGTAAGGGTCAGTTTGTCCAAGATTACACCCATGATTTTAGAAAATGGGCTATTTCTTTAAATGTTCCATTGTATACTCAGGATACACTACTTAAGTACATAGGTGGTTTTCATTCTTACCTAATACATACTATTCTAATGTCGAGTCCTAATAATCTAGACAAAGTATCTGTCCAAGCCACTCATTTAGAGTCAAGGGGTAAGAACACTTTTAGTGATAATTTCTCAAAGAAACCATCTAAGTCTGAGAGTAAGCCTAAGGGTAAAGACAAAGACAAAGGAAAAGGGAAGAAGACAACTATACTTAAGAAAGAGGGTGATAAGCCCACATGCTCCCATTGCAAGAAAGAGGGGCATGATGATTCGAAGTGTTGGAAGCTACATCTAGAGTTAAGGCTGAAAAGATATGGAGGTAATAAAGGCAAGCAAAATATTGTTGTGGTGATTCAACAAGATCTTGGATCTAACTCCGAAGATGAAACAAAAATTATTGTTGTCAGGATCCAAGGTAAAGTAAAAGGTATAACTCTCTCTTCTGATGCAAATGCAAGTACAAGTAAAGTACCTTCTCCTAAAGCTGATAAACAACAGTATGAACTGTTTCACATTCGAGTTGTAACTAAGCACACCAAGATTGACACATTGTTTGATATGGGTTCTCAAGTCAACTTAATATTTGAAGAGGTTGTAAAGAAACTTAATTTAGCTACAACACCTCATCCAAAGCCATATCCGCTTGGATGGGTTTGCAATGATGCTCAACTGCAGGTAATGAAACAATGTAAATTGAGATTTTCTATCACTGCAAACTTTGTTGATGAGGTAGAGGTACACGTAGTTCCTTTGGATATTTGTGGGCTTGTATTAGGGATTCCTTATCTGTATGACAGAAAACCAATCTATTATAGGGGGGAGAATAAGTATCATCTTTTTAAGGATGGGATAGAATATATTGTACGTGCACACAAAGTTAAGACTAATATTGCACTAGTCAATGTTGGTTGAATGAAAACGTTGGTCAATTCTAGTAAGAACTTTGTATTAATGCTTGTAAGACCCAAAGAGGATGAAAAATCTAAAGCATTTAAAAGGTGTGATCCAAAGTGTAAAAATGAGATGGTCAAAATAGCTTCCGCATATGATGACTTATTTCAGGAGCCGGAGGGATTGCCACCTAAAAGGGAGATACAACATGAAATCCAGTTGCAACAGGATGTGCCTCTTCCAAACATCAACATGTACCATTTATGAGTTTTGTAGAATGGGGAAATCAAAAATCAAGTTTAGGAGTTGGTTGAAAAAGGAGTAAATCGTCCCAGTACATCTCCTTGTGGTTCTCCAATTGTGTTGGTTCCAAAGAAGGATGGGACTTGGAGAATGTGCATTAATTATTGATCCCTGAACAAGATAACGGTAAAGAACAACTATCGTCTTCCCTAAATAGATAATTTACTTGATCAATTAAAACATGAAATTTATTTCACTAAGTCATACTTGTGTAGCGGATATCATCAAATAAGAATTGCATAAGACGACATTTGGAAAATTGCATTCAAGAAAAAATAGGGATTGTTTGAGTGGTTGGTCATGCCCTTTAGGCTATGTAATGCACCAGATACCTTTATGAGAGTCATGAATGATGTTTTTCATCCCTTTATTGATGATTTTGTCATAGTCTATTTAGATGATATTCTTGTATTCAATCAAACTTGGGAAGATCATGTAATTAATGTAAAAAAAATTGATGTATTGAGAAAAGAAAAACTCTTTGTAAATATGTCTAAATGTGAATTCACTAAGACATCCTTAGTGTACTTAGGTTATGTCATGGGTGGTGGTCAATTGAAAGTAGACCCTGTGAAGGTCAAAGTTATTGTAAAATGGCCTAAGCCAAGTACAATCATAGAAGTCAGAAGTTTTTTAGGTGTAGTTTAGTACTAGAGGAAGTTCATTGCAAACTTCTCCTACATTGCATCACCATTGCACACATTGACCAATACGAAGATAACTTACCAATGGGGAGGTCCACAGCAAAATGACTTCAACACTTTGAAGGAAAAGTTGAGCACAGCACCAGTTTTGGCTTTACCAAATTTATAACAACCATTCGAGATCAAGACAGATGCAAGTGGGTTTTCCATGGGAGTAGTGTTAATGCAAGGAGGTAAACCAATCTGCTATCACTCTGAAACCTTTTCAGGAGAAGTAACTATCCTACTTATGATAAGGAACTTTATGCATTAGTTCAGAGTGTTAAAAAATGGAAACACTACTTAATGGGGAAAGAAACTATAATCCACACTGATCACCAGCCACTTCAGTATTTGCACTCACAATACAAGCTGCAACAAAGTAGGCACTTTAGGTGGATGGGTTTTCTTCAATAGTTTCATTTGGTAATTAAGTATAAGAAAGGTTCCCATAACAAAGTAGTAGATATGTTGTCTAGGCCTCCTGTTATGAATGCTTTGATTATCCTTAAAGGTAGTTCCATGGTACATGAAATTTTTCAAGAATAGTATACTAACGATGAAGACTTTAAGGAAATTTATTCAGCTCTTATTGTAGGAAAACATGTAGAAGAGAAAGATTACTATGTGTAGGATAATTTTTTGTATCATTTAGGAAAGTTATGTATTCCAAAAGGTGAGCAGGCACAGGTAATTAGACAAGCACACACATCATTGATTGCAGGACACTTTGGGGTAAGCCAAATAATGACTCAATTGCAGAAATTATTGGCCTCGTATGCAAGAAACTATATCTAATTACATTAGAGGTTGTGTAATGTGTGCAACAAGTAAACCTAGCAATAGGAAATTAGGGTTGTACACACCTCTACCTGTTCCATCCCATCCATGGGTAAGTGTTTCAATGGATTTTTGGGGGTGGCTACCAATGTCTAGGAAGGGACATGATTATTTGCTTGTAGTAGTTGATCGGTTCAACAAAATGTGTATTTTAATGCCTTGTAAAAAATAGGTCACTATTGAACTGACAACTAATATGTACTTTCAATTTGTATGGGTTCATTTTGGGTTACCTACTTCTATTGTATCGGATTGAGATTCTCAATTCTTGGGGGAATTTTGGTTATCATTTTGGGAACTCATGGACACTAAACTAAAGAAAATTACAACCTTCCATCCGTAGACCAATGGATAGAAAAAGGTAGTGAATAGGACAGTTGTGCATCTTCTATGAGGCTACTGTAGTAAACATCCTAATCTGTGGGATGAAAATATTCACTATGTACAACATGCATACGACCATGCAGCACACTCTTCTACAAAAAGATCTCCTTTCGAGACTTGTTTTGGTTATCTTCCAAAAACACTAATGGAATTTTCTTTTGGGAAGGATGATTTTGAAGATGGATTCCATGATGCAGAGAAGGCTTTGAAGTTCATGCAAAAATTCCAAGCAATTCATCAAGCAATCGAAGCATAGTTGGAGAAGAGCCAAGCCAAATACAAGGCTCGGCATGATAAGCATCGTATCGATCATCATTTCTAAGTTGGGGACAAATTTTGGTTACATATCAATAGGGACAGAATGCAAGGCGAAGGAAGGAAGCTCAAGCCGATTCGGTATGGTCCCTTTGAGATCTTGGAAAATATTGGTACCAATGCCTTCCACCTTAATCTTCCTCCATACATGCACATCTATTCAGTTGTCAATGTTGAGAATATAAAGTTGTAGGAGCCTCTAATGATACTAGATGAAGACACAAACATTCAGGTTCCATTACTTGATGATCTTTCACCCAAGTATATGTTAGAGTTTCCAGAGGATGTCATCCTCAACAAGAATGTTAGGACTTCACGAAGAGGAGTTGTTGAATACCTCAAAGTGGGATTGAAGGGGATGAATCCAAGCACGGAAAAATGGATGGAGATTGGTAAAGTGAGGGAACTTTAACCTCACTTACTTTCTGAGTAATCAAGCTTTCAAAGGTCTAAAAGCTCTCCAGTGGGGAGGACTGATCCAAGTGGATACTTTTCACCAAAAAATGAAGTGTCTCAATTGCTCCAGAAATCATCACCATGTCAGAGTTCTCAAAAATACAAACATAATGAATGGAGCCAAAAGGAGCTCGTATACTCGAGATACGCTTAGTTAAAGTTTGGTCAAATCGGGTACAGAAGCTAGCCAGAAAGGCAAAAAAAATGATCTTCTAAAAAATGGTCAAAAACAACATCATGTCGAAGAGCTCGTCACCACGATTCTGATTCCATTCATTTCATGTCAAACAGATTTCGTAAGAGTGAGATACAGTTGGTCAAAGTTTGTGAGAGAAATGGGTTGACTTGATGATGTCAGCAAAATATAGTCAGCATTCACACTGATGTGGCACCCCAGGGTAGCAACGAATCAGAGTTTGTTCCATTTTAAAATAAAGGTGGTTGGGGTGGGGGTCAAACCCGTGACCACCCAACCCCTAGAAATCCTCGTAGCCAATATATCACACGGCTTCCTTCAAAATACATTGGGCTGCATTTCTATTTGAAGAGTAACCAACAATATAGTGGGGAGGTGGCGGCTTGAACCACCAACCTTCCCACCATGAATATCTCCTCATACTGGTGGACCCTAGCATATTTTGGTGTTTGATATAGCCAATAATTGTATAAGGATAAAGATAACGGGGATAAGATCAATATTGGAGGGCTCAAACCAAGTCCAAGCCCCCCAAAATAAAATCTAAAATCTAAACTTAACCTAACATGAATAAGGGTAAATAAAAACCCATAAACCCTTATTAGGGAATGAAATAATATTTTAAAGGCTCAATTATTATGAGCCAAAGGTTTTATAAGGGAGAGTGGTTTTTAAATTTTATTTGAAGGGTTAAGTTATTTTTAAGGGGATTTTTAAATGATTTTATCATGTAAAAAGGGGAGATTTGAAGATTTACTATGTAAAAGAGGGAAATTGGGAAAGATTTTTACCTGAATAGGGGGATAGGTTATGATTTGTAAATCTTATGGTTTTTAACCATATTGAGAGAATTTTATGTATAAAAGGGGGTGAGAGTTAGGAGTTTTGGTATCTAGGTGATGAGTAAGGAGGGAATGATCTGAAGACTTTTTATCCATTTATGTGCAACGAGGGATTATGTTGCTGTTGTGCTGGAAGGAGATGGATTTGTAAAGTAGTTGAAGCCTTTGTAATCCTATTTTTGGAGCATAATAGGATCATTCACTCTATTGGATAGGGGCCTGAAGACGTAGCCTATTCAACAAACTTCGTTATCAACTTGTGTTTTGTCTTCTTTCTCTTTTCTCTTTCATGCTCCCCATCACATTTCTTATGCTTTTTTCATTTAAGCATTTCAATTATGTTAATTCATTTTTAAAGCTTTCAATTGATCATTGTAACCCTTAAGCATTCATTAAGCAATTTTCATAGATCCTAATTCATATCAGTTTAGCATAATATAGATTTGTTATTCTGAGCATCTTAAAATCATCACATCTTGCATTATCATCACAATCCATACATCACATATATCAAAATGCATCCATACATCTTACATCATCATACACCATATGGAAGAGATACTGAAAATTAAAATTAAAACATACATCACAGGAGCATCCATGTCATACATCCATAGCATTGTAACACATCATAAAACATAAAAACACCATAGCATATCACATCAACATAAATAAAAAGAGTGCATCCATACATCCATAACGTAGGAAATAAAATAACATCATATCATATAAATTGGAGTCATCTCATATATATCAAAACAGGCAAATTTCATGATACAATCAGAATTAGTTGTGTAATATCATCATAAAGAATATACAAGAGACTAATCAAAACTCAACCAATGAACGTATAAACATCATATAATCAAGTTGTACATCCAAAAAATTTCTAAGCAATATCAATATCCAGAGCTCCCCTCGCTTTGTCCATCACTGTTGTGACTCCCCTAGCTCTGGTGATGTGACCATGATGGCTACCCACCTGATGGTCCTCCGCAAGACCTGCTCGGTGCCACCTAAATGATATGAGAGAAATTTGGATCTCGCCAATCCTGTGGACATGCCTAATAGTAACACGTCCTATAATATGCAGCCTCCTACATGGCTAACCCATACATCTGCACAAGGACCATCAATTGCTCTTGTGCCTATTGTGCAGTGGCCTCCAACTACTATCGATGCCTTATCTCCTGTGCTAGGGAAAGGTCTAAATCCTACCTCATCTGAGACTCTTGTGCCACCTCCTACATAGCATGATCCCTCTCCTAGGTCAGTGCCTGAATCTATACTACAACCTACTATAACTATCATGTCAAGAGCTGAACCTATGCCTACAGGGCTGCTATCTATGTGCCCCATGGATCGGGACCCGGTGTTGGCTACTATGAAGGCTATTGTGGTGCCCTCTAATCTATCAGTTGTACCAGGGGCACATGTCCATCATGCACATCATGCTCATCCTGCCCATCAAGTGGTTGTTGTTGTGGAACCTGGTCGATCTAAGGCCCCCTCACCTATCCCTTACCTATTGTAGGAACTATTGGCAGTGTCAATATGATTGGGTCATGAATCTCCAATAGGAATCATATGCATGTGTCCTCCTTGCATCCTAGGGACCATCAAAGTAAACCCACGATTACATCACTAGCTACCTGAACTCATTGATCACCACCTAGGGCCAAATCCGCTGCCCCTAAGCGTCTCCCATGCTCTCCTAGCAAATATGGCTCTATAGCCATCATCGGGTGCATCTTGCAACTCTCCAAACTAATGGGAAACTCTATTGTGGAGGTACCACTCTATCATATGATGCTCCTACCCCTACATGTACCTGGTTTGGCGGTAGTAAAATAAATGCTCGTCATCATCATGCCATCTATGATAATGGATTGAGGGCCTCCGCTGGAAATTTTTTATCTCATCAATGACCCACCTCTAGTGCAAGATGCTAGTGATGCTTGTGTAATGAAGGGTAGTCCTCCTCCCATACCTATAAACTATGATATCATTACGATCTATCTATACATCTGCAACAGTAGGCCTCAACACCGCTATGTGCTCATAGGTCTAGACGTGGAGTAATGTCACACTAGCCCTAATGTTGCGGGCCCCCAAGTATGCCACTCGGTGCATGTCATGATATAAGAAGGCAAGAACAACTGGCCCCCATGCATAAATAGTCATCTCCTCCATCATTTGGGACCAGACTATGCCCCATCCCTCACTCCATCCTCTCACTCGTCTGTTAGGAATGAGAACTCTCAAAATCAACACACCAACAAATAAGGTCAAATCTAGGGCAATCCCCTCATACTAATCAAGGTCAATCTTCCCACTATCTGTGATATACTCACCAAATTTGAGCACCTAGAACATGGCATCGCCACTAGCCTCAACATCATAAATAATCTATTCACCATGTATGGGGATCTGTAAGATCTGTCATATGTCCTCCAAAGTAATTGCAGCCTCTCTAGTCAGTAGATGGAATGACGATGTCTCACTCCTCCATCACTCCACAAGCGTTTTCATCATGGCTAGGTGCGTACATATTGCAAACATCTACACCATGTGACCAAATCCAATTGCACCTAGGAAAAATAATGCATTTTCTGTCAAAAGCCTTGCTCAGCGCAGGATACAGTCTTTGTGCTCCTTCGATTGGAGTAGACAAAGGACCTCCTGAATTCAAAATTCCCACGACATACAATTTTATCAACCCAACACAATTTTGAAAATTAAAAAAACCCTAAAAAGCAAAGGAGAGCTGACATTTCCAAGGGCAACACTCTGCATTTTTGCAAAATTGATGTTATAATCATAGGCCGCACCCTATCACAAAGGTGGATCAGTATCTTGGGGTGACACTCTAACCTCCTGAGCTCATGTGGTGCTTCATTGCAAAGATGAATCAAAATTTTCCCGTGGCCCTCTACCCCTCCTAGGTCATGCGACGCTCTATCACAAAGGTGGGTCGACATTACATGTGTGACCCTAAATCCTAACTACACCACATAGCAATATACAATAAAGGCGGTGCTCCATGGACAAAAGCAACACCGACAGACCCATATGCAACGCCCTAGAGAGCCACTTTTGGCTAACCTATTTGAACCCTAATAAATGCACTTAAAATGTGAAAAAAGAGAAATTTTTTGGGTTGTGTATCGGGCGTCCTACATTTGGAGGCCACTGAAACTCTCAAACATGCTCCATCCGATGTTTGGGAAGTGCATGAGTAGCCATTTTGTCAACACCTTAGAGCAAAATGGCAAGAATCTAGAAATCAAAAGGGCACAAATGAATTGAAAATGAACCTAACCATCCTATTTAAGCTAAGAATTAGGGTTTTTTAGGGTACAATTAGGGTTTTTGAGCCTATTCACCCATTTTTCACACGAGGCCTATTTTGGCCTATTTTTATCATCATGAGCCTGTTTTCGCATCTTGTAGGCTATTTTCTGTGCCTGAAACATTGTTGAATCTTTTTCATGAGCTCAACCCAAAATTGCAATTTTTGCCCAATCTCTCGAGGGGGAAGTGTAGCAACATAATTCCTTCCACTGGGGCAACAGTGGGGCATCCGAAAAAAATAAAAATAAAATGAATTTTGGTCTCGGCAGTGTTATTTGAACCAACACAGTAGGTACCTTGCTTCAAAGAGGGACAAAATGTAGATGCTTAAAAAGTCTTGATTGATACTATGCATCTAATTCTAATTAACTAAAAGTATTTCTTCCCAAATCACTTCAAACTAACCAAGAAATTAAATAATCTTTATTATTTAGTTAAATTCATCAACTTCTACTATTAATCAAATAATTAACTTTATTAGATTAATTCACCTTCTTCTGACTAATGTTTATCCTATTTAATTAAATCAAATAATTTAATTAAGTCCCCCTAAGTCCTCTAATTTGATTAAATAAATCCAATTATTTCAAATTAAATGTCATAAATCCCCTAACCCACTCAAGTTGATTAATTATGAATTAATTAACTCTAAATCACTCTCTAATCATCATTACGCATTTCTCTAGCTTATAACTCCCCTAAAGTTAAATCAACTCATGGTCAACTAACCAGGTTGTACATGAAATTCATTTCTTTTAATTATCTAATTACCTTATTTATCCTCACAATGGTATATTCCTAGGAATATTCCTCCCAACCACCCCCTCATTCGATTTCCCTTTGAAAGGCTCTTACACACCCATAAATACTTCTTACAAAGGTATGTACTCCCTCTTACATGTCATCTTGTCTCTTACAAGGGCATTAACCTCTTTTACATCCTCACCCACATTCTCTTACACCCTCAATCATATTCATTCAATTCTCTTAAATCCTCTTAACTCTGTACACTCCCCAAAATGTGCTCCACCTCCATCCATTAGCCTTGTGACAAGTGTCACATTCCTATCAGCTCTCATTTTAATCCCCCATTCACCAATTTTACTCTTTCTTCAACCCTTCACTCCTATAAGTAGAAGTCTCTTCTACTTTAAATGGTATCCATAATCTCGTGCAAGTTTATTATAGGCATTTTTCACTCATTTTCATCACATCTTAGCTAGTTTTTATCATCATTTGGAGTAAATCACATGCAATTGGAATCATCTACAATCTTGAAGCTTATCAAAGGGATTGGGAAAGGGCTACTTTCCACATCAAAGGAGCACCAATCCCTCTATGGGATGGAGGTTTGATCAACTTAGATGAGTTTGCATGCTTTTATCTTGTGTTATTTCATGTTTTATTCATGTTTTCTTGTCCTTTTTTATTGAGAATCTCATAGCAAATACTTTTTTTGGGTTTCTAACATGACTAACCTTATTTTTTTGTCTCTTGTTAGCTAATCGTGGATTAGGCATTCTCAAAAACAACCTCAAAACATTTCAAAATACCAAAAACATTCAAAAAACACAAAATCACCCATCTCGTCTCAACGTTCACCCACAATAAAGATACACTCATATTAAATCAATCATCATCTCCAACCTTTGGAAAAAAAAATGGAAACAAGTATAACAAACTGGAATTTGTAAACTCAAATGTCAAGGTCTTAAGTCTAGGTCAATAAGTAAACAATTTGCTCAACTCTTGGTATCAATAGCCCATCATCCTGCTAGTCGCAAAATCATCTGATAACATCATGTCCTAGGATATATCTTTCCTACAATGGAAATCAACATCAGACATCACCATAATTTAGTCTTGGCTAGAGGTATGAAGAACATTAGCTTGTTTGTTTACTTGATCTTTTCAAGTATGATTTATCTTTTTTCACCTAGTCCCATGACCTCTCAATGATGTCTATCTAAAATATTTAGAGAGAAAGGACTGGGGCATTGATCATTATCTTTTGTTTGTTGTGCTTGTTGGATGTTCTTGTAATACAACTTGGAAAATACGTGCTTTGGTAGGTGTGTATGGAAGAAGTTTTGAACACTTTGTTGACTATTAAATTTTTAGGTTATGCCTTTCCATGTTATGATCTGAGATGTTTAAAACTTCTGAAACACATCCTAGTAAGGTTTTTGTATGTCAGGTGTGAATAAGAATACTCCTATCTATTTGCTGAGTCCAAGTTCATCGCACTAGATACCATGCCATCCTGGTTGTCTATACCTTGATGCATCGTATCTATGTGTGTTATCAAACATAAGGAAATTTATGCCCTTTACATCCCAAATCCCTGGATAAGAAATACATCATCATCACTCATCATCATATCTAATAAATTCTTGACGACTGATAGACTTGTTGGATGGTTGCATCTTCTTGGAATCAAGGGTTGACCCCTCTCATTCTTCTATCTTCTCCTTGTACTAACATTGTATCATGACATTCAATAAAAATATATTTGCATCCATCCTACATCCACCAACCATTAGCATCCAACATACTCATACATATCATCATAATAAGAAACATCATCCATTGATAATCTAATTTGCTTAGGATAATATAGATTTGTTATTCTAAGCATCTTAACCCATCTCAATTATCATTTGCATCATCATTTAATTGTTTAACATAATATAGATTTGTTATTCTAAGCATCTTAAAATCATCACATCTTGTATTATCATCATAATCCATACATCACATATATCAAAATGCATTTGTACATCTTGCATCATCATACACCATATGGAAAAGATAAAAAAAATGAAAATTAAAACATACATAATAGGAGCATCCATGTCATACATCCATAGCATTGCATTGCATCATAACACATAAAAACACCATAACATAATCATAATCACATCCATGCATATTATATACATTACAACATAGATCATCACATATCGCATCAACATAAATAAAAAAGAGTGCATCCATCACATCATATCCATACATATCATATGCATCCATACATCCATAATGCAGGAAATAAAATAACATCACATCATATAAATTGGAGTCATCTCATATATATCAAAAAAGGTGAATGTCACGATATGATCATAATCAAGTGTGTAACGTCATCATAAAGAATATACAAGAGGATAATCAAAACTCATCCAATGAATGTATATACATCGTATAATCAGGTTGTACATCCAAAAAGTGTCTAAGAAATATCAGTATCTAGAGCTCCCCTCGCTCTGTCAGTCACTATAGTGACTCCCCTAGCTCTAGCAATGTGACCCTGATGGCTACCTACCTAATGGTCCCCTGTGAGACCTGCTCGGTGCCACCTAACTGATATGAGAGAAATATTTCTCTCGTCAATCCTATGGACATGCTCGATAGTAACACGTCCTATGATATGTAGCCTCTTGCATGGCTAACCCATACATTTTCACGGGGACCATTGACTGCCCCTATGCCTATTGTGCAATGGATTCCTACTACTGTCGACAACTTATCTCTTGTGTTAGGGAAAGGTCTGAATCCTACCTCATTTGACGCTCTTGTGCCACCTCTTTCCTAGCTTGATCTCTCTCGCGGGTCAGTGCCTGAATCTATGTCGCATCCTATTGTAACTGTCCTATCAAGAGTTGAACCTATGCCTATAGGGTTGCTATATGTGCATCCTTTGGATCGAGACCTGGTGGTGGCTATTGTGGAGGTTGTTGTGGTGCCCTCTTATCTACTAGTTGTACCAGGTGCACATGTCCATCATGCCCATCATGCCCATCATGCCCATCCTACCCATCCTACCCATTCTATGGCTATTGTGGAACCTGACCAATCTGAGGCCCCCTCACTCATCCCCAACCTACTATAGGAATTATTGACAGTGTCAGTTTGAATGGGGCATGAGTCTTGCAATAGGCATCATTTTCCTGTGTCAGCCCTGCACCCTAGGGACCATCATAGTAAATCCATGGCTGCATCACCATATACCTAAACTCATCAATCACCACTTGGGGTTGGATTTGCTGCCCTTAGGTGGTCTCTCGTGCTCTCCTAGAAAATATGGCTATGTAGCCATCATTAGTTGCATCCTATACCACTCCAAACTAATGGGAAACTCTTTTGAGGAGGTACCGCTCTATCATATGGTGCTCCCGCCCTTGCATGTACCTGGTATGGCTGTAGTAAAATAAATGTTCATCATCATCATGCCATCTATGATAATGGATCCAAGACCTCCACTAGAAAACTATCATCTCATCAATGACCCACCTCCAATGCGAGATGCTAGTGATGCATGTGTAATGAAGGGTAGTCATCCCCGCATACCTATAAATTACGATATCATCACGATCTTTCTATAAATTTACAACATAGGCCTCAACACTGCAATGTGCTCATAAGTCTAGATGTGGAGTAATGTCACACTGACCCCAATGTTGTGATCCCCCAAGTATGCCACCTAGTGCATGTCATGATATAAGGAGGTGAGAATAATTGGCCCCCATGCATAAATAGTCATCTCCTCCATCATCTGGGACTAGACTATACCCCATCCCACACTGCAACCTCTCACTCATTTGTCGGGAATGAGAACTCCTGAAATCAATGCACCAACAAACAAGGTCAAATCTGGGGCAATCCCCTCATACTGGTCAAGGTCAATCTTCCCACTATCTGTGCAATACTCGGCAACTCTGAGAACTTGGAACATGGCATGGCCACTTGCCTTGATATCATAAATAATTTGCTCACCATGTATGGGGATCCGCAAGATCTGCCATACATCCTCTAAAGTGATCGTAGCCTCTCTAGTCGGTAGATGGAATGATGATGTCTCGCTTCACCTCCACAAGCATTTTCATCATGGCTAGGTGTGTAGGTATCATCAGAATTTGTGCCACGTGACCAAATCCAATCACACTTGGGAAAAATAATGCATCTTCTATCAAATGCCTCGCCCAGCGTAGGATTTGGCCTCTGTGCTCCTTTGAGTGGAGTGGACAAAGGACCTCCTACATTCAAAATTCCAATGACATAAAAAATTATCAAACTAGTGCAATTTCAAAAATTAAAAAACCCTAAAAAGCAAAGGCAAGCCAGAATTTCCAAGGGCGGCGCTTTGCGTTTTCACAAAAGTGACACTATAATCAAAGGTGGTGCCCTATCACAAAGGTGGATCAGTATCTTGGGGAAATGCTTTAACCTCCTAAGCTCATGTGGAGCTTCATCACAAAGGAAAATTTGCATTTTCCCATAGCACTCTACCCCTCCTAGGTTGCACAACGCTCTATCACAAAGGCAGGTCGATATTACATGCATGAGCCTAAATCCTAACTACGTCATGTGACGCTATACTACAAAGGTGGCACTATACTACAAAATTTGTTAAACCTATCCTTCTAGGGCTTAAACCCTAAACCTTAACATGTCACTTTCTCATGTTACTTTATTTATATTTCTTAGTGAAATGTTTGGCCTATTATAACTTTTAAGTCATGTCTTTGAGGCCTTTGTAAATGTTCATTGACCAACCCCTTAGTCCTACTGACTAGCTTAGCCTTTCTATTTGCATGTGATATTAAATCACTTAAGTCATTTTTATGCACTTTCTAGAGTGGTCCCTGCCATAGTCTTTGTTGTCACCTAGATGTCAAGTTTTTATTGTGTTGTGTTCATTTAGTTCATCACAATTTCATAGTCTTCAAGCTTTGCAAAGTTGCATTCATGTGCTATTGTGACATGTGGCACTCACATGTAAATTCCTTATTACATCACAAAGTTTCTTGACATCATAGTTGCTTAATATAGAGACCATGCTCCCGTGCTATGTCAGAACGTGTCCTAGTGACGAAAGGGGCTCACTCTCATAAAGTTGCAAGTTCACTTTATAAGTGACACAATGTTATTATGTCGCATGGCCATAATATATCACAACTTTAGTTGGCCCAATTTTTTTCAAAGTTGCAATGATGTGATATGATGCCCTATGTCCTTGGAAGGTTATTGTAAGTTAAAGCTCTTGGCCCCACTAGTCAAAGAAGAAGACTTCTTATAGGATTGTGTCTCTATAGAGATGAATTCACTAAAGGTAATTCAAATGGTGTTTTTGATAGTTGAGAGGAACATGATTACAATTGATCATCCATGCCAAATCAAATCTATGGTCTAAATTCAAAAATGAGCAAACAGCTAGTTGTGAACACTTTGTTCGCTCGTATTTGCCATTACTACAATGGATGACAAATTTCTACTAGATGATCATAAAAGGTTTAGATTTAAGATAATAAAAAATCATCTTTGAAAATATCCAATTGAGTACTACATAGAGGAAATTTGGGAATTCAAGGCATTTTTAAGAGCTTGCAACAATAAATTAGTGTTTCAAGCAACTAATCATAAGTAAGTCAATTTTTTTTTATAGAAGTATTGAAAATTGTATTTTGTTTTTAAAGAAGTATTACTAGGATCATAAAATCATCTCACAATATTTTCTTATTTGCAAGCTCTAAAGTATTTTCAAATGTGTAAAACCCTAATTGTCCTAGAAAGTTCTAAAATGAGTCAATTCTCTTCCCAACCTATGAAAATGAAACAAGGCCTAGAGGAAGAAATTCTATCCCAATTACTAGGCTCATCCAAAATGGAAAACCATGCCCAAGGGACTATAATACTATCATATAGGCTAATTGATAGGGATGATGGTTTAAGAGATGCAACACTTCCTATGCAAGGTTGGGAATTAATTGAATATTGTTATAGGAGAAGCAATGTTGTTTGACTTATCTCCAACATATGGGACCTAGATTTTGGAAGGCTAGTAGGTCCAAACATATTCATAAATGTGGATTTATTCATAGTAGTGGCTAAAAGATATGATGAGAAGTCAAGAATAGCCTTGAGTGATCCATGAAAAATTCTGATCAACTTGTGTTATCCTTGAATCTAGATGTGCTTGATTCACGGGATAACCCTTATAAAACTTGTTCATTTCAATCTTGTGTACTCTAAGAACATAAAATGAGGTGAATCTCAAATTTCCTTCATGCGTAGTCCCAAGTCTTCGAAATCCTTTCGAGCGTTAACTTCTGTTAGTTCATCAAAATTCATCTTTTTGCTCAAGTTGCAAAAATCAATCTTCAAGAGTTGGAATTTTTTTTACACTTGCAAGGTCAAGGTTTTTCCCCGACCCTGCAAGTCAAGATTGCAAAAGGAATGAGTTACTTGCAAGATCGGGGTTTTTCCTAGACCTTGCAAGTTACATTAGTTGAATTTGCATAATCTTCAAATTTTCACGACTTTACAAGTTATGTCAAATCTAATTTGTAAGCGCGCTAAAAATACCTGCTCCTACAATCTCAATTTTCTCATGCATGCATTTATTGTTGTTTTAAATGTATTTTTAAGTCAATTTTTAAATTATTTACTTGCTTTTCTTTCTCGTTGCTCCTCATACCTTTGCTACAAGTTCATTGGGAGTCCATTTGACTGATTCTACTTAGAGTTCAAGTAGATTGAAGATATATTTCCTATGGATTTCAAACTAGCATTTTCTTTCTTTTCACCTTCGAGTTTCTCAAGTATGTCACCCTCCATTTTCATTCTCCTCTATTTAGGATTTTCGTTTAAACTTGATATCATTTTTAGAAAGAGTTTCAATGTATTTAAGTTATGTTTTTTTGTGTCGTTTCATTGTGTTTACTTTTTTTTATGAATAGGAGCCTATCTATAGTAACATAAATAAAGATAAGGATACATATTCAGAAGAAAAGGTGGGTGGTAAGAAGGCACACCCCGAGAGTCACATGGGAAAGCCCAGAAAATCAAAAAACTAGATTCACTTGGGCCTAGCCCAAAAGTTGATAAACATTACAATTATAAAATAAAATGGCCATCAAGCGGCTAGAGCAATGCCAGCAGAGCCAGGAGGGTCTTTTTCATCCATGTGTTTCCCCCATACATCAACAGGGTCTGGAGCGACATCAAGAGGACTCCAACCATCATCAACATCTTTTTTCTTTCTCTTTATCTTTATCCTTGTGTCAGGGCAAGATTGCAAGCACGAGACACAAAAAGCTTTTTCTAGAATCTAGCCAACCAGAGCCAGTAGCAAGAGTGTCATCAAAGGGCCACCCGAAACCATGACCGCTGCTCCCCGTAGCTCCTCCAGAGGGCCACCCCTAGCCAACTCTTGAAGGAAGAGAACGAGTCCGCCGAGGAGGGAAAAACCATGTCGAAGAGGAGGCTGAGAGCCGGGGTGAGTAGAGCCACTCTACTGTCAGCCCCGAGAGGGCGACTAGCCACGAGAGGAAGTGGGTGAAGTAGGCACCCAAGAAAAAGTACACGGGGCATTGCCCCAATGATCCAAAAGCACCTGAAGGTGAGCCACCTCAATTGCAACCTTGTTGGCCTGAACCTAAATTTGTAAGAGCACATTAGATCAAATGATAGCTTTAGAATACAAAGAAACATTTATATCCATTTGTGTGTTAGCAAATATGCAGGCATTTCTATCTTTCCAAATATTGAAGAGGATTTCCACCCTGAAAGTGTGCCAAATCTGGGTATATTTAGCCAGAAGTCTAAGAAAGTCTCCTAGTAGAATCATATGCCAAGAGAAAGGCTCTGGTTTGAAATGTCGAAAGAAGTCATGAATCCAATTCCAAAACTGTTGAGCTCTAGTACAAAACCAAAAGAGATGCTTAAAAGAATCAGCCTACCCATAGAAAAGGTAACGAGGGTCTTGGACCCCCAAGTGAACAAGTTGAAAACCCACAGGCAAGCCTTGGAAAAGAATACACCAAGAAAAGTGGGAAAGTTTTGACTCAACACTTGCAAACCAAGTGGCAAAGAATACTTTTCACCAAACATGAGCGGGGGATTGAAGAAGCCACCTCTAGTTCAAACTTTCAATCATAGGAAAGTGTGGTGAAAGCAACCTATAACCAAGCCTAGGTTTGTAATTCTTGAAGGGGTGTTTGAGTACCACTTCCAGTCCTTCCACTAGGGCTTGGACCCACAAATTCCCACCTTATGAATCATTTTTGCAGGAATAACATACACCAGGCCATCATAAGTAGCACGGTCCTAGTTTTGAAGCCTATAAAGGGTACAAAAATCTTCCCACGACATGATGCGCATTGTGCGTCTGTGAAACACCTGCTGCAAAGTTTGAATACCTTTCTTGTGGAGTCTCAACGCCTTAAACCAAGGTGAATTATCCAATGACTAACCATTACTAGCAAAGAGAGGTGACCACCAAAAATTATGTTGATTGAGAGAAATACCATCACGAAAACCATATTCGGGCCAGCAAAGCTAGGGTTTAACTACCTCCCAAGCTCTCCAAATGCTCTTGGCCATGAAAGTTCCCACAATTTGAACTAATTCCTTCATGACCAGAAGGGTTTGAAAGCCAATCCCCTTCCAAGAAAGTCTATGAATAGGAAAACTGGACTGAATGGAATGCCTAAGGAGAATCTTCTAGGCTTCATCTCTAGTAAGAGCACAAATTATCCATTTCACACACAAGGAAGTCCCTTGTCGTTGAGTGGAGAGAAACCCAAGTCCTCCAGAGTCTCTGGGAAGGAAACAAAATTCCCATAAAACATAGTGAAACCCTCTATGGGACTCCACAGAGGCCCAAAGAAAGTCCTTAAGCAACTTTTCAAGTTTTCTATAAGCAACTTTCGAAGGGGCCCAACAAGAGGAGTAGTAGACATGTGTTATAGCTAAAATCTTGGAGCACACCTAGAATTTCCCTTCCAAAGAGAGAGGCTTGATAATCTAGTATGTGAGCTTCTACTCAGCTAGAGAGCCCTAGAAGGCAAAGGGAATGCCCAAGAACTGAAATATTTCCCCTGGCCCAATCCATTTCTAATTGTACTATTGAAGCCAATGAAGAGTGGGAAATATAGATTGTTTGTAGCACAAAGTTTTGTGCCACTGAATGGTAGAACCAAACACAAGGAAAAAAAATTTAAGACATTCAAGAGTCATATTGATATTATTCTCTTCCTCTAGAAGAGTGAGGAAAGAGTCATCAGCAAAATGGCCATTAACCAGTTGAGCCTAAGAGTTAGGCAACGAAAATTCCTTTGGCATGCTATTGAGAAGCCTCGTTGGCCAAGAGATAGCCAAATCCTTTGGCAGCAAGCACATAAATAGAAGGAGCAAGCAGACATCCTTGTTGAATAGAGTGAAAAATCCCAAAGGTAGGAGATTGGCGGTCATTAATGGTGATACAAGCGAAGGCATTTGAGAAGAGCACTTAGATAGCCTTAATGAAATTAGGCCCAAACTCCAAGGCGTGCAACATAGCTAGAATAAAAGGCCATTCAATACGGTCATAAGCTTTAGCAAAGTCTATTTTGAGAAAAATAGCTTTCTGGTCCGAATGCTTGGCCCACTCCATGCCTTCCCACACAACAATGATGTTTTCCAAGATAAATCTAGACTTGATAAACCTAGTCTACTCTGGGTGCATAATCTGAGGCAACAAATGGTGGATCTTCAAAGCCAGAGCTTTGGCAATGTTTTTGTAAGAAACATTGAGGAGCATGATAGGCCCCCAATTGTAGATATCCATGGGATCCCTAGTCTCAGGTATGAATTTAATATTTCCTTTATTTATTAAATTACCTAGGGATTTGGAATGAAAATCCTCCATATATACTTTATGCAAGTTGTGCCCAACACAGTCGCAAAGGGCCTTGTAAATTCACAAGGGAAACCATCAATCCCCGGGGCCTTGTCATCAGCCATGGAATGAATGGCTTCCCTAAGGTCTTCAATTGTCAGTAATTGGTCACAAAAATCTCTTTGGGCTGAAGATAGCCTATTTGACACAACAACAAGGAAATCCTGAAGGGCTTGTTGTTACTCAAGCATAAACTCTTGAGCAGTGAAAACTTGCTCATAGTGACGAACAAAGGCCTAGAGAATGTCAGGTAGCTCAAAGAGCACCTAAATTCCATCTTTAATTTTTTTAATAACTGGAGATGAGTGTCTGGCACATAGGGCCAAAAAAAACTCCTTGGAGGCACGGTCACTAATTTTTTAACCATTGCAATTTGGCTTTGATTTGAACACCTCTGGCAGCATCATTGTCTACAACTTGCTTTTTGTCTTAATTCTGCCACCCTAACTTGTAATGATGGGGAAAAATGGCTAGCCGCCAAAGCCTTAGTAGTTGAGCACAGGTCAACTGTGGTAACCTCATAAGACCATTAGCGAAAAATGGAAAGTTGGTGCCCATAAATGCGCAAAAATCTTTTTGTGCGAGTGATAGCATCATTCCACCAATTAATCCAGCTTGTATGATGAGCTATATTGCACTCCAAATTCCAGACCCGACAAATGTGGGCCAACATGGGCTGATGATAAAGCAGCGACATGTTCAAAAATAATTATTTTTTGCAAGCTTGAGTTTGTCTTGTCTCCCATTCAATGCGAAAATAAATGGGGAAATGATCTGACAAAGTCACATCCACTAACGGCTAAACTAGGAGTGAAGAGTTGTCAAAAGAGAAAAAATATTGAGCCGAGATCATAGCACAATCAAGGCATTTAAATATCCTATCAGAGTCAGCCCTGTAATTACACCAAGTTTTCTAAAGGGAATGAGAATGGTGGTGACCAATATTGGGATCAAAGAGCCCCAATTTATTATGCATGTAGAACCATGCCTCCCTTTCACCAACTTCCCATCTGAATGGCAAGGTGCCATCTTTATCATAGGCCATCTCAACCATATTGAAATCCCCACACAATAACCAAGTAGCAATTGGAAATGAATCAACAATCCAACGCCAAAGCACAGAGCATTCCACAACATCATTAGAAGCATAAACATTAATAATCCCAAAGGAGTGATTATCAATGTTGAGAAGGATCTAGATGAGCCAATGTGTGGGGTCAGACCCATGGTTGACCACACAAGCATGCCATTGTGGGGACAAAAGGGTGATAGCTTCACCACACCCAACTTCATGATCAGTACAAAACATTTGACTAGCTGGCCAAATAGAGCAACAAGCCAATGCGAGCAAAAAACCAGAAATTTTAACTTCTTGGAGATAAAGCACTTCAATACCATAATATTTCTTCAAAGTATCCCTAACAAAATACTTTCTGGAGAGGTCTATCAGACCTCGAAGATACCATGAAAGGAAATTCATGAGTGAAACTCCTCCATATCGTCAAAGTCTGGCTCCTCTTCATTTAGAGAAGAGAAGTGATTTTGAGAAAACTCAAGTGGAACTGACCCAATTTGAATAGGAGAAATCTCTATTTCTCTTGCACATATTCACCTTCTTCCAATGGCGAGGAAGGACTGCAAGACTGCCTTTGAGCTCCTGACACTAGAGGAGAAACATTCGGCTGCGCTATCATAACGACAGTAGGCTAAGGTGTAGCCTTCGGCCTAGGCCATGCTGGAACATTATCAGGTTCGACCGGAGCCTCTTTCCCCTTTGTTGAAGGGTTTGAAACATTCATTGTTGGCTCAAGGGCTTTGGAAGCTGACCCAAAGCAACTAGACTTATTTTTTGGTTCATAACCATGGTCCATTTTTCATCAAGTTTGGCAACAAAATTATCCGCCTGACAAGGCTTTTTAGATTCTCATAGCGGAGGAGTACAAGGTACTTCCAAAGGGTAGTCCTTGATCTTTTGGTCTGTGGACTGACACTTATAACACATGTTACACAGATTAAAATAAGTGACCTTTTGGGTATGCCTAAGATCTCCAATTTAAATTTCAATGGAGTCCTTCAAATTTTGTGAAAGGTCCACTTCGACACAGATTCGTTTCTAGGGTTAGGCCTAAAAAAACCTATCTGGCTCAATACAAATGACCCTCCCTAGAGAGGATGCAATATGATTGAGAAAAGGAACACAAGGAAAAGTTAAACCTAGAAATTCAATCCAAACTGAGACCCAGAACTTGGTGTCATCTGAGACAACAAAGTCACGGGTCCACACTTTGAAAACCAACAAAGAATACCTAACATATTAGGGACCATGTGCCAAGATTTCCTAGACATGATTGACCTTCGCAAAGTGAAAAGGGAAAAAACCCTTAGTTAAGTTTTGGACCATATCAAGACGGACCCCATGAGGGACCCAGGGCTTGGTGACCCATTCCTTAAGCACACTTTTAGTGGGAGTCCTCCCAAAAAAATACCCAACAAGGGTGTGTTTCTCAAGCCATTAACAAGCATAATCAAAATCAGGAAAAGGTAAAACCACATCAGTTGGGGAGTCAAAATACTAACCTCGTGAAATACTTTTAGAACAAATTTCTAGGGTCATTTATTTTGAGGAGGAGCCATTGAGCAAAGTAGTCAAACCGCCAACACCAATATGAACTACTACATTAGAGCCAGTTGAAGGAATATTAAAACAAAAAAAAACCATACTAAATGCAATCGTACACACAGGAAAAGAGGAAATTCCTAAGCAGTAAGTGTAGTATGACGCAAGAGGGGCCAAGAATGACTGTAGACACAAGAAAACCCTAGTAGAGCTCATCTTGTCTCTACTTTTAAATTTTGGTTTCTTTCTTATCTTATTTGTGCCTTAGGGTTTCTATTTTTAACACAAATTTTTATTTCGTGTTACACCAAGGTTTTCTCTCGTTATCAGGTGTGCCCTAGTTTATGACTTTAATGGTTTTTTCCCATCTTAAGGATTGGTGTTAAATCATTCTTTGATACTCACTTTTAGATCCCATGTAATTCCATAGGTGTATCTTTTCCTTTGTATGGACGTGGGTTTGTCCCGATTTTGCAGGAAACAAAAACATTGTATGTTCATTCTTGTATGCATGGGGTTTTTACCCACACATACAGTGAACAAATATTTTCATAAGGTTGATAAAACCCCTTACCATGAGCTACAAACCCTTTGTTTGTATCATTGATGTTTTTCCCTGATGAGGCAAACAAAGTCACATTTCCAATTTGTATTATCGGGTTTTATTCTCGACTATGCATAAAAATAGACCTTTGATTTGCACCATTGGTGATTTTTTTTGATGATGCAAATTATATTATTTCCTTCCTTGAGTTGTATGGTCAGGGATTTTCCTCGACCCAATGACATTTTTAAGTGATATTTGTATGTGCAACTTAAAACCTTGCCCATACAAGGTGATGACTTACCAAGTTTGCATAGTCGATATTTTTTTCCAAACTAACAAATGTAAAATTTGATCAAATTTACTTGCACAATCACTGATTTTTTTCGATGGTGCAAGTAACATTAATCCTACCCCTTTGTAGGGTTGGGATTTTTCCCTGACCCAACAAACAAATTGAAAGTTCTTTGTAGAGTCATTAATTTTTAACAACTTAGCAAAGTGTGTTCTACGCCATTTGTAGGGTCAATGTTTTTCCCTGAACCGACAAATAAAACACAAGTTTACTTGTATAATCATTGAATTTTAACGGTTTGACAAAAACCAACATGATCTTCCTAGGTTGTAAAATCGATATTTTTGTTGAATTTGCAGAAAAGAAAACGTCCCACTTGCAATATCATTAGTTTTTAACGCCTTTGCAACTTTTTTATAAAGCCAATTTCCACTTGCAGTTTCATCATTTTGCAGCACATATACGCTCATCTTTTCCAAAAAAATTCTAACATTGGGAAATTTCTTGCTTTTCCAAGTTGATCCTTTGTGCTCCATTTTTTCACATTCATCATGCTAAAACCCTAGTTTTTGCACAATCATTCTATTTCACCTGCACTGCTATTTTGTAAATGCAATTTTTTCCCAACATCTACAAAATGCTAATCTTGTCATGCAACTATTTCTACATGCTCTGAGATCTTGCATCTACATTTCTACAAGGCCATTTTTCTACCAATGTTAGATCTATCTCCTTCTAAGGGGAAAGCGATGAAGTACAAGTATCAAGGTGTGCTTCCTCCTACAATGGTTTCGTCAAATGTGGATGAAATCAAGGATATAGAGATCAGTCATGTGGACATGTCTAATTTTGTACATAGAACTAGGAAACAACCTGTAGATAATGGGATGAATTCAATTATTCGCAGTAACATATACCTTGCAGCTTCATTTCCAATAGCTTCTCAGAATCTTGAGTTTGTACTACAAGTTGCTTCTCACTACAACAAGGATGACAAGAAGTTCTATGATTCAAACAGGGATGTGGTAATGGAATTAGATACATATTTCTTTGATAAATTATTTATGTTCCCAAGTGCTAACACCTATGTAGATATTTCCAAAGAATCTACACAAGCAAAATATAATAAGGATCTTGATTCTGTGAAAAAGATGATAAACAATAAATGGTTGAAGGCCCCAAGACCAGGTGCCACAAGATGGCCTAAAAATCCTCCTCATAGTGATTTTATTGAGGATGTAAACAACCTCATTACTCTTCTTAGAAAAAAACATGGTTTACCTACTTCATTTTACTTTGAGGAATGGATGTATGTGTACATAAATTCATTCTAAAATGGAAGCAACAAATATTTTAGGGTGAGGAAATCAAATGCTCTTCATGAGAAATTGACCCAAGTGTTCACAATGCACAAGTTTTACATGACTTCATACTTGGTCTATGTTGTTGCACCCATGAGGAATTTTCCAGGTCAGACTATTAAGGGAGATGGGAAGGTTACACAGGTTTACAACTACTTTCTACATATCACTCTCAAGGGAAGTATCAATCATTTTAGAAGGGTAAATGATGCCTTTTTTTCTCTACTTATGTGTGTCTTTGATCTTAAATTGGAGAATAGGAGAGTGTTTGATGTGGCATGGAAGGTTCTCAACAAGTATGGATGTATGGATGCATGTATCTGTAGTTTCTTACTTTTACTTATTTGAGAGGTGGATGCTTTGCTAGCTATCCATATATGCTTCCACATTATCCTAGTGATACAATCATTCTAATGGAATTATGCAAACATATTATTGTGGATCATAGTAAATAGATGGAATCCCATAAGCTAGGATTCAAATTTACATTAGCAATCAGAAGGTACTCCATTCAGACTTCACATAAGGCCAAGGTGGTTCAATAAAAAATGCAACAAGTGACAATAAAATTATACAAAGCAAGATCTGACTTTGATTACATAGACATGAAGTCTCAAATCAAAATGGTTTTCTCTCATGTACATAAAGTTGAGGAAATATGGGTTGACATTAGGACAAATCAAGAGATCAGAAGAATGGATTATAGTAGATTAACTTTAGAATAGATTAAGGATTTGGATCTTGTTGATATCCTAGAGGATATGGAGGATGAAGACAATATATTAGATCTTAAATATGAAAGAAAAAATATTGCAGCTTTTCCTCTCCCTTCAATCCAGTGCTCTAAAAAAAAAGTGTTAGTGTAAATAAATCCCTGTACCTAGTTAATTCATTACTAGGGGACTTATTTACACATGTTAAGTTTCCTTAGGTCCTAGGAAGGGATCTTTCTAGAAGGTGTTAGTTGTCATTAGTTGTTATCTTATCTTTTGACTTGTAACACATGTGAACCTAGGAAAGTGTGATTAGTTGTCTCATGTCATATGATTAAGACACTTTTCATAATCCTATGACATCTTGCATCTCACCTTGGCTATATAACCAAGGGGTCTCTCTTATTGTACAATCACAATCATATCATTCAATCATATTGATAAGAATACAAATTATTCTTGTCATTTTCATCTCTCTCTTGTGCTTTCCATTTGGTCTCAAGATCTTGGAAGCCATAGCCAATTCTAACATGGTATCAAAGTTGTTTGGGTGCCATTGGAGAGTCTTTTTTCTAAAAAGAGATACCATATTTGGGGAGGTTCCATTTTTGGCTCTTTATTGCAGGTTCATATTAGAGTTTTCTAGTGCAAATTTAAGCTCACCATTGTGTCTGGAAGGTTCAAGAAAGTCGATTTTGCATTTGTTTTGTCCAAATCAAACATACGAGGAAAAATCTATGAGGGTTTGAAGTTGAAGAGTGGTTGCCATATCTAGAAGGTATCTACATTTTTCGAGCATTTTGGGTCAAATCCGACCCTACCATTGTGTCCATAAGGGCCAAAAACCCTAAGATTGACTGCCAATTCATCCATTTTGGAGCAGTTGTCTGGTGAGGCAAAAAAAATTGCCCAGGGAGTCGTACGGCCCCCTAGGTCACCATCAGTACGCAGGGTACGATTTTCAAAAAATAAATATTTTATTCGACTGAATATTTTTTAAATTTGTTTTAAAATAAAATATTATTTTTGTTGATTCAATAGTTTTCAAAAAAAATATTTGCAAAATTTTCAAAAAAAAGGGGTAGAAAACATTTTTATGCGTGTAATAGTACAACAATACTCTGCGCAATAGAGGTACGTAAGTACTCTGCCACGCGGGCCCACTTTGTACTTGCTGCCCCACCCTTTACCAACGATCCCAAAGCATCAGCGGTCGATTAATTCAAAGCCGACAATCTCAAGAAATTTGGCCAACGAGGGTGCCTATCATCAAAATACCGGTGTCAATTATTGTTTGGCGGTCAAAAATTCCAACCAACAAGCTTTAAAAAAGATGCGGTAGAATATTCTGTGAAGTTAACTCAGGCGCCGACGGTCAAAAGACTGCCATTTTTAATCACATAGACTCAAAGAATATTTCATCCAGCCAAGAGAATATTATTTTTTGACTGGCCTACGACACTCAAATTTATGCTCATAGATTGCTGATGTCAGCGCCACATCAGCATTCCAAAAAAAATTTGCCCCCCTCACCAATGAAGTTTCTGATTTTGTAGTTCAACTTCAAGTGGCCATAACTTGATCATTTTGGCTCCTTTTTTGAGCAATTTTTTTTTATTTGGGCTATTTTTTCGTACTCTTCACAGTGGTGCAATTCAATTCTAGTTTTGGTGCCTATTTTTTCCAAAATTTTCAGATTCTCATAGGAGTTGCTGATTCGTCCTCATTTTGGGAACTTCAGGACCTCATATCTTGCTACTACAGTAACATTTTTGGGTGCAATTTTTTTTGAAAATGCATGATTTTTTGTGTACTTTTTAGTGATATGATTAGATTGATCTCATTTTGTACCAAAAATTGTACTTGATTCTGTGGCCAAATTTGGCATTTGCATGTACCAAGATCAAAGACCACTTTCTTGTTTTTGGCAAGTGGCAACTGTAAACGCACTAAATATAAAGTGCCAAATCGGATATTGCTTTGGGGGCTTTCTTGATTGAGTAATTTGGGGGGGTAATCTTGCAGTGGTTGCTTGCATTTTTTTGCTTGGTTTGTGTTCTTGCAATAGGTAAATCTCAAATTCAACTCCTAACTCCATATAATTATGCTACATGGAGAAAATCAATATGGAACTATCTCATGGGAAAAGGTCTAATAGGCTATCTAAAGGAAACCATTTCTCAACCTACTGATGCTTCAAAATTGGCAAGATGGGAGATTAATCATGAGAAAACACTTGGATGAATATGTTCATTAGTCTCATTTGATTTACAATTTCATATTGAATCATGCAAAACACCTAAAGAGGCTTCGGAGACTTTTGAAAAATTGTATGGTAAAATAGATAAGATTAGGGGATATCAGATTGATAATGATTTGATGAATATTGATCCTAAATGTTTTGACCGCATCCAAGACTACATCTCCAAAATCAAGTAATTAAGAACACAATTGAAAGAATGCAGTATTGAAAAAGAGGATTTACAATTGATTTTGAATGTGTTATCCAAGCTTGGTCTTGAGTATTCAGTGTTTGTTTCTGGATTTCATACCCATCGTCTTTTTATGGGAGCATCATATGTTGATCCTAAGTTTGATGACTTTGCAAATCTACTAATCCAAGAGGAAGCTAAGTTAATAAACATGGGTCTAATCAAGTCTTTCAAGTCACAAGCATTGTTGCCTAGTGAGTCAAAGGGACAGAAAGAATCAAGGAATCTTGATAAGAAACAAAAGAAGAAAAATAACAAGCCACATAAAGAATCAGAATCCCCATCCTCAAAAGGAGAATCATCAAAGGAGAGACCTTTTTGTGCATATTGCAAGAAGGATGGACATGAAGAACATTATTGTTATAAGAAGGATATTGATGAGTTGAAAAATCTTCTCAAAAAGAATCAAATTGATTTGCCTTCTAGAATTTTTGACTCACCTTCTTCTCCTTCTACTTCAAAACAATCTAAAAAGGACAAATTTCAAGCATCTACATTAAGAAATGAAGGTCTAGCTCTTTGTGCTTTTTCAAGTCCAGGATCAAGGAGATGGCTTCTAGATTTAGGAGCATCTCATCATATGGCATCTTTGTAGTCAATATTCTCTTCATTTTAGCCTTGTACTTGTCTCATATTTTGATGGGAAACAATACATACATGAGTGTAATTAGGAAGGAATCTATTAGTTTTGGGGACAACAGTTTCCAGGATGTCTTGTTGTTCCTCATTTGACGAACAATATTCTTTCCATATATCAGATTACACATGGAGGAGATGGGAGAACTATGGAGTTCACTTTTGATTCAGTCATCATTCAAGACTTGGAGAGTAGAGAGATCATTGCTACTGGGGTGGCTTATCATTCATCTCGGTTGTATACCTTTGCAGATTTTGCTTATGATGATGACATTGTTCCTTCGATTGTTGATATGAACCATGATTCAAAGGAGACATTTGGCTTCTTGAACTTGGGAGTTCTCACATCAAATCTAGTTCTTGAGTCATGCATTTCATATCCTCCATCTACTATTGCAGTTGATGATGCTTGTGATTCAGTACAGTAGGATCCTCATTGTCTTTCAAATTTGGCTACTTGTGATGACTTCTTGATAGGTATTTCAAACTTTCTTGTGGAGTTTCATCTTGTAGATTTTGGGGACATCATTAATGATATTCATCTTCTCTTTGATGAAGATGCTCATTCTTCAGTTGTTGTGATGGAACACCTTGACCCTCTTGCTCATTCTCTACATGATCATTCTTTGCAGTTTGACATGACTGTGGATAATTTTGAATAGAATTTGGAGGAGGCTTCTTTGTCTTTAGAGGGGATATCATCGTCTTTGGATCATGTTCTACATTCTTCTCTACTAGATGTTGGATTGTCCTCTTCAGCAGTGTGGCCTAGAACGCTTGTTTGGAGTGTGTTAGCTTTCAACATCGACATGGAGACACTTGGGCATGCTTGAGAGACATCGTCAATCATCCATCTTCTTGATATCCTGCATACATTCATGGTTTTGTTTCTTCCTAAGGGCAGGAATGTTTTTTGATGAGATTGGATCATCTTCAACATTCAGTGTCAAGCTTCTACCATCATTGCACGAGACTCCACATTGAGGGGGGGTTGCCTTGTCTCTCTTCTACTTCTCTCTTATATGGGGGTTTTTTTCCTCACATGGGGTTTTTACCTTCTCATTCTTCATTGAGAGCATTTTCTTTTTTGTATTTCATCTCTCTTTTGGGGAGGAGTTTTGTCCCACTGGGTTTTCTCCTTTTCTTCATTTGCGAGAGATTGCATTTGCATATGTATATGGGTACCTAACATGGCCTCATAGTTGGGGCCCATCATTGCATCTTTGTGTCATTTGCATAATAATCTTCTACTCCCTAAGTTTCACTTAAGGGGGGGTGTTGGTGTAAATAAATTCTTGTACCTAGTTAATTCATTACTAGGGGACTTACACATGTTAAGTTTTTTTAGGTCCTAGGAAGGAATATTTCTAGAGGGTGTTAATTGTCATTAGTTGTTATCTTATCTTTTGACTTGTAACAAATGTGAACCTTGGTAAGTATGATTAGTTGTCTCATGTTATATGATTAAGACACTTGTAATAATCCCATGATATCTTGCATCTTGTTGTACCCAAAATAAATTTTTTGGCATTCTGTATAAATTGAGCTAAATCCTGTTAAAATGCCATGTAAAGTATGTTTTAGGTCAAACCAATCATAAAATATTGGTGGGTTACTGTCAAGGAACACACATACAAAATTCTAAAAATTTGAAAATTAGGGTTTTTTGCCCCTATTTTCAGGGAAAATCCCCAAAAATAGGACCTTCCCATAAATGATTGAAAATTATTTTGATAGGGTTAAAAGGCTTCACAATCACATTGGTCAAGTTAGAATCATCAAAAGATAAGTTTTACTCTAGTGGGTCTATTTCTATTTTTCAGGAACAAAGTTAGGAGCTCCGCAGCCATTAATGGCAGATTGGCCAGTACCAGGTGCTGAAAGCTAAGCTTCAAAAGCTTCAACAAAGAAACCATGGCAAAAATGCTTGAAAAGATGCTCTGCGATGGAGGGGACTTTCAAAAATGAAAAATGTTGAAAATTGACTAAGTCTGGAGAATGCACGCCTTGCTACCAAGAGGAGGCTATGCAGTCAAATGCCTTATTCATTCTTCCAAACACCCGTACACGATGAACGTGAGACATGAAGAAATGGTGATCTTCGATGGAGGAGATTCCTGAAACCCAAAAAGGTCAAAATTTGACTAACTCTGGAAACGTTACGAAGGAGAGACAAGTTCACAATGCTAAAAAGAGCCTTTTTCAAGCAGGGGCGCCCATGATCTTTAAAGGTCAATTGCACTCTATTGGATCATCCAAGGCAGTCATCCTCGGTGTTTGCTTACTGGCTCGACAATGAAACAAACAGCTAGATCATCTGATGAGTTGATCATAAGCAGTAGATGATGAAGCGAAAAGAGGTAGTTGACGAAATGTCAAGAAACAGCTGTCAAAGCTGAAGTTCAAAGAAAAAAGAGCCTTTTCAAAAGAAAGGCGCCCTTCTTTTTGGACCTCAAGATGCCGACAAAAGACCAAAGGCCTCCCAGAACAATCTTCCCAGCATAGATAGATCTCAGCAACGCAACTACAAGCACCAACATCTGACAGGGTAGTCAACAGATAATCAGGATCAAACTAGGCAACTTTTCAGATCGAAATAAACTTGCTAAAGGACAAAAGCGCCCTTTTCAAGGAGGGGCACCCTTGAATAAAGGAACCTTAAAATGAAATCCAAGTTTTCTGAAGTCAGTCATCTTTGGCAGAACAGAGCTGGCTACCTGATGAGATATCAAAGCGAAATCATCTGACTCTCTGATCAACGAGAAATCTAGATCAAAGCACAAGAGGTCATTTCAAAAGGCTGAAGAACGAAGTTTGAAAATTCACTAAGGCATAAGCAAAAGAGCCTTTTCTTGGAAAAGGCGCCCTTTCTTTTGAAGCCCTAAACTCATCTTTTTACCATCATGCCTCCCAGGCATTCCTCTTCAAGTCAAATCCAACCCAGCAGTGAATGTGTCAGCATCATCTCAGGATCAACAGATCAAGCCAAATTCAGGATCAAACTAAGGTTGTTCAGGAGAGAAAATAATAAAAAAACTTGCAAAAATCAAAAGGGACGCCTTGAAGAAGTCAAAGGTCAAGTTGTTGACTAAAGTCAAGATATTTTGAGCAAAACTTGGCTAAAACACTCCACGATCAGTGGAAATCACCTTTTTGAACTTTAGATCAAGCCAAAATCACTTTTGATCGTGAGTTAGGTCCCCAAACTTGTGGATCTAAGGCTTGAGTCTATGTAATCAAGGTATAGACATCCCACTTCATTATTTCATTGCAGGTTAAAAGATTAAGAACAGCCATAAGCTCTCAAGGATGCCATTGACAGATCTGGACAAGGTTTTCATCTGTTCTTCAATATTTCTTGCAGATCTGAAGCAGAAGAGGATTGCTAATTTGAGGTTGGATTCAAAGATAGATTTTCTTAGGAAATCAGATAAAAACTTCCAATCCATCTTTTGTCTACTTCCTCTCTTCTTGTCTTAGGTTTTCTTACATTTTACAGAAAAAGAAATAGGCTACATTAGATCAGATCAACTGGGTAGATTCAGCATAATTTTCCAGAGAAACCCATCTCGACAAATTTTCCAGAATCAACAAACTTAGATTTTCTTAGGAAATCAGATAAAAACTTCCAATCCATCTTCTATCTACTTCCTCTCTTCTTATCTTAGGTTTTCTTACATTTTACAGAAAAAGCAATAGGCTACATTAGATCAGATCAACTGGGTAGATTCAGCATAATTTTCTAGAGAAACCCATCTCGACAAATTTTCCAGAATCAACAAACTTGCTGCCCCTATTTTTGGAGGTTTTTCCCAAAAAGTTTTAGAATCAAAATTTTGAGGAACTGGGCTTGTTCAGCATTGAAGCACGAACAAAACCCATGTGCCAGACTTTTTCCAAAAAAATACTTCTCGGCAGGGTGCTATTTTCAGGGGTTTTTCAGAAGTTGTCTGAACACATCTGTGTTTACAGTCAACAAGCGAGTTCTTCTTCATAGAATGACAATTTGGCATCCTTGGGCTCCAATTGAACAACCAGACCTTGCACCAGCAACTCTCCAACCAGATCTTACACACATTGTTGGAGAGAAAACAGACATCATCAACAGTTTGCAAATCTTTATCTTTGAAAAGAATACATCTCCCGCTCAGTGGAGAGCCACAGCAATTACTCTAGATGAAGAAGAAAGAAAGGCTGATCTTGCAGAAAAAATACCAATATTACCACCTCTCGTGTGGCAGTAAGCACCTTGGCTTACTAGCTGCGAAGAGGTCATTCCAAATGGAGCCGCCAAAGTTACCAAGAGAAATAGCTTGCACAAGAAGAGATGTCGTGTCATCAAAGCATTGACTATCCAGAAACGAAAGAAGTCAACACATGGATCAAGGAGTTGTTGACCAGAAATGGTGAAGTGTGAAAAGACACCTAGGAAGGACGTCCTACCTTCCAATTGGCATTTATGATACTTGAAGTTGACTTGATGCCTCATTCCAAGTCAACTCAAGAAGGCATTAAATGTAGTTGGAGTTAACTTGATGTCCCTTTCCAAGTTAACTCCATATCCCTTAAATCATGCATTGTCAGATCCCACTGATTAAGGATGTCTAATCAGCTTCCATGATTTGTGGATCTTAGATCTCCACTAAATGTGGATGTCTATTTTGGAGGGATACTTACATTAAAGTTCACCTTTTGTTTACTTTCAGTCAACTGAAGTAGTTTCTAGTTGACTCTTTGTTTACTTTTAGTTAATTGAAGTAGCTTTCCAGTTAACTGCTTGTTCCCCCTTTTTAGGAATAAATCTTGCTAATTGATTGGCAAAAACTCATTGTTAACTCAAGGATATTTTGGGGTTGCCCACTCCTTTGAGTTCTATAAATAAGAGCCTTGGGCTCATTTTTTGTTTAACTTTTACTTGCTATGCAAAATTGTTGCGCCATTGTTGCCAACAGCTTTGAAAGCAGATATTTGTTCACTCTTGGATGAGAGTTCATTGGTCGATCGTAATTGTGCATGATTTTGTGCCTTTGCTTTCCCAACCTTTGTAATTCGTTGATGAAGCTTTGAAGGAGAATATCAGAAGGCGCTTGCATTTTGGTCAATCTTTTTGAGTTGTGTCCACGTCTTGTGTTTAATAGCTCATTGTTTCATTTCCCTCCTCGGATAGGAGTCCCTCCTCCTTGGACATTTTTTATTGACAAGTTGTCGTTTGTTGTTGTTTAATGTATTGACTTTCAAGCTATACTTCGGATAGGAGTCCCTCCTCCTTAGCAAGCTCGCTGGCCAAGGCATCGTAAATTTGTTGTTTCTCGTAAACTATTTCCTAGACCATACCTCGGATAGGAGTCCCTCCTCCTTGGTAGGTCTCAGATCTAGTTTACCGTATAGAGTGTTTGCTTGTACCAACCTTATCTTGGTGTATACCCGAGAGTTCAGAGCCTCGGTCATATTCTCAGGAGACGGCGAATTCAGGTGATCCAACCAACCCATTCCCGCTCCTTTACCCTCATGCTCTGTTTACCTTGAAGGTATTGGATAGATAGAAGCTAGATTAGTCGTAGTTGAGATCTGCAGAAACTAGAGAAAAAGCTTAGCTACGGCGCATTGTGTTTGTGCACCCTTGTGTCCTGCCGTTGAAGCATAAAAAGATAGGAACTTTAGTTTACATTTCCCTTCCTTACGCATTGCTCCCAGCAGAGAGGGACTTCTCCTCTTTAAATAACGAAGAAGTGTTGCAAAACATTTGAAATAGCTGAACATTTACAATCAGCACTCCAGAGGTGCTAATTTAAACACCAACACATCTCACCTTGGCTATATAAAAAAGGGGTCTCTTTAATTGTACAATCACAATCATATCATTGAATCATATTGATAAGAATATAGTTTATTCTTGTCATATTCATCTCTCTCTCTTGTGCTTTACATTTGGTCTCAAGATGTTGGAAATCATAGCCAATTCTAACAAGAAGTAATATCAATCCAAGAAAGGTTTGAACTATTAGGATTCAGGCAGATTGGAGTAATAAATATTAACAATTATATGCAGATTAAATAACCTAGAAATAACAATGAAGAATAACACAAAAAAGATCAACACAAAAATTTAACATAGTTCACCAAATATGGGCTACATCCATAAAAACTCAACCACCCAAATATTTTATTATCCAATGCGAAATAGATTACAATATCACGAACACACACTACCACAACATACATCCCAACCACTTATAACAATCTTTTTGGAACTTTCTAGAATTAGGGTTTTACAAGGTCATTTTTCATTTGACGTGTCATCAAGAAAACCTTGATGAGTGTATATTATTTGCATGATCAATCACCACATATCAACAATACCCCACTTGGAGACTGATCAGGCTCCATCAAACAATCTCCCACTTGGAGATTGATCCTAGATGACACTGCTACACTTGCAGCTCCCACTGGATTACAAGTTTGGCTAGTTTCTTATGTCCACCATTATCAGTCATGAAGGCCAATGAAAACTAATTGGGAAATCAGTTTCTCCTGTCTAACTGCCTTTGTGAACATATCTACAGGATTCTCACTTGAGTGAATTTTCTTCGGCTTCAACTATATGTCCTCCAAAATTGTATGGATGAAGTGGTATCTAAGTTGCATGTGCTTAGTTTTTTAATGCAAAGTTGAATTCTTAGCAAGATGAATGGAACTTTGGCTATCATTGTACAAAGGTCTATCTTCTTGTTGTTGTCCCAATTCCTCCAAAAAATGTTGTAACCAAATTATCTCCTTGCTAGCTTTTGTAGCAGCAACATACTCAACTTCAGTGGTTGAAAGTGCAACAACCTTTTGCAACCTTGAAATCCAACTAATTTCAGTACCTCCTATAGTAAAAAACATACCCTATAGTACTCCTCTTTCTATCAATAATACCCACCATATCTAAGTCAACATATCCTTTTAGAGCATAATTTGTTCTTGCAAAACATAGTTTCTTTGAAGTAGTACCTCTCAAATATCGAAGAATCCATTTTACCACATTTCAATGTTCCATTCTCATATTGATCATATACCTACTCACTACTCCCATTGCATGTGCAATATTTGGCCTTGTGCATACCATTGGATACATCAAGCTACCAATTGCTGATGCATATGGTATTTTAGACATTATTTCTTCCTCCTCTTGTGCTTTTGACACATCTCCTTAGTCAACTTAAAATGACTAGGCAAAGTTGTACTAACTGCTTTTGCATTTTTCATGTTAAACCTTTTCAAACTAAACTCTATTATTTTATAAAACTCTTCCCCCCATTTGATTCCTTGATTACAATGAATTTACAGAATTTTTAAAGTTGAGTCTTATAGTTGTGCAATAGCTTGCTAGAAGATAGGAACATGTGTTGAGGGAAAAGGATAAGTCTTTTCTTCATCTTGTTGATTCAATTTTCTTTGGTCGTCCAAAAAAAATATGCCTATTTTGTAGCCCCTAAACAAGCTCCAAAAAAAAATTGAATGTTGAAAAATTCATGTCTTTCCCTTGTGTAACATTAAAGCTTATAAAATAGCTCCTAGATGCTTGCAAAAAGGTTCAAACTACCCAAAACTATCTCCTAAATATGCTCCATTTGCTTGCACAACCCAACAACTTGTCTTAGATGGTTTGAATTTCCCACTAGATGCTCTCAACTATTGTCCCTTAACTTCTCATAGAATCCCAAACTGCTCAACCTCTTCATAAATGCTATCATACTTATCCTTCACTTAGATCATTTTTTAGCTCCGAAAATTTGAGAGCATGAAAGCAAAGTTCTAGAGCATTGGACTGGTGAATTTTTCTCTCAAACCACGAATTGGGTTTTCATGAAATTTAATAGGTTTTTATGCTTTCTTGTTTCCTAATTTCTATCCAAAAATCTCAAGAACCTAGATTGTAATTTTCAATATATGATGAAATCTTGACTGCTCCAACTAAAAATCTCTTACTTTCCTCATCATGCTCAGTCTTGATAAAATTCATAATTAATCAAAATACATGCTTTTATTTGGCTAATAGATGAGACAATTTTTTGTCTCATCAATTCATCATCATCCAAATATACCTGTTCAAAATCACGTTGAACATAATCTACAAAATATTTCCTATGGTGTGTGACATGAAATGAAGCCCCTGAATCTATTACCCGGGAATCATTAACATTATCTAAACACAAAATTAAAGTATCCTGCAATTTATTACTTGCAACATTAGGTTCCTTATTGTCATCATGTTGTCTATCTCCTTGTTTTCCTTTTTGAGACCAACAATCCTTCTTCAAGTGTCTTGGCTTTCCACAATGCCAACAATCTAGTCTTCCTCTAGATTTAGATATGCCTTTCTTCGACTTCCCTTGTGACTTCCCACAATTTGTAGGTTTTTTTCCTCTCTCCTTTGTTCGTCCCCTGTTCTCTACAGTAAAATCATTACCCGATGTTGAACTCACTTGTGCTTGTCCATCGCATTTCCTCGCTAAGGATAACACCAACAACATCATTAAATTTTAATATATTTGAACTAGAGAGAGAGTTACTTTCAACCATTACCAAGCTATTCCAACTTTCTACAAAAGAACATAAAACCAAGAGAGCCCTCACTTCTTCATCAAGATTCACTTGTATAGAAGTTAATTGATTGGTAATCATATTAAACTCATTTAAGTGATCTATCACAAATCTACCTTCAATCATTTTTGGATTAAACAAATGCTTTATGAGAAATACCCTATTTGAGGTTGAGGGATTTTCATACAATTTAGCCAAAGCTTCCATCAGAGCCTTTTTTGTCTTTTCTTTTGATATATTGAACGCCACGGATGGTGCCAGGTACAACTGAATAGTTCCCAATGCCTTTCTATCCAACATCTCCCATTCTTCATCGGACATCGTAACATATTTCTTTGTTTTTCCTTGCAATGGCTGATATAGATCCTTTTGATACAAATAATCTTCCATTTGCATCTTCCATAATTGATAATTTTGGTCGTTGAACTTTTTGACCATGAATTTTCCTTCTTCCATTACTCCCACTCAAATCTAGAGCTTTCCTACCAATCAACCGAAATACACACGACTATGATACCAATTGTTAAGATTCAGGAAGATAGGAGCAATAAACATTAACAATTATATGAAAAATAAATAACCCAAAAATAATAATGAAAAATAACACAATAGAGATCAACACATGAATTTAACATGGTTCACCCAATATGGGCTACATCCATAGAAATTCAACCACCCAAATATTTTATTATCCAGTGCAAAACAAATTACAATCTCGCAAACACACATTGTCGCAACATACATCCTATCCGCTTTTAACAAGCTTTTTGGGACCTTCTAAAATTATGGTTTTACAAGGTCATTTTTCATTTTACATGTCAGCAAGAAAACCTTGACGAGTGTACTGTATTTGCATGATTAGTTGCCACATATCAACATCAACCAATCTTGGCCAATACAAATGTTTGGTTAGACGAAAGGGATATACAATTGAAATCTTTCTTCACTAGATCATAAGATGAGTCTCAAGGCCAATCAGGTAAGCAATTGAAGCTAAGGACCAAAAAAAGGAATGATGCTCCAAGCTCCAATAGACCTTGAAATCCTATCTTGATCAAGTTTGTGGTCAAGGGTGGCAAGAAGAAGACTGGGAAATCTACAGAGGGACCATCCTAAGAGGAGCATGTGCAAGAAGAGGGGCAGATTGATGAAGAGGATCATGAGGAAATAAAAATGTCTCCTCGTGATAATATTCATGAGGAACCACCTATCACCTCATCCCCCATTGCTAATGTTGTGTCTATTCCCACTCCTATAACCTCATTTGTGTCTAATGTTCTTTTTAATGCTCCTCCATCAATAACAAGTGTTGTTGCACATACTATTTTGATTCATTATGTTCATTCATCCCCTATCTCAAGGTTTCCATTTGAAATCCCAAAAAAAGGATTAGATAATATGATTAGTTCTCTTATGTCATTTCCAAGTTTTTCCTCACCATATTTTGACCTCACGTCACATTCTAATTTAGAGAAATTCTTGAATGACTCTGTGCAAGTGTCTAGGGATAAAATTCCCAAGGTTATTTTACCTAACACTTCTCCCATCATTACTACCACATTTTTGAATGTAGCTACTTAATCCCATATGATGGCTACACAACCTGATGAGAGTTCACCATTACCACCATGGTTGTCATCACAAGCACTAAAGAGGAGGAAAGAAGTCATCTCTCCAAATGAGTTTGACTTTGCATATCTTACATCTGCAAAGACAAGAACCAAAAAAAAGCAAAGAATATTTCCAAAATGCTTTTTGATAAAGAGGGTAATAAGTATGCAAAGATAGCTCATCCTCCCTTTGACAAAACTTATCAAGAAGTGAATATTGCAGAATACTGTATCAACAATAGAATTGGGCAAGGTGACTCATGATATTGCGAAGGAAGATTTTCATTTTTTCCTAGATTCTCTCACAGAGAAATTTGACAAGGAGAAGAAGATGAAAGATCACTACAAGGCTAAGATAGAGCAACTTACGACCATATTACAAAAAATCACTCAAGCTTCTGAATCCATCGAGCCCGAGGTAATTGTAATTGGTGTTGAGAATCCTATCATACAAAAGGTGGAAAAGGTACATGCTAGAGGCAAAGTGGTTGGTGAGTATCTTTACCAATTGATTGCATTGGGAATAGAAATAATAAGGTCCTCCATGAGGAAGCTAGAAAATATGGAAGGCATAAAAGAGGAATTGGATGACACTATAGATGCTTTTTCTCAAGAGAAAGAGGATATGGAAAATAAAGTACACTCTTGGATCAAAATGAGGAAACTCAAAATAGATAAGCTAGAGGAATTTGGTATCATTCCCAACCAAGACATGTATGTGGAAATTGAACAGTCTTTGATTCACAAAGACACTTCTCACCAACTTAATCAATGATCTACAATCTACATGTGAACTTGGTGAAGAAAATGACTTGCAACTTATTAACAAAATTGAAGAAATTATATGTGTAAGTTGTGAGATGATATTCAGAAGTTACTTTCCCCAAATAATGTGGTTCAACAGTTTTTCAACATGATTCAAAAGGAATTTGAAGACCAAACATTTTTAGTGCCACTAATGGATTGAATCTTTGATCTTCAACTAACTTTGGATAATCTGAAACAGTGCCTTGGGTGACATGAAAAATCCTACAACATTGTTAGAGATTCAATATCAAAAGCTCATGAAATCATCAAACATACTTCGGCACCAGATAATGAAGTACAAACGATCTTGATCATTTATAGAAATTTGATTCAACAAAAAGTTTGATACCAAAACTACCTTCTTTATTAATTGGAAGTAATTTACAATTTGAACTCAGAGTCTCAAAGTTGATTTTCAATTTGGGCAACACTTCGTTGCAATAGATTAAAGGTAAAAATTACAAATGAGCTCTCTCATATTTATAGATGAGAGCCAAGAGATAATCTAGAAAAAGTCTAACTACTTTGACTTATTCAACAATGGAGTCCAAAATTATTGGAGGACTTCATTGTTGTTACATGTATTTATAATTTGATAAATGACATATAACTTGTCTTCAACTAACTATAAAAACTTGTAAATGAAAGAAGCTTGAAATCTAAACTAAGGCATGGTCAACCTTCTTCAACATTCTTCATTAGGAAATCATCATGTTTCTTTAGGATCATTTGTACTTCATTATCTAGAATTGAAGTATGTTTGATGATGCCATGAGCTCTTGATACTGAATCTCTAATAGTTTTGTAGGCTTTTTCATGTCTCCCAAGGTACTGTTTTAGCTTATCCAAAGTTAATTGAAGATCAAATATTCAATCCATTAGTGGCAATAGATACATTCCTATTCATAAAAAAAAAATTGTATGAATAAGGATGTTCTTATGTCATTCTTATTGATTTCTTTTATGTTGATTGGATAAGTGGTGTTTCTTTATTAAGATCAAAGGAATTTCAAGATAAATATATGAACTTTTGTTATATAATTTACTTGGAATTTTGTGTGTTGAAAGCATTTATTGGTGGAGAATTGTCATGACTTTGAGCTTGTAATTACTCATTTTGTAGACCGGTAGTATTATTAGTTGATAGATTTTGTGCTCCAATTAGTGATACGGTTTAAAAGGATAATTTGAAGACTTTGTGCTTTTGTGTGTTTTCTAGGTTACTTTTATTCACTGGTACTAGCTAATATCGGTTATTATTGCTTTAACTAGTTATATTTGAGAATATCATTGTTATTTGTTTCTCTTATCCTAAATCAAGAGGATATGCTAATGGAGACAACCACCATGGATGATTATAATGTATATATCTTAGTTTATTTTCTAGTTAATTGTAGTGACCATTAAGAAGGGATCCTCCCCTCTCTAAGAGGAGAGATTTATCTCATCATAACTGTGGCTAAAATCACTATTTCATAATCTATAAAGGGATTACAAAATATTCATCCAACAGTTTTTTGGCAACTCTGTTGGGGATATGAGCATGCAATCAAAGCCTCATGCTTTCATTTGAAGTAGACAAGTATTCCAGTGTCTTATTGCAAGTTTGTGAATACCTTTTATTGTTGATTTCTATTTTGTTTCAAGGACTACATTTTGGTATATAGAAGATATACTCACAGTCAAAGGGCACAAGGTCAAGTTGATCCTCTCTTCAAGTTGTTGCAATGCCATAATATTATTCCTTCTCCTCCATGAGCAAGGTCACCATTATAGTGTACAAGAAGCTATCCAACTTGAAGAATCAAATCACCACTTCCCAACGAATCTTCTAATTTTATGGGAGTTTTACCTATCACAACAATTCAAGTAAATGTTGTTCAAGGTGCTATGACAGCTCAACCACCTGCTAGTCCTTAGGGAAATGCCTTTGGCCCATCCCCTTTTCACAAACATCCTTGTGTTTCATGCAAAAATATCCCTAGATTCCATGGTGACGGTAAGTAGCATCCTGATGAGCATGTTGTTGCTTTCTATATTGTATGTGGTGTTCTTGGTGTTGAAATTGTTAATGTTTTTGTAAGGTTGTTCATTGAGACCTTACAAGGAGTAGTAGCAGAATGGTTTTACACTCTTTCTCCTAGTTATATGACCAATTGGACTTCTCTCCCTACCAAATTTGAAGAATGTTTCAAGCCTGCTGAGGATGCACATGCCTTGTTGGCATAACTTAATACTATGACAAAGGAAGCATATGAACCCATGCATGAGTTTGTGGCCAAATTCAATAAGTTGGTAACAAAGATTCTTGTTGAGTCCAAGCCAATGCCTCATAATCTCAAATGTTTCTTCATTAACTCACAACTACCAAAAGTAAGTTTCTTGTTGCGAAGAGTAGTTCTAACAAATCTTGAAGTAGCACAACACTTGGCTACTAGCTTCAAAGATGATTTGATTCTTGTTAGTAAAATAAGAAAAGAAACAAATAGGAATAAAGTCCAAGCATCTTCATCTTCATCTACCAATACTAGCACCAATCCTATGGTGCAAAAACTAGCAAATTAATTGCTTGCATTGAAGAAACAGGTTTCTCAAGGTTCATCTAATCCTCCATACAAGGATGTTCCAAGGATGACCTTACCTAATTCTACCAACTATTTTGGTAATAGAAACCAGAAAAAACTTCTTGCACCACATGTAAGACTTTCTCTTAAAGACCCTCCCACCAATGCAGTCGTGGGGTACTATGAGGCAAAGCAAGATGATTATGTGCAATTGAAATATCCTATTAAGGAAAATGTCGATCAATTCTAGGAGGAGGAAGCAGATCCGGCTAGTGACTCAAATATTGGCTATTTACATGTTGAGAATGAATCTGATGAAGAGTATCTTGTGACTAATGCTTATGTTGTTTTCATGCGTTCGTAACAAAACCAACTTGATCAACCTCAAGTTGATGTGACAAAAGCAAAGGATAATTCATGATCACCAGTGACTATTGCTAAAAGAGGAACTCCTTTTCCAGTGCAACCTAAAGATACAACAGCCAATAAGCAAGTAAGTGCCACTCATCCTCCTGTAGTTTCCTCAACATCAAAAGTCAATGCTTAGGTTCCAAAGACTAGTGCTCCTGTTGTTAAACCTACTAATGAGATTATCCCATCTTCTTTGCAAAGTTCTTTCCAAGCCTTTGATATAATTGATCATGTGAAGAGGAAAAAGATACAAATGTCTGAAGCTGAATACCTAAAGACCAATCCTGACCAGTTTGACAGACTAGTTGAATTTGTTAAAGATAAGACAACTCACCCTAGTAGAGAATCATCTTCGTATATTCTTATTTTTCCAAAATCTAAGTTTCCTCAGAGTAACTTAGTTTCAATTCCTTCATCTGTTCCTAGAAGGATAGACACATTTGTTGAAAATGGAGGTAAATTTGTAGCTTAATACTTTGTAAAAACTATTATACTGTAGATCTAAATAAGTGTTCTTTGTTACAGATACTTTGTAGATGATTATCTGTTTAGATTCATTTTACCATTTGTAGAAGTAGACATAAGATTGTAGAAGAATAAGACTAGAAGATAGAAGTGACATAGCATATACCATGGAGAAACCCTTTCAGGAAAAAACTCCACCACTAGAATCAATAGTGCTTCTATTATTTAACCTTAGAACAAGATTACAATAATTCTTTATCAATCCTTGCTTGAGATGCTTCTTTTTCCTTCAACAATTTATGAAACTCTCTTCAACTTGCTGCAATTTATAGACAATAATGAGCCTTGTAAACTCCAAAGAGTTTACAATTACAAAGCACAAAGCTTATTGTTACCTATTTTTCACTTCAAGCTCAAATAGGCAGAGCTGAATGAAGTTCATCATTTATAGGTACAGAAAATTTTCATGTTTTGCTGATTAAGTGTTCATTGATCATCATTGAGATCATCTTACATATGAATCATAGTTTTATTGTGCAAGCATTTAAAACATAAAATTGAGGAAAACTTGCATAGTAATGCTTTTTATTCATCTTGAAAAAATGTTGAATCCCACACAAGCCGTGGGAGTAACTTATTTTGATTTTTACAATCAAATAAGGGGTGCATGAGCAAAAGAAAAATATACAACTAAAAATAGAGTAAGCATAGGGTAGAAAGTGATTCATCATTTCCTGGAATGATGAATCATTGATAAGTTGAGGAATTTTGTGACTCCAGTTCTAGCTCCAGTTCCATTTCCAGTTTTAGCTCCAAAAACATCTACAGGAAAGATAAAGAATGGCATTAGAGATGGTCTCTAAGCAATGACAAATCAAATCCTATCATATACCTACGCTACCAACATAAATATAGAATACAATCGATCAAGCATCCATCAGATGATTACAAAAATTAAGAGGAAAAACATAACTCAATGGAAGCTTTCAGTTTTTTTATTTTGCTAACATGTTTGTTTCAATGTGCAGGAATAGGTTCATCATGTTCGAGATCATTTCATTAGATATGTGGAGTAAAACAGGCTCCCCCAAGGGTAGAGCCCGACATATCATAAGGATACTTCTTATTTGCATCATATATGAGAATTATTTGATCAAGGAAAGAAACAATCATCATCTAAGACTATCATCAAGAAGTCTAATTCAACATGGTAAAATAGATTGTGCAACTATTTTTACTCATCATTTAAAGGAAACAATTAGAAATATATTGCATTTATCATCTCTTGTTTCAGCTCTTCCTTTCATTTATGTTTACATTTTAATAAGGCATTGAGCCCTTTATACTAAAAGGAAAGTAGTGAACAAATTTGTTTTCAGCAGAAGGTGTTAAATGATAGCAGTCAAGGTCACTTTGATGGACAGCTTTGAATACCTGGTTACCAAGTTATGGAAAATAGTCTATTGTCATAAGTAGTTAAGCAACAATGTTGCAGATTCAAGGAAAATGCAAAGAAATGGATTTGTATTCCATCGGAAAAGAGCATTTTATAGAGAATAGTCATGAATGCTATTGTTGTTACAGAATTGGTAAAGTAAATGAGATTGCGGTTGCAAGTGTTCATGGTGATAAAAGAAAGCTTACAGAAGTCTTGACACTCATAAAGGACGAACACAATGATACAGCAGTGAAGTATGAATAATCAACATTAACAGTAAATGGAGGATCTGTTTTCAATGGAAGTCATCATTTATAAAAATATTCAAAAGCAAATTTTGCATGAATATAGCCAAGACCAAAAAATGAGGGCTGTCATATGAAGGAAGACAATTTTTAGTCTCAAAGCCCAACTTTTTTCTTAAAAGGACAGTATAAGTTATTTTGGCAATAAAGAAAGTAAAGGACAGTTGTAGATGCTCAGAGATTACCTACAAGTGAATGAAATTCAGTCGCAAAAGACTAAAGGGCAGTCAACATATGTGAAGAACAGTCATTAGTTTCCATTGACAAGTAGCTTCCATACAGGCTGCATACATGAGATAAGTGTAGATTGATAGATAGGGTTGGATGGAACACTCACTGTCCCATGCTCTGGGTCTCACCTTGGAAAACCCTTTGGTGTCTCTCTCCACCTTCTTAACCTATAGGCCCTAATGCTTGTTAGGAACCCCTGGTTCTCCTGGCCAACCCTACTATCAACCTTCTTTCATTCCACCAAGCCAATCTTGATGCCTTGCCACTATCTCACCCTTGACCCTTACTCTTCCCTAAAGGCCAGTTACCCTCAACATTCAGTTAGGATTTTGTAGGGGTGTAAAGATGAAGTAAATAGCTTCATAGCAACCTATTAGGGTTCTTTTTCAATTACAAAACTCCAATTCTCCATCGCTGCCACCAAACCCTCTCCTAGGGTTAGAAAAGGCTACAAGCCTAGAGCCCCAATTAGGCCTCTTAACTCGAGAAAAATGAAATTTCCTCCAAAACCCTCCAAATGACCAAGGTTCTTCACTTGGGGTTTGTGTTTCCCTTGCTCACACCTTGAATATTTTTGGGGTTTTGAGCCTGTACAGGCCGTACACTGCCCTTACTCAAAAATGGCCAAAAATCTAGGGTTTATAAGCCTTTTCCAGGCTGATTACAAACTGTCAGAGTCTTCTCACACCAAATGGGTTGATGGAGCCTCCTCCTGACCACTAGGCCTTTCCAAGACCCTCAACTAAATTCTCCAAAAGGAATTTTTCCAAAATCTTAGCACCCCTGCAAGTTATGTGCCTTGCACTCCTTGTCTCCCCTAGCTGAACTCTGCCTGGCTCGCCTAGGGCAAGACATTGCTAGTAGCTCCTGCACACACAAAATCCCTACAACCTACCATATTTACACTCATGGAGCCTAGTCATTGTTCCCAAAGGGTCGTATAATTTGTACGGTGGGAAAGTGCTCTAGCACTCCATTTTCTCAAGACTGCCTGGTTCAGGCCAGAAAAAGAAAGAAATCAAACTATTTACAAACAAATGATGAAAACGAATCACAAAGGCAACTAAATGACACACAAAGCTAGTATTCTATCAACACTACATTCTACTTGTAGAACAATAGTTATTTCAATCCATTTAAAGCTCTGTTATCAAGCAAAAATCAGAAATTGCCCTTAAGAACACTGTTTTATTTCAACTCACAAAGTGTTTCCTTAATACCAATCCCTCTAACCCTATTTACAGGTCGAGGCTCACCTTAAATAAGGCTCCTCAATTAGTTATCTTCTTTGGTCAGTCTTCTTCATGACCTAATGGCCAACTTTACCAAAATCCACTGTGTTTTCTAACTTTTGACAAGGCTAGCAACCTAAACAAGTATGAGCTTCAAAACCAATCCATTCTTTCCACTTCTAATTCCACTGACCTCAACAGATCAACACTTATTCATAATCCACAAATGCTAACAAAATGGTCTACATGACCTCAAAATAACATAGCCAAACAAAATTCAACCTAGACTGCTTTCTAGGTGTGCTTCTAGGTGCTCTTGCACCATTCTCCCCCTCCCTGCACAAACACTAAGAAATGGAATGAGAGATCAATGAAAGTTCAATACCCAACTTCTTGAACTAATATTCTTGTACCCATGTGGCCTCTGATTCATGCTTGTTCTTCCACTTGATAAGGTTCTCCATGTACACCTTGTTTCTTGTAGCCTTCTTCACTCTTGAGTCCAAGATATTCTCTGCCTAAAGCTTGTCTTGATTAGGTAAGGATATATTGCTGATGTCCTTGAAGATTTCCTTACTGTTCTGATCCACATCATTGACTGATCCCTTATACTTGATCAAGTCAGCTATATTGAAAACTGGTGAGATTCCTAGATCGGTAGGTAACTCCACCTTGTATGCATTCTTGCCATACTTGGCTAATATCTTGCATGGACCCACTCTCTTCATCTGCAACTTGGTTGACATTCCCTTCTGCAACCTTGACTTGTTAAGATGGACCATGACATAGTCCCCTACTGCAAATTTCACATCTTTCCTTGACATATCTGCCTTCTCCTTCAATTTTTGTGTAGCCTCAGTGACTGTCTTCTTCACCTGCTCCTGAATCTCCTTCATGGTCTAACTGAAGTCCTCTGCATGTCCACTTCTTTGTTCCATAGCTCCAAGATCTCTGAGCTCACATATGCCTCTTGGGTGCATCCCATACACAACTTCAAAAGGACTCTTCCCTATGGTTCGGTTCACACTATCATTGTAAGCATACTTAGCTTGTGAGATAACCATATCCCATGTCTATCCATATTCTTTAGTTAGGCACCTTAAAAGGTTACCTAGCACCCTGTTAACCACCTCTGTTTGACCATCGGTCTAAGGATGGTAAGCTGATCCAAAAGATAGGTTGGTACCTAATCTTCTCCATAGAGTCTTCCAAAAGTGACTCATGAACTTCACATCCTCGTCTCAAACAATGCTCAAAGGCAAATCCATGGATCCAACTTCCTTTGAAGAAAAGATGAGCTATGTAACTAGCATCATGAGTAGTTTTGCAAGGAATAAAATGACTCATCTTGCTAAATCTGTCTACCACAACATAAACACTGTCAAAACCAGTCTTGGTCTTAGGAAGACCTACCACAAAATCCATGCTCACACACTCCCATGGTCCGTTAGGAATGGGTAGGGGTTGATATAAACCAGCATTACTAGCTCCCTCCTTTAGCTTTCATACACACAACACACTGTTCCACATACTTTCTAAAATCTCTTGCCAACTTAGGCCAATAATAAAATCTTTGCACTAGTTCTAAAGTCTTGTTAATGCCAAAATGTCCACTAAGACTACCATTATGCTTTTCCTAAATCATATTTTCCCTCATTGAACCTCTTGGAACACATAACTGATTTCCCTTAAACAATAACACACTTTGCAAAGTATACTCAGAGTATTGGCTATGGAAAAGGTTCTCAAAGTTAGAACATACCTTATAGACCTCTGAAAAGTCTTCATCTTCCCCATAGAGATCCTTGAAACTCTCTATGCCAATGCTCTTGATCTGTATCTCTTGCACTGTCAACAATCTCCTACTTAGTGCATCTGCTACTTTGTTTAGCTATCCCTTCTTGTGCTTGATGGTGAAGGTAAAAGCTTGGATGTATTCCATCCATTTCAAATGCCTATTACTCAACTTCTCTTGAGTGTTGATAAAACTAAGTGCCTGATTGTCGATAAAGACTACAAACTCTTTGGGTAGAAAGTAATGCCTCCATTTCCTAAATGACTGAACCAAAGCATAAAGTTCTAAGTCATAGGTTGAATACTTCTTCTTTTCTTCATTGAGCTTCTCACTAAAGAAGGCTATAGTCCTGCCCTCTTGACTCAACACTCCTCCTACTGCCACTCCACTTGCATCACACTCAACAGTGAACAATTTATCAAAACTAGGTAACAAAAGAATAGGTTGAGTTGCCACTTCTTGTTTCAGTTTCTCAAACCCTTTCTCAGCTTCTTGAGTCCATCTAAACTTAGTTTTTAAACCTCCTTTGATTGTATCTAGGACTGGTGCACATATGCCACTAAAGTTCCTTATGAATTTTCTATAAAATTGGGCCAATCCATGAAAACTTCTTACCTCTGTCCCTATGGTTGGTGTAGGCCAGTTTAGGATGGTTTCCCTTGCTTTTTCTGATCCATCTTTAGTGATCCTTTGGACACCACAAAACCAAATAGACAAAAGTTCTTCTAAAGAACTCACACTTCTCTTAGATTGATTGCCAACTTCTCCTCTTTTTGTGCAACCTTCTAAGAACCAACTCCACATTTTTTTAGATGCTCTTCTAATTGCCTTGTTGTATATGAGGATGTCATCAAGATATACCACCACAAATATCCCTATAAAGTCTTTGAGCACTTCGTTCATGAGCCTCATGAATGTGCTAGGTGCATTAGAGAGGCCAAATGGCATAACTCTCCACTCATACAACCCATCATTTGTCTTAAAAGTTGTCTTCCACTCATCTCCATCCTTAATTCTGATCTGATGGTATCCACTCTTGAGATCCAACTTGGTGAAGAACTAAGCTCCTCCAAGACAATCCATCAAGTCTTCAATCCTAGGGATAGGGAATCTATATCTGATTGTGATTCTATTTATTGCTCTAAAATCAGTGCATAATCTCCACTTACCTCCTCTCTTTGTTGCTAAGACCACTGGTACTGCACATGGGCTGATGCCTGGAATCAACTGATCCAACAACCTTGCACTTCTGCCTAGCTACCTCTAGATTCCTGGACCGGGTGTGTTTCTGTATGTTGCTTTTGTTTGGAAATGAGGTTCGTGTATGAAGTCAATTTTGATGACTTATGGCTCTCTTTGGTGGTAGAGTTGCAGTGTCCCATCACCACCAAGTGCTCTCGTAATTCCTCCTGGCAACTTTTTGACTGCCTCCAAGAAGACTATTTTTCAGCCTTGTCTCTTTCTTTAGGTTGTAACATAACCACATATCCTTCACCAGCTTGATGTAGGTTGTTAAGGAACTCCTTCCCACTACTCAACATGACACTTGGTGTCTTTGACTGTCCCTCTTCTTCTTTTGACAGTGACTGCAACTTGAAAGTCTTCCCATCCTTCTCGAAGGAAATGCTATTCTCTTTCCCATCATACATGGTACTTTTGTCATACTGCCATGGTCTGCCCAATAGTAGATGGCATGCATCCATGGGTAAAACATCACAAACTAACTTATCCTTATACCCTCCAATGGAAAACTCCACCGTTACTTGCTCATTCACTAGAACACTCTGCCCTTTGTTGAGCCATGTTACCTTGTAGGGGTTAGTGTGGGGTACCTTCTCCAATTTCAGTTTCATTACTACCTCCTCTGAGATAATATTGTCTGTTGAACCTGAATCTACTATGACCTTGCATACTTTACCAAGTATCTTGCACCTTACTCTAAATAGAGCTCTCCTCTATTTTGGTTCTTCCTTGACCAGTTGTCTGATCAAAACTCTACTGAACATTAGATTCTCTCCTACCTCAAATTCAATATGACTGATCTCAGATGACTTAGGACTCATGGTGTCCTCTTGTGCATAAGCCACTCTCTTCTCATTGCTTGATGAAGATGCTTTCTCCGGGCACCTATAAGCAGGATGACCTACTTGACTACAATGGTAGCATTTCATGTTTGCAAAGTATGAATTGCTCCTACCTGCTCCTCTTCCTCTATTTGAACCACCTTGAGGTCCTCTACCTCTATTATACCCTCCTCTAGAAGGTGTTTCATTGCCATGATCTATGGATTTAAACTCTCCTTGGTTTCTTTGGTCACTGCCTCTACCTTGGTCGCCACCTCGCTGCCCTCTTTGATCTCGGGCTTTTCCTCCGCCTTTTGTGAAACCTAGTCTTGCTTCCTCCTCTTGTTTCTTTCTCAATCTTCGATAGCCACCGATAGCATTGGTGAACCTGGCCTTGGGACTTAGAAGAGCTTCATCTCCTCTTGAATGTTCTATTTCAAGCCATTAAGATACCTAGCCACCTTGAGACTTTCATTTTCTCAAACATTAGACCTCATACAGTTTTGAACTCCCTTGTGTAGGTATTCACATCTTGGTCTTTTCTCAGCTCTTTGGGACTTTGTCTCTCTTCTTGTGTAACTCAATCTCTCATAGTCATCCGCATGTATGTTTCCTCTACTTTTGGTAACCATACCCCTTCCAAGTTGAGGCTGGCCGCTTTGTCTTTCCCTCTCTTCCCCGTTCAATGAATTTCCACCATGTCGGCAGAACCTCGACCTGATTTAGCCACCTTTACCTTCGCGGTTTCCGACTCCATCACATTCAAAATGGTTTTCCATTCTCTATCCAATCCATGACTTTCATTTCCATTTTCCCACTAACGCTGGTATGCCTTCAAGTGCTTTTCCACCTCGCCTTCAATGCCTTCTGGCTCTTCTTTCAACAGGGTCGTTCCGTGGGTCTTTTTCTTCCCTTCTCGCGAACCTCTTCTTCCTCTTTTGTACCTCTTCCTTCAATTTACTGCTATTCATCGCTTTTCTCCATGAAATTCTATTTTTCCCTTATCCTATTTTTCTTCCTCTTCTTGTTCTTCACCTCATCTTGCCAATTCAAAGATTTGTCACCAAGGATGTAGAACCACTAGATTCAAGGTCTGACATGCAAGATTCTTCCCAAATCTTTTGCTTGCTCTGATACCAATCTGATAGGGCAAGACTGGATGGAACACTCACTATTCCATTCTCTAGGTCTCACCTTGGCGAACCCCTTTGGTGTCTCTCCACCTCTTAACCTATAGGCCTTAATGCTTTTGTGTACCCTGTCTCCTCCTGGCCAACCCTACTATAAACCTTCTTTCATTCCACCAAGCCAATATTGATGCCTTGCCACTATCTCACCCTTGACCCTTACTCTTCCCTAAAGGCCAATTACCCTCAACATTCAGTTAGGCTTTTGCAGGGGTGTAAAGATGAAGTAAACAACTTCATAGCAGCCTATTAGGGTTCTTGTTCAATTACAAAACTCCAATTCTCCATCGCTACCACCAAACCCTCTCCTAGGGTTAGAAAAGGCTACAAGCCTAGAGCCCCAATTAGGCCTCTTAACTCAAGAAAAATGAAATTTCCTCCAAAACCCTCCAAACGACCAAGGTTCTTCACTTGGGGTTTGTGTTTCCCTTGCTCACACCTTGAATATTTTTGGGGTTTTGAGCCTGTACAGGCCGTACACTGCCCTTACTCAAAAATGGCCAAAAATCTAGGGTTTATAAGCCTTTTCCAGGTTGATTGCAAATTGTCAAAGTCTTCTCACACCAAATGGGTTGATGGAGCCTCCTCCTAACCACCAAGCCTTGCCAAGACCCTCAACTAAATTCTCCAAAAGGAATTTTTCCAAAATCTTAGCACCCTTGCAAGTTATGTGCCTTGCACTCCTTGTCTCCCCTAGCCGAACTCTGCCTGGCTCGCCTAGGGCAAGACATTGCTAGCAGATCTTGCACACACCAAAGCCCTACAACCTACCATATTTACACTCATGGAGCCTAGTCACTGTTCCCAAAGGGTCGTACAATTTGTACGGTGGGAAAGTGCTCTAGCACTCCATTTTCTCAAGACTGCCTGGTTCAGGCCAGAAAAAGAAAGAAATCAAACTATTTACAAAAAAATGATGAAAATGAATCACAAAGGAAACTAAATGACACACAAAGCTAGTATTCTATCAACACTACATTCTACTTGCAGAACAATAGTTATTTCAATCCATTTAAAGCTCTGTTATCAAGCAAAAATCAGAAATTTCCCTCAAGAACACTGTTTTATTTCAACTCACAAAGTGTTTCCTCAATACCAATCCCTCTAACCCTGTTTACAGGTTGAGGCTCAACTTAAATAAGGCTCCTCAATTAGTTATCTTCTTTGGTCGGTCTTCTTCATGACCTAATGGCCAACTTTACCAAAATCCACTGTGTTTTCTAACTTTTGACAAGGTTAGCAACCTAAACAAATATGAGCTTCAAAACCCATCCATTCTTTCCACTTCTAATTCCACTTACCTCAACAAATAAACACTTATTCATAATCCACAAATGCTAACAAAATGGTCTACATGACCTCAAAATAACATAGCCAAACAAAATTCAACCTAGACTGCTTCCTAGGTGTGCTTCCTAGGTGCTCCTGCACCACAGATGATAAGGAATATGCCATTCAAAGTCATGATAGTGAATGTCACAAATTGAGAATGATGATTTTCTCATGGTGGACTCATTATTTATAACAGTATAAGGTTCAAATAATGAAGGAGAGAAATCAAATGGCATTCATATTATGATCTGGAAGGATCTTATCATAGTGAAGGTGATCATAATACTGCTGGCAGTAATTACATGAGCATAAACAAAGTATTGTTTTTAAGCACTTTTATACAAGGAATGAAGCAGTCTCACATAAGGCTCAATCTTGTTGCAAGTTTAAACAGGGTACATCAACGTTACATGTTGAGTCATATATCACATACATTCACAATGGAGAATAGAGTTAGGTGAAGTCAAGCATATAGAAGACAGAGAGACAATGCATCTTGATACTCAAAACAAGCTTCTTCTTACAGGAAACAACAAAAATAAGCTTTCACTTATCAATGTCAAAATGGGAGACAATGAACAAATAATAAAATAGAAATGAGGAAATATTCAGAAAACCATGCAAATTCTTGCTCAGAATATCAAATCATTTTTCACCATGGTGGTTGTTACAGCATTAATGTTCAATATTGCTCAGAAATGTTCTTATGGCAAAAAAATGCGAATATCTTTTTACCCATTTTAGGATTTTATTCTAAAATGAAAGATACAACATATTGTAAAGACCCAGATGAGGTTTTCATTAGCTACGGCCAGGTACTGAGTATGTTACAATTTTCGAGCTACATATGTAAAAATATTTTAGTGCGCAACAAAGGATTCAGGGAAATACTTCCGTGGCAGTCATAGAAGAAAGGTGTTTATTCTCTGTTTCATTTTTTCTTAAATCACAATGAAATTCTTCAAAAAGGCAGCAAAATAATGGTGGTTTTGAGATTACAAAGATCTTATGAGTGGTGGCTATCATCAAAATACTCTATGGTGACCAAAGATGGAAAGTATACAAGAAAGGAACGTATTGAGCTTACCAGCGCTGTTATTGTGTCATGTTTCTAGAATTTCTTTTGTGTCATATCTTTGCCAGTATAAATCAAGCTCGGTTCTTAGCATGGCGGCCAAAATCAACAGATACAGAGCACAGGGGAAGTAAAAATACAAAAAATGTCAGCATATGGCCATGGCTGTGGCCAAGAAACCAAAGAATGGCGTCAAAATTAGAAAAGAAGTCCAATTTTTTGTCAAAAGAAAGACTTACCATGCTTCTCCTACAGGGTTCACATGTCAATCGCCAGGAAAAGAGCATAAAAACGTGGTTTGAGCTTCAAAATGGCTTTCAGAACTTCAGACCCTAACTCATGGCGGCGTTTCTTCTCCAAGCAGGAAGTCAAAAGTGAAGAATAGTAATGATTTAGGGTTTGATATGTGCTTTTACCAATTCGCCCTATTTCCATTTTGCATATTCTTGTAGTGTTTTTAAATAATCATTGTGTTTTTATTCTCCCTGTGGCTGTGACTTTTAAGTCAATGTGCCTAGCAAAGGTGGTCGGCATCATTAATATATGAATTTTATGCTAAGGTATTATGGCAGAATATTAAATCATTGCCAAATATATGCCAAGTGTGGTCAGCCTTAGGAGTAAGCATGGTGGTCAATAGTGATTATCAATGAATAATGCCTATTTTTGAATTTATGCTAAGTCTCACTTTTAGCTTTATTCTTAATATTTTATTTGCATAATTTAATGTAAATGAATTAATTAGATGATACATTATAAATCATTTAATTAATTCATCTTTTTCAAATGCAAATAAAGATATTATATAAAGTCAAATTTTAGTTTACTTCAGTTCTACATCAAATTGTCAACTAGAGATTTATCATGAGAAAGATGGACTTTAAAGTGTGCATGGGTGGATTGATACAAACGAGATGGTTTTTGCGTGCTTTAGCCCACTTTTTCAGGGATTTCAGTTTATTTCGAGTTGCAGATCAGTTACGTGCTTTATGACTGCCAGTTCAAGGTTGAGTTCACTCATTTTTGCATGATTTTGAACCACATTTTTGGGGATTTTTACTTGTGCTCGAATTTCACTTTGGGATTGTCATTTTTTCACTTTCAGATCACTTTCAGTTTCTTATTCATGCACTTTGGAGTGCCTTCATTTTGTATATATTGAAAAAGTTTATCTTTTTCAATTTAGTTCTTGTTTTTCAGCCTTTGCACTCTGCAAAGTGAATAATCTTGTAACTCAACATTTATTTACAGATTAATACAACAGTGTTTTTTATAGGTTCAAAGTGTGTTATTGCAGAGGATTCCTTTAAGTTTCAGTATTTTAGAATTCGCCTTCAAGTTTCAAGCATCATTGTCATGTGGGATTGATCAAAATGAATATTGTGTTTGCAATTTGTGAAACCTTAAATATTTTTGTCTCCTTAATGAATTTTTGTATGCATCCAAGTTTAAATCCACTGGTTAAACATTGTGCTAATCAATAATTTAATAGTCTAGTTGTGGGAATCATATTTTCCTTCTATGATTGTTTCTTTAAAAGACTTTGTTTAAAACACTCAAGTGTTTAAGCTTCCAGATCTAGTTGTGCAAATGAAAATAGTGAGTAATTGTTCTGTGAGTTAAGTCTGCATATCGAATTCTTCGGTGCATCACCATAGTTAAAGTTTCATAGTTAAGAATTTAGACTTAGTATTTCTCCCTTTTCTAGCAAATCACTCAGTTATTAACCAGAAAATTAAATAGGAACCAGCCTAGAATATGGAGTTCTAATTCCTTATAGGATACCCACAGCCTGGAATTAGTTCCAATGTTTCAACAGATTGCTGAATTTAATCATTCAAGCGTTCAGGTGCAATCTGCTTGACAACACTTATCTCACAAAACCTACGCCTATTCTTTGCAAGTAGAGTTCTTCTGTGAAACTAAAGTCCTAACTCAACATTGATTACAAAGATATCTTGTAGGCTTCTCCTCAAAGTTGGTGCCTAAGAATGGGCCCACTTAACTCAGCCTTATAAAATATCTTGTAGGCTTCTCCTAACTAAATTCCAAACTCAACGTTGATTACAAAGATATCTTGTAGGCTTCTCCTCAAAGTTGGTGCCTAAGAATGGGCCCACTTAACTCAGCCTTATAAAATATCTTATCATGCAAAAGTGTTAACTCCAAGATGCCAACTTGGGCACCCAAGGTGGGTTCAAGTCAATCTATGTTAACTAAAACATATCTCTCCACCATTCATGCAAATATCATGCATGATTGACCATCCCCACTTAACTGAATGTGTCACCTATTATTTGTCATGCAAATCAAGTCATTAGTCATGCATTCCAAGTCAACTAATTCAGCTAGCATTCAACTGAAACTAACTACATGCAACTAAAGATAACTGAACCATAACTGAACTAAACTGAAATGAACTGATACTGAACCAAACTAAACTAAACTAAACTAAACTTCATGTATGTAAATATCAATTCCTAACTTCTAGGATCATTACATGTATTACTAAAGTGTTATATTTCTTTGAATAGTTAAATTAACTCAAGGTGAGTTCCACCTTCCATGTGGGGCCCCATGTGCTCCTATTTTCTAAGAGCTCTTCTTTGGCGTCCCCACATGTTCCTATCATTTAGAATTAATTACAAATGTCAATTTACATGTTCATTTCATTCAAATTTAATCTCTTTCTAATCCTAGTGTCGGGGAACACTTTCCAAGGACTTAGAATATACATGAAATAATGTTTAGGATTGCAATTAAATGACATCTTATTCCCAACATTCTCCCACTTGACATTATACATTGCAATTATTCTAAACAAGGAATAATTATTATAAATCAAGTGGGGACTCAAGGACAATGGCCTTCCCGCACCAACTAATCAATCCATGCCAACTTCAAATGCAACTTGCATAATCATGAAACTCTAAGCAAATGATTAATACTCAAAACCAAGAGAACTTATTTGTAGGAACTGGTTTCGTAAGATAATTTACAACATTAATCAAATTGTCAACTTTCCCAATTAATACCTTCCCACTCTCAACCATTTCTCACACAAAGTGATACTGAACATCAACATTCTTAGTACGAGCATGATACATAGGATTTTTGGCTAAACAAATAGCACTCTAACTATCACATTCAAGTTTAACTTACTTGCAATTAAAACCAATACCTTTCCCAAGTCTCTGTAACCAAAGCTGCCTCTTTGGAGGTATGTGAAACTCTATGTTGAACTCACGTCCAACCAAGGTGTAGCTCCTCAAACTTCTGTTGAAATCTCATCAAGAGTAACCATCTCAACACATGTCTCTAACCATAAAGACCAGAAGCCTCACCTATTTCTCCAAGTATCCATGAGGACCTATTGTTGGTATGTGGTGGTGATCATGCTATCTTGTATAGCCCATGGTATCTTGTACACCACGCCAGATCCTCGGCTGAGAAAAATTTCTTCCTACTTTTCGTGATCGCGAAAAAGGAAAAATCAATGAAAAGGAAAATCGGATTTTGTAGAACCGAGAAAATGAAGCTTCTAAGCTTGGTAAAAGGGGGGATGGTATAACTGTATGATGCTTGATTATTCAAGATTGTAACGAGGTGTTTCTTTGGATAATAAAAGTATTGGATGGCTGCTTTGGTGGATGTAGCCCGATTGGTGAACCACGTTAAATTTCGTGTTATGATTTATTCTAGTATGTTTTAGTTTCTCTATTTTGTTAATTAAAATCTGCATTTAATTGTTAGATGCCATCTCTAACCCTAACACCTATAACCAACCAATCCATGCCAAACTCCAAATGCATAAACACTATCACGAAGTAATCAATCAAATGATTAATGTACCCAATACATAAGAGAACTACTACGATCAATTTCAAAGCTCCAATCATGAATTAGAAACATAAACATGACATCCGTGATCTAACCATCTCCTTCGAGGAGATCACATGCATCATAACATACATAAACATCCTAGTCTCAAGAGAACAAGTACCATGCCAAACTCTAAATGTGTATCAAGAGTAAACCATGACATAATAGCAACCACTCAAACCAAGAAAAAAAATATCCCCAATAACATGAAGATAAACTTACCAATGATGCATCCACATCACTGTCAACAACTCCCACTAAACCATGGTATGAGCTACACATGGTATCATGACTACCATCCTCTTCATGAAGATCACTCTTTAACATCAAGCAAAGAGTCATCACTAACATTTTTACATGAAATGATCAATGCATGATTATCGTCATCTGAGGATTCCTCTGTAGAAGAATCAAAACTCTTTTCTTGTTCTTACAATCCTTCTTCACATGTCTAGTTTCCCACAGTTCCAACACTTTACCTTACTCTGTCCTTCAAACTTACCCTTTCCTTCCTTGTCTCCCTTAGGTTCCTTTTTATTACACCTACCTTTTACAAACAAGGCATCTTGGATTTCTGTTTTAGACTTCCTCCTCATCCCCTCTGATAGGAGAGAAGGAATTATATTGTCCATCTTTGGATCTGCACCACTACCACTGATAGCAACAATTAGATTTTCTCAAGACTTTGGTAAAGAACAAAGTAACAAAATGCATTTATCTTCATCTTCTAGTCTTACATCTATATATTCTATTTGACTTAGAATCAAATTAAAAGCATTCAAATGATTTGCAAGAGAATCACCATCTTTCATCTTTAAAGAATACAACTGTCTTTTCAGATACAACTTATTAGTAATACTTTTAGTTTGATAAATATCACCTATTCTCTTCCACAATTTATATGCAGTAGTTTCTTCTGAAACATTCAAGAGAATAGCATCAACAAGACATAATCTTATGGTACCTCTTTCCTTCTTATCAAGCTTAGCCCAATCCTCATCTGACATCATTATAGGTGACTTTGTCTCATTACCAACAACTAACCATTGATCTCTCTCTTCAAGGAGATCCTCCATTTTTAGTTTCCACATCTCATAATTAGATACATTGAATCTTTCAATAGCTAAACAACAATTAAAACTCGTTGTAACAAACTTATTTTCCAAAATCAGCAATAACACAATAGTAAAAGCTCCTACTACAACCAAAAAACCTTCAAACTTTTAAGAGAAAGGCGTCCCAAACTCTACCCAACCATTAGCTTTGATACCAAATGTTGAAAATGGAGGTAATTATGTAGCTTAATACTTTGTAAAAACTATTATACTGTAGATATAAATAAGTGTTCTTTGTTACAGATTCTTTGCGGATGATTATTTGTTTTGATTCATTTTACCATTTGTAGAAGTAGACAAAATATTGTAGAAGAATAAGACCATAAGATAGAACTGTGGAGAAACCCTTTTGAGAGAAAACCCCACTACCAAAATCAATAGTGCTTGTATTATTTAACCTTAGAACAAGATTACAATAATTCTTTATCAATCCTTGTTTGAGATGCTTCTTCACAACCTATAATAAAATCTAGTAAAACTCTCTTCAACTTGCTGCAATTTATAGACAATAATGAGCCTTGTAAACTCCAAAGAGTTTGCAATTATAAAGCACAAAGCTTATCTCACAAAACCTACGCATATTCTTTGCAAGTAGAGTTCTTATGTGAAAAAAAATGTCAAACCAAGTCCTTCATCAATTTGGGCGTCCAAAACTAAAGTCCTAATTCAACGTTGATTACAAAGATATATTATAGGTTTCTCCTCAAAGTTGGTGCCCAAGAATGGCCCCACTTAACTCAACCTTGTAAAATATCTTATCATGCAAAAGTGCTAACTCCAAGATGCCAACTTGGGCACCCATGGTGGGTCCAAGTCAATCTTTGTTAACTGAAACATATCTATCCACCATTCATGCAAATATCATGCATGATTAATCATTCCCACTTAATTGAATGTATCACCCGCTATTTGTCATGCAACTCAAGTCATTAGTCATGCATTCCAAGTCAACTGAAGTCAATTGGCATTCAACTAAAACTAACTACATGCAGCTGAAGATAACTGAAATAAACTAAACTAAACTAAACTAAACTAAAATGAACTGAATGCATGTAAATATCAACTCCTAACTTCTAGGATCTTTGCATCCATTACTGAAGTGTTATCTTTCTCCAAATAGTTAACTTAACTCAAGGTGAGTTCCACCTTCCATGTGGGTGCCCCATGTGCTCCTATTTTGTAAGAGCTCTTCTTGGGCATCCCCACATGTTCCTATCATTTATAATTAACTACAAATGTCAATTTACATGTTGATTTCATTCGAATTTAATCTCTTTCTAATCCTAGTGTTGGGGAACACTTTCCAAGGACTTAGAAGATACATGAAATAATGTTTGGGATTGCAATTAAATGGCATCCTATTCCAAAAAACATTCTACATTTCTCTGCTTGTTAATGATTTTAATTTGGGTAACTGTGTAATAGATTTTGGTGCATCTGATAATGCCATGCCTGCCAAGGTAGCTACTGCTTTGGGTTTAAATCTTACAAAGTGATGCAGGGGCATCTTTGGATGCATTTTGTTGTCACTTTGTAAAGCTTTGATTTTTTGGTTGGTTTGATTTGTTTGAGTAAATAAGGTCATTTGAGACCATTTAGGGTCATTTAGGACCATTTTTTTATGTTTAGGAGCAAAGTTGTAAAAAGTTGTAAAAATTGTCATTATTGTCAACCAAAATTGCTTGCAACTTTGCAAAGTTGGTTGGTGGGAGTTAGGTGTTAGTTTGGATGGTTGTGGAAGGTTTTAATTTGATTTAAAATATGTAATCTCACTCCAAGTAAGGATTTATGATGATGGAATGAGGAAACATTAAGTTTCTGCATGTTTCTCTTGAGTTTTTGTGTGTGAAATAGATTGTAAACTACATTGTACATATTTATACGGGTTGGTACGGTTCTATAATCAATTGGAGAAGTTGAAGGATAGTCCTAAATTTCCATTTATTTTGATTTGGTATAATTTCATTATGTTTTGTGAAAGATATTGCATTTTTAGTGTTGGCAAGTTAAAACCCTAGCTAGGGTTTCTGGAAAGCTAAATAAAATCATAAGCAAAGTTTCCACCATTGAAAAATAGTGAATCTTGGTGGAAAGCTCTATCCCATGACTGACCACACTTCTACAAGAGGAGGGTTCTTGTTTTGCACATGTGAGGTATTTTTTGAAATCTGTGTGTTTACATTTGCTTGAAAAGAGTCTAAACACCCTAGTTGCTTGAGGGTTTGATAAAAGCAATGCATTATTTGATCATGGTTGGATGGGAAACCTATGAGATGCATTGTGTTGGGCTTGAAAAATCCACGAACCTCATGTAACATGTTTTTATTGTTGAATGCCATTAGGTTGCAGTTTCAATGTTTCCAAGGTGCACTAGGATGCATTTAGTCATTGTTTGAAATGAACCATTATGTGAAAGGTGTCAAATTAGTCAAGTGTGTTTATAAAAAGTCCTTCCTCTACATTATTATTATTATTAGAGCCAATAAAGCTAAAAACAAGTTAATCTAGTGAGTTGTGACAAGCAAAGATGCCTCCAAGAGTGAATGTTGTTGAAAGAGTAGTAGAAAGGTTAGCCAAAGAGATGAGAGACAATTTCCCAAGAGATGAGAGAAATGAGAATAAGTCTTGATGTAAGGCTTAGAGTAGTTGAGACTAATAAGAGAAGACGAGTTGTCATAGGATATTTGAGTGATCAAGAAGAGGAGATGAATGAAAACAATCCACCACAAGAACCCCATGAAGAGAGAGATGTTGATGAGATAAGGATGGATAGATTGCTGAGAACAATCAAAGGTGAAGGTTCCAAGGTGAAGATGGAACTCTCGGTGTATTCAGGTAGCTTGAATAGTGAGGAACTTCTTGATTGGATAGGAGAGTTAGAAAAATATTTTGAATTTGAAGATGTGCCTGAGGAGCAACAAGTGAAGTTGGTCAAAACAAAGTTGAAAGGCCATGCATCCCTTTGGTGGGATTATGTGCAAGAAGAAAGAAAGAATAAAGGAAAAACAAAGATCACCTCTTGAGATGGGATGGTTGCAAATTTGAAAGGTAAATTTCTGCCTAGTGACTATGCCACACAATTATATAGGAAATTACAAAACTTGAAGCAAAAAGACATGGATGTAAAGGCATATACATAAGAGTTTTACAAACTAAGTATCAGAGCAAGCCATACGGATGATGATGTTGATAAGGTTGCAAGATACATTAATGGGCTGAAATATAGCCTAAAAGATGAATTGAGTCTTACAAGCCCTAGGACAACAAAAGAATGTTATCAACTAGCCATGAAGGCTAAAGAGAATTTTAAAAGAAGACAAGAGAAACAAAATAGAGGTATAGGAAGGAATTTCAGAGGAAGGGGGTCATTTTTTGGTAGAGGAAAGTTCCAAAGGTCTCAAGGAGAGACAAGAATTCTCAAGAACAAACTTCAAATTTAAGAGGTTGTTTTAGAGGAAGAAGATCCAATTTTAGGGGAAAACTTGGACATAGAGGAGGATCAAGTGGCTTCACTAGAAAATGCTACAAATGTAACAAATTTGCATGTCACCAAGCTTGAGAGTTGCTTGAAGAAAAATCCACTAATTCTGTTAGAAGTGAAAGGAGGAATCAAGTTGCTCAAGGTGGAGATGTCGAAAGTGTAAATTCTTCACCACAAACTGAAGAACCAAAAGTTGTAGAGTCTTTGTTGATGAGGAGGACATTGATCAAGGTTCCTATAGAGAAGGAGCCACCCCAAAGGAAATCACTCTTCAGGACCACTTGCAAATTCCAAGGTAAGTGTTGTCAACTTGTCATAGATTCTAGTAGCACTGATAACTTGATTTCTATGGAAATGGTACAAAATTTGAAATTGAAAAGATTTCTCCATGACACACCATATAAGGTCTCATGTTTGAATAAAGGGCACCAAGTGTTAATAAATGATCAATGTTGGGTAGAGTTCCAAATAGGGAGGTATAAAGACAAAGTGTTGTGTGACATCATCCCTATGGATGTTTGCCATATGTTACTTGGTAGGGCATGGCAATATGATAGGAAAATAGTCCATAATGGTAGAAAGAATGTCTATGTCATAGATAATGATGAAGTCTCTTATACTCTAACGCCTTTGAAAGGGGAAGACCAAGAATAAAAAGTGGTATCAAGTGTGATGTTGGTAGGTAAGAAATAGTTCATTAAAACCATGGAAGAGGAATAAATGGGATTTGCAATCATAACTAGACCTAGGAATGTTATGACAACAGTTAAGATGGATGAGTTACCCTTGGAGATCCAATATTTTCTCAAGAAGCTTGTTGATATAGTGGTGGAGGAAATACAAAATTCTTTGCCTCCAATAAAGGATTTTAGCCACCACATTGACTTCATACCAGGGGCTAGTTTACCTAATAAAGTAGCCTACAAAATGACACCACAATAGAATGAGGAAATTAGAAAACAAGTGTAGGAGTTGCTTGAAGGGTTGGTCAGAGAAAGCCTTAGTCCTTGTGCAGCTCCAACTGTCGTAGCACCTAAGAAGAGAGGTGAATGGAGGATGTGTACTGATTCTAGGGCCATAAATAAGATCACAATCAGATATAGATTCCTAATTCCAAGGATAGAAGATTTGATGGATTGCCTAAGTGGAGCAAGTTATTTTTTTGAGATAGAACTTAAAAGTGGGTATCACCAAATTAGGATCAGACAAGGGGATGAGTAGAAGACAAGATTTAAAACAAATGAAAGACTCTATGAATGGTTTTTAATGCCTTTTGGTCTCTCCAATTCACCTAGCACCTTCATGAGGCTCATGAATGAAGTTCTCAAACCATTTATTGGTAAGTTTGTAGTGGTTTATCTTGATGAAATTTTAGTTTTCAGTTCTGTCAAAGAAGAGTACTAACATAATTTGGATTTGGTATTAAGAATATTAAATGGGGAGAAACTAATGATTAATCTAAAAAAGTGTGAGTTCATGAAGACATAGCTGCTATATCTTGGGTTTGTGGTCACAAAGGGAACATTAAAAATGGACCCAAGCAAAGTTGAAGCAATCTTGAATTGGCCTCCCCCTAAATCAGTTGCAGAGGTAAGAAGTTCTCATGGATTAGCAAGATTTTATAGGAAATTCACTAAGAGTTTCATTCATGTATGTGCACCCATAATAGACACCATAAAGGGAGATAGAAAAAGGAAGTTTGTTTGGACTGAGGAGGCTAGAAAGAACTTTCAGTATTTGAAGAAAAGGATAGCAAAGCAGCCTATATTGGATTTACTAGATTTTAATAAGGTCTTTTCAATTGAATGTGATGCTAGTGGCTGTGCTATAGGGGTAGTGTTGAGTCAGGATAACAAACCTATTGCTTTCTTTAGTGAAAAAATGAATGATTCTAAAAATAAATACTCCTCTTATGATCTAGAAGTGTATTTTATGGTACAATCTTTAAAAAAATGGAGACATTACCTTCTTCCATAGGAGTTTGTAGTATATACTAATAACCATGCTCTTTAATTCTTAAATAATCAAGAGAAACTCAGTCATATGCATGCCAAGTGGGTGGGATACTTGCAAGTTTCCACTTTCACTATCAAGCACAAGAAGTGATAGTCCAATAAACTGGTTGATGCTTTAAGTAGGAGGGCGCTAATGGTGTAAGATATTCAATTGCAAAGTGTGGGAGTTGAAGCACTAAAAGGTATGTATGTTGATGATGCAGATTTCAAGGAAATATATGAGTATTGTAAGCAACCTCATAGCAACACTAATGATAAGTGGCTTGATTTTCTGATTCAAGATGGTTTATTGTTCAAAGGTGCACAACTTTGTGTGCCTAAGTGCTTAATGAGAGAAAAAATTATTAAGGAAAAGTGTTGTGGGAGTTTAGTAGGTCATTTTGGCCTTGACAAGACATTGGAGTAGCTGAGAAGACATATTTTTTTGGCCTAAAATGCAATTGAATGTAAGGAGGTTTGTGGTGAGATGCACTATTTTTCAAAGAGAAAAGGGAAGCAACATGAATTTAGGGTTGTATCAACCTCTTCCTATTCCAAATACGCCTTGGGAGTCTATTAGCATGGATTTTGTCATGGGGTTACCAAAAACACCAAGGGGTTTTGATTTAGTCTATGTTGTAGTTGACCAGTTCTTAAAAATGGCTCATTGCATCCCTTGTAAGAGCACTAATGATGCCTCATTTATCACAGGTATGTTCTTCAAAGAAGTTTTCAGAATTCATGGTTTTCCTTTAAGTATAGTTTCAGATAGAGACAGTAAATTCATTGGGCATTTTTGGAGGACTTTGTGGAGAAAACTTGGCACCAATCTTAGTTTTAGTTCTTCCTACCATCCTCAAACTGATGGATAGATTGATTTGGTTAATAAAATATTAGGTAACTTCTTGGGATGCTTATCCAAGGATCATTCTACTTAGTGGGATCTTGTCTTACCTCAGGCAAAGTTTTCCTACAATGATTCAATGAATAGGAGTATTGGGAAGAGTCCTTTCCAAGTAGTTTATGGTTTGCAGCATAGAGGGGTATTTGAGTTGAGAGATATCAATGGAATAGAGAGAAAAAGTGCTGAAGGGGAGAAATTTGCTATTGCAATTCAGGAAATCCATCAACAGGTCAAGGAGTAGCTCCAACATAATGTTGACAAGTACAAGCAAAGGGAAGATGTTAAGAGATGGGAAGTTGATTTCAAAGTTGGGGATTTGGTTTTAGCCCATCTCAGGAAAAAGAGATTTCCCAAGGGTCAATACTCCAAGTTGCAGATGAAAAAGAAAGGGCCTTGCAGAATTATGCATAAGTTTGCAAACGATGCATATGAAATTGAGTTACCCAAGGGAGTTGGCATCTCCCCTATCTTCAATGTTTTTAATTTTTACCCTTACAAAGGGGATATCGTTGTAGGTGAAGGAGTAGGTTCAAAAACACTCTCAGATGTTGAATGGGTCACAAACCTTCCACCTAGAAGGCCTATGGAGTTGGAGTGCATCATTGACACCAAGGAGCTCAAGAAGACAAAGGGTAAGTAGTACCTCCAGTATTTGGTCAAGTGGAAAGGCCTACCCATTGAAGATATTACCTGGATGACTGAAGCTAATATTCTCAAGCATGGTTGCACTATTGCAGACCTTCACTCAAGTGGAACTTGAGTTATTTCTCTCCCTTAGGGAGTATGATACAGGGGCATCTTTGGATGCATTTTGTTGTCACATTCTAAAGCTTTGAATTTTGGGTTGGTTTGATTTGTTTTGAGTAAATAAGGTCATTTGAGACCATTTGGAGTCATTTAGGACCATTTTTTATGTTTAGGAGAAAAGTTGTAAAAAGTTGCAAAAATTGTCAAAAATTGTCATTGTTGTCAACCAAAATTGCTTGCAACTTTGCAAAGTTGGTTAGTGGGAGTTAGGTGCTAGTTTGGATGGTTTTTTAAGGTTTTCATTTGATGTAAAAGATGTAATCTCATACCATGAAAGGATTGATTATGAAATAATGAGGAAACATTAATTTCCTGCACGTTTCTCTTGAGTTTTTATGTGTGAAATAGACTATAAACTACATTGTATAAGTTTCTACATGTTTCTCTTGAGTTTTTATGTGTGAAACAGACTATAAACTACATTGTACAGATTTGTATAGGTTAGTACAGTCCTAAAATCAACTAGATAAGTTGAAGGAAAATATTACCTTTTGAATGCTTTTGATTTGGTAGAATTTCATTGTGTTTTGTGAAAGATATTGCATTTTTAGTGTTGATAGGTTAAAACCCTAGCTAGGGTTTCTAGAAAGCTAAATAAAATCATGGGAAAAGTTTCTATTGTTGAAAAATAATGAAACTTGTTGGAAATATTTGTCCCATGATTGACCACACTTCTGCAAGAGGAGGGTTCTTAGTTTGCATGCGTGAGGGAGTTTTTGAAATCTGTGTGTTCACATTTGCTTGAAAACAGTCAAAACACCCTAGTTACTTGAGGGTTTGATAAAAGCAATGCTTTATTTGATCATGGTTGGATGGGAAACCTGTGAGATGTGTTGTGTTGGGATTTAAAAATCCAATAACCTCATGTTACATGTTTTCATTGTTGAATGCCATTAGGTTGCAGTTTCAATGTTTCCAAGGTGCACAAGAATTTATTTAGTCATGAACCATTTTGTGAAAGGTGTCAAATCAATCAAGTGTGTTTATGAGAATTCCTTCCTTTGACTCACAAATACTTATGAAAAATAAACAAGTGCCTTTAATTGGGCAAATCAAGGATGCATAGTTTGCATTTGTTGCATATCCAGAGAAGAAAATCAAGATGACGGTCTTGGTAGCAGATGTTCGAGCATCCTATGGTATTTTTTTAGGACATAATTTATGTAAGGACATTGGGGGAGAGCTTAACATGGATATGTCTAAGGCTAGGATACTCGTAAAGGGTGTAATGCAAAAGTTGCTTCCTAAAAGGGAATCCAAGTTTTCAGTGACTAGATCAAATGATCTGAGAGCTCAAATTTTGTTTGAGTCTTCAGGTATGGGAACATACCTTTTGCAAATGGATGAAGATTATGAATCTTCAAATAAAAATACAAGTAATGAGTCAGAAACTAACGACTCATCCATAATAGATAAATAATCATCTTCTTCAGAAGGATTTTCTTCAGACGATATGTCATTTTCAGATGGTGAGATTGCATTTGAAGAAGAAGTTTCAAAATTTGAAACTACCAAACTTGATAATCCAAATGAAATTTGGACAATTGAGTTTGACAACAGTTGCTCTTCCACATGTTCAAGAGTGGGAATTGTTTTAATTTCTCTCTAAGGAAAATTATTTCTTTTTTCTTTTAAACTTTAGTTTGACAACACTAACAATACTGTAGAATATGAAGCATTGTTGTTGGGAATGGAAGTTGCATGAAGGAAAGGGATAAGAAATTTACATGTTCAAGGTGATGCATAATTAGTTGTTTGTCAAGTGAGAAACTTATATCAAACTAAGAATGAATGACTAAGGCATTATTGTAACTTGGTTTGGGATGGTATAGAAGAGTTTGAAGCTTTTAATATTTCTATTGTCCCAAGAGAGTACAATGAAAGAGTTGATTTGTTAGTCATATCAGCTACACTCTTGATTCCACACAAATATTTACATGGTTCTATCTACACCATTGAGTTGGTTTTACATCCAAGTGTTCCAAACAATTTGGACAACTAGAAAATTTTCAATGATGATCACCAGATCATGGCCTTTCTAGAGAAGACAATTTTTTTTTATGAATTGTAATTTGAAGGTAGTGACTCTCCACCCCAAGAATCTATTTTTGAAATTAATCCAATTACTGGTGAAGAGTTTCTACAACTTAAAGGGAATAATATTCCCAAGGGGTTGGTATCCCTAGAAATTTTTTTTGACAAACATGATCGTTATGTCAAAATGCAACAACAGTCCAATTCTAAATCATCTAATGAGGTTGAGCAAATCAACTTGGGAACCGAAGCGGATCCTAAAATGGTGAACATTGGAAAGTGTTGTACTCCTAAAGAGAAAGATCAATTTGCTAAATTGTTATAGCAATACATTGATGTACTTGCATACTCATATGAAGATTTGAAGTCTTGTCGCCCAAAGGAGGTTCAACATGAGATTCCATTGAAAGCAAGATCATTGCCTTATAAACAAAAGCAAAGCCAATATAATTCTAAAATTTTTGGAACTATTCTTTCAAAGATCCAAAAGATGAATGCCAGGATCATATTTTCTATCCACCATTCAACATGGATAGCCAATATCATTCTAGTTCGTAAGAAGAATGGGGAAATTCACATATGTGTGGATTTTAGAAATTTGAACCAGTTATCATTAAAAGATAATTATCCTCTTCCAGTGATGGATCAAGTCTTGAAAATGATAACTGGATCTAAGATGCTTTCTATGCTTGATGGTTTTTTAGGATACAATTAAGTGGAGGTCAACCCATATGATCAACATAAGATGACTTTCACCACACGATGGGGTACTTTTGCATACTGCAAAATATTGTTTGGTCTCAGAAATATTGTGCTACGTTTCAAAGAGCAATGGACATAGCTTTTCGTGATGTCATGGGTAAGTTCACTATTTTTTATCTTGATGATCTAACAATCTTTTCTGAAAAATGTCAAAGAGCATTTCAGTCATTTGAGACAAGTCTTAGAGAGGTGTCGACAACATGAAATTTCTTTAAATCCCAAGAATTCAATTTTTGGGGTTATAGAGGGTAAACTATTTGGTCACATAGTGTCCAAGGAGGGTATTAAAATTGATTTTGAATGGGTTAAAGCAATTCAAGATCTTACTCTTCTTGTGAGTAAGAAAGTAGTTCACTCTTTCTTCAGTAAGGTGAATTTCTTACGAAGGTTTGTCCTTGAATTCATAGAGAAGGCATGTCATATTGTGAATATGATGAAGGAAAATACTACCTTTCATTGGTCTGCAAAAGGTAAAGCTTCGTTTAATGATATCAAAGAAGCTATTGTGTTAAACACTAGTGTTAGTCTACCCATATTACACTAAGGAGTTTATTATGTACAGTTGTGCTTCTGAGCATACATTTTAAATAATTTTGGTGCAACATAATAGTGAGGGGTTCGAGTTCCCTAATGCATTCATGAGTTTTCCATTAAAATCTCATGAATTGAAATACTCTTAAATGGAAAAAACATGCATTCACTGTGGTTAAGGAAGTGAAGCTTTTTCAATTCTACATACTTAACAGTCATGTCACTGCACTAGTGTCTGATTCTACTATCAAGTCCATCTTAACACAACAATAGTTTGGTATGAAAATGGGAAATTAGATTACAAAAATTCAAGAGTATGACATGGACATAAAGCCCTTTAAGTTGGTGTGTGGTAAAGATTTGTGCCAACTTATTGCTGACAACAATCTTGATCAAACTTTTGATTTTGAGGAGGTAAGTTATGAAAATATTCCAACTGTTCTATTCATTAGTACAACTAATGAATGGTATTCCAATATCGCTTACTTTCTAACATATAGAGAATGTCCAAAGAATTTGACACATAAGGAGAAAAGAATAGTCAAGCTTAAGGAAAACAAATATTGTCTTATGGGACAATGGTTTGTACAAAAGAAGCTTGGATGAAAATTTTCTATGTTGTGTTGACAAGGCTCAACTAAAGCAAGTTATTGGAATCTTTCCATAACTTGGCATGTGGAGGAAATTTTTTTGCACTGGTTATAGCTCACAAAATTTTGTGAGCTAAGTACTATTTTCCTACCTTATTTCAAGATGCATATAATTGGGTGTGCAAATGCACTATGTCAACAGTTTGTAGAAAAGCCTAGGTTGGATGCTTTTCCACTCAAGCCAATTGTCATTGAGGATCCCTTTTGGTAATGGGGCATTGACTTTATTAGCATTGTCAATCCACCTTCAAGTGTGAGACATGTTTATGTTCTCATGACAATTTATTACTTCACCAAGTGGGTGGAGGCTATACCAATGAAACATCCTAGTTCAAAGGTAGTTTGTCAATTCTTGAAGGAGAATATCATTTCTAGGTTTGGTGTGCTGAACAAAATTGTAATAGACAATGCTACTGCGTTATTGCCAAGTGAGATCACAAAATTATATTTCGAACATTGAATCATATTGTCACATTCATCAAATTATTACCCTCAAGGTAATGGTCAAGCAAAATCCAGCAACAAGAACCTAGTTACTATCATCTGCAAGTTAGTTGATGAGAATCAACGGCCATGGCATAGGGTATTGTATGATGCTTTGTGGGCTGATAGAATTACCCCCAAGTGGGAAATAGGCATGTCACCATTTCAACTCCTATACAGATTAAATGCATAAATTCTAATTACATTGGAATTGCCCACCTTGAAATTGGCTAAGGCCATTGAGGATGAAACTTTTGACAACTAAATTGAAAAGCATATTATGTATCTCTTTGAATTGGAAGAGAAGTGTATTGAAGTGGTGAACTGTATCATGGAACACCAAGAATAGGCAAAGAAGATTTTCGACAAGAAGGAAAAGTATGGAGATTTCCAAGTTGGAGATCTAGTTCTCTTAGGGGACAAGAGAAGAGAACCTAAAGGCATGCATGAAAAATTTGATTCATTGTGGAGAGGTCCATTCAAGATTCACCAAATTTGTGATGAAAACAATTTTCTTCTTGCATACGAAGATGGCACTTCATTCTCACTTCCACACAATGAGCAACATTTGAAGCACTTCACTTAATGAGGTGATAAATGTGTTTTATAAATAATTGTATAGTATTTGCGTCTTTTTAATTTTTTGAGTCTTTTTGAGTCATTTTGTTTTTAATGCCCAACTCTACACCCAATGGATGGATGAAGGCACTTAGAGACTGGAATTCTTCTCCCTTTTATTGTTTCAAAGAATGATTGAAGGAAGCACCCCAGTTAGAGCCAAATATTATCCTTGAATCCAACTGTGCTTGATTCAAAGGATAACTCATATGAAACTTGTTTTTTTTGTAGTCCCATGTACTCTAAGCACACAAATTGAAGCGAATCTCAAATTTCCCTCGTGTGTGGTCCTAAGTTTTGGAATTCCTTTTGAGTGTTAATATTTGTTAGTTCGTCAAAATTCATCTATTTTCTCAAGTTGCGAAAATCAATCTTCAAGAGTTAGAAATTTTTTTATACTTGCAAGGTTGAGGTTTTTCCTCAACCCTATAAGTCAAGATTGCAAAAGGAACGAGTTACTTGCACGATCGAGGTTTTTCCCTAACCTTGCAAGTTACATTAGTTTAATTTTCATAATCGTTAAATTTTTTAGGACTTTACAAGTTATGTCAAATCTAATTTGTAAGCACGCTAAAAATACCCACTCCTACAATCTTGATTTTTGCACATGTACATTTATTATTGTTTTAAATGTCTTTAAATTGGTTTTTAAACAATTTTTTTAATTTTATTTCTCATTTCTCCTCATACCTTCATTGCGAGTTCATTAGGAGTCCATTTTCCCAATTCTAATTAGAGTTTGAGCAGATTGGAGATATATTTCCTATGAATTTTGAGCTAGGGTTTTCTTGATTTTCATCTTTGAGTTTCTCAGGTATGTCATTCTCCATTTTCATTCTCCTCTATTTAGGATTTTTATTTAAACTTGCTGTCATTTTTAGAAAGAGTTTCAATGGATTTAAGTTGTTATGCTTTTTGTGTTGTTTCATCATGTATGCTTTTAAATTTTGGTTTATTTCTTATCTTATTTGTGCCTTAAGGTTTCAATTTTAACACATAGATTTTCATTTCATGTTAAACCAAGGTTTTCTCCTGTTATCAAGCATGCCCTAGTTTATGCCTTTAATGGTTTCTCATGTCTTCAGGATTGGTGTTAAATTGTTCTTTCATACTCACTTTTAAATCCCATCTAATTCTATAGTTGAGTCTTTGCCTTTGTATGGACGTGGGTTTACCCCGATTCTACAGGAAATAAAAACATTGTGCGTTCATTCTTGTATGTGCGGGGTTTTTACCCATGCATACAATAAAAAAATACTATAGTAGGGATAAAACCCCTTACCATGAACTACAAACCCTTGGTTTTCATCATCGGTGGTTTTCCTCAATGAGGAAAACAAAGTCACATTTCCAATTTGCATCATTAGGTTTTATTCCTGACTATGCATAAAAAATAGACCTTTAATTTGCACCATTGGTGATTTTTGCTGATGATGCAAATCATATTATTTCCTTCCTTTGAGTTGTATGGTCGGGGATTTTCCCTGACCCAACAAAATTTCTAAGTGATATTTGTATGTGCGGCTTAAACTCCACCCATACAAGGTGATGACTTACTGAGTTTGCATAGTTGGCAATTTTCATTGAACTAACAAATATAAAATCCAATCAACTTTACTTGCACAATCAGTGATTTTTTTGATAGTGCAAGTAACGTTAAGCCTACACCTTTGTAGGGTCATGGTTTTCCTTGAACCAACAAAAAAATTGAAAGGTCTTTGTAGAGTCCTTAATTTTTAACGACTCGGCAAAGTGTGTTCTACCCCATTTGTAGGGTCAGGGTTTTTCCTTGGCTTGACAAATAAAACACAGGTTTACTTGTATAATCGTTGAATTTTAACGGTTTGACTATAACCAACATGATCTTCCTAGGTTAGAAAATTGGCGATTTTTGTTGAATTTGTAAAACATCAAACTTCCCACTTGCAATGTCATTAATTTTTAACGACTTTGCAACTTTTTTACAAAGGAAATTTCCACTTGTAGTTTCATCATTTTGCAACACATATACGCTCATTTTTTCCAAAGTTTTCCTAACATTGGAATTTTTCTTGCTTCACCAAGTTGATCCTTTGTGCTCTACTTTCTGCATTCATAGCACTCAAAACCCAATTTTTGTGCAATCATTCTGCTTCACCTTGACTGTTATTTCCTAAATGCAATTTTTTCCTAACATCTACAAAATGCTAATCTTGTCATGTAGCTCTTTGTGCATGCTTTCCGAGATCTTGCATTTGCACTTCTGCAAGGCCATTTTTCTGCCAATGTTAGATCCATCTCCAAGGGTAAAGCGATGAAGTACAAGTATCAAGGTGTGCTTCTTCCTACAATGGTTTCATTAAATGTGGATGAAATAAAGGATATAAAGTGTTGAAAAATGAGGTGTTTTCTTAGCTTAATACTCTGTAAAACTTTAATATTGCTGATCTAAGTAAGTCTTTTCTTTGTTACAAATATTCTTTGTGGGTGATTATCTTGATTAATCCATTTTACTGTTGTAGAATGTAGAGAGAAGTTGATAGAAGAACTAGACAGGATATTAGAAAGATTACACAAGATGTACCGTGGAGAAACCCTTTAGGAAAAAACTCCACCAAGAATTATTCTATTATTCAATCTTGAATTACAATAGCTCCAATTCTTGCTTGAGAATGCTTCTTCTATCTTTACCAATCTTCTTCACACTGCAATAACGATTATGAAAACTCTCTTCAACTTGAATGAGATATAGAGACAATATGCAACCTTGTAATCTCCAAATGGTGATAATTACAATGCACAAGCTCAAGCCCTTGAAAAGGTACGCCATATTGCTTCAAGTTGAGTTCTACCATGAAGACCAAAGCTTAGAACATGTGCTTTACCCATTTGGGTGTCCCAAACTAAAGCTACAACTCATCCTTCACTTCGGTGATAATTACAAAGCTCTTCCTCAAAGATGGCGCCCAAAAGAGGGTCCCACTTAACAGAGCCTTCAAAAATATCTTATCATGCATTGAAGTTAATTCCAAGAAAGCATCTTAGGCGCCCAAGTTGGCTCCAAGTGATTTCTAGTTAACTGAAACATTTACTCAACACCATTCCCAAAGAATGGTCATCCCTTGTTAACTGGAGGTAGTCCCTGTTATCTGTCATACAACTCAATGTTATTAGCCATGCATTACAAGTTAACTAAAGCTAACTACATGCAACTCAAAATAACCAACATGCACTTGCAAGCGAAGAACTAAACCGAACTAACTGAACTTGAACTGAACTTAAAACTAAACTGATCTGAACTAAACTTAATTGAACTTCAAGCATGCAAACATCAAATCCTAACTCCTAGGATCTTTACATGCATTCAGAAGTGTTAACTGTTACTCCGTATAGTTAACTGGACACAAGGTGAGTTTCACCTTACCATGTGTGCACCCACATGCTCCTATTATTTAGGAATAACTACAAATGTCAATTTCATGATTTATTTCATCCTAATAATTAATCTCATCCTAATCTTAGTGTTGTTGAACACATTCCAAGAACTTAGGAGATACATGAAATATTTAATGTTTAGGATTTGCAATTAAATGGCAACCTATTTCCAACATAAAGATCAATCATGTGGACATGTCCAAGTTTGTAGACAAAACTAGGAAACAACCTATAGACAATGGGATGAAATCAATTATTCACAGTAATATACACCTTGTGGCTTCATTTCCAATAGTTGCTTACAATCTTGAGTTTGTGCTACAAGTTGCTTCTCACTACAACAAGGATGACAAGAAGGTTTGTGATTCAAATGGGAATGCGGTAATGGAATTAAATGCAAATATCTTTGATAAAGTATTCATGTGCCCAAGTGCTAACACCTATGTAGAGGTTTCCAAAGAATCTGCACAGTCAAAATATGGTAAGGATCTTGATTCTACGAAAAGGATGATAAACAGTAAATGGTTGAAGGTATGAAGATTAGGTGTCACAAGATGGCCTAAAAATCCTCCTCATCAAGATTTTATTGAAGAGGTAAACAACCTCATTACTCTTCTTAGTAGAGTGCAAGGTTACCTACTTCATTTTATTTTGAGGGCTAGATGTATGTGTACATCAAGATCATTCTAAAAGGGAAGCAACAAATCTTTTGTGGTGAGGAAATTAGTAATGCTCTTCATGAGAAATTGAACCAAGTGCTCACAACACAAGTTTTGCATGACTTCATACTTGGTCTATGTTGTCGCATCCATGAGGAATTTTCTAGGTCTAACTACTGAGGGAGACATGAAGGTTACACAGGTTTACAACTATTTTTCATAGATCACTCTCAAGGGAAGTATCAATCATTTTAGAAGGCTAAATGATGCCTTCTTTACTCTGCTTATGTGTGTGGTCAATCCTGAATTGGAGAATAGGAGAGTGTCTGATGAGGCATGGAAGGTTGTCAACAAGTGTGGATACATGTATCTATAGTTTCCAACTTTTACCTATTTGAGAGTTTGATGCTTTGCTAGTTATCCATATATGCTTCCACATTATCCTAGTGATAAAATTATTCTAATGGAATTATGCAGAAAAATTATTGTGGTGCATAGTAAACAGATGAAATCCCATAAGCCGAGATTCAAATTTCCATTAGCAATTGGAAGGTACTCCATTAAGACTTCACACAAGGCCAAGGTGGTGCAATCGAATGCAGCAAGTGATAATAAAATTGTACAAAGCAAGATCTGAATTTTATTATAGAGGTGTAGTCTTGAATCAAAATGGCTTTCTCTCATGTACATCAAGTTGAGGACATATGTTCTGATATTAGGACAGGTCGAGAGATTAGGAGAATGGATTATTGCAGGTTAACTTTACAATAGATTAAGGATTTGGGTCTTGCTGATATCCCAAAGGATATGGAGGATGAAGACAATATATTAAATCTTGAATACGAAAGAAAAAAATATTGCTGCTTCTCCTCTCCTTTCAATCTAGTGGTCTCAAAAAGAAGTAATATCAATTTGAGAAAGGTTTCAACCAATCTTGGCCAATACAAATGTTTGGTTAGACGAAAGGGGTATAAAATTGAAATCTTTCTTCATTGGATCAAGCAATGAGTCTCAAGGTCAATCAAGTAAGAAATCAAAGCTGAGGACCAAAATAGGAATGATGCTCCAAGCTCTAGTAGATCTTAAAAGCTAAGATCAAGTTTATGGTCAACGATGGAAGAAGACTGGGAAATTTGCAGAGGGACCATCCATAGAAACCCAAGAGGAACATGTGCAAGAAGAGGGGCATATTGATGAACAAGATCATGAGGAAACAAATATGTCACCTCATGAAAATATTCCTAAGGAACAACCTATCACCTCATCCCCCATTGCCAATGTTGTGTCTATTCTCGATCCTCCTCCTATAACCTCATCTACATCTAATGTTCTTGTTAATGCTCCTCTCTTAGTAACAAGTGTTTGTGCACCTACTGTTTTGATTCATTATGTGCACTGATTCCCTATCTTAGGGTTGCCATTTGAAAGCCCAAAACAAGGGTTAGATAATGTGACTAGTTCTCCTATGTCATTTCCAAGTTTGTCCTCACCATATTTTGACCTCATGTCACAATATAATTTAGAGAAATTATTGAATAAATCTATGCAAGTGTCTAGGGTTGAAATTCCCAAGTTTATTTTAACTAACACTTCTCCCATCATGACTACCACCTTTGTGAATTCAGCTACTTCATCCCATACAATGACTACACAACTTGAGGAGAGTTAACCATTACCACCATGGTTGTCATCACAAGCACCAAAGAGGAGGAAAGAACCATCTCTCTGGATGAGTTTGACTTTGCATAACTTACATCTGCCAAGACAAGAACCAAAAAGAAAGAAAAGACTATTTCCAAGATGATTTTTGATAGAGGGTAATGAGTATGTAGAGATAGCTTGTTGGTGTAATTTAATTACACTTACATAAGTTTACTTAGGTATCATTTTCTAGGTTCACATGCTTAGGATAGAAGATTCTTTCTAGAAGTATTAGTTGGCTTTTCTAGAACTTATCTTATCTAGCTAATGCATCATTTCCTAGGTGATTAGTTTGTTAGTTGTCTCATGTCATAGGATTGTGACATTTGTCAACATCATGTTCATTACTACTTTTCAACCTTGCCTATATAAGGAAGGTCTTTGTACTCATTTGTATCATACTTCATACCTCATAATTTGATAGGTCTTAATATCAAGCAAGCTCTTTCTTGCATACTCTCTTGTAGAAGGTTTTCATTGTTTTTGTAAGTGGTCTTGGGTGTTGAGCTAATATCTTCAACTCTTACATGGTATTAGAGCCACATCTTGCAAAACCCGTCTTAGATTTGAGGATGGAGCTATTGCTAGTGAGAGATCTTGATTTGAGGTTGTCTCTCCATAGGTGGGATTTCATGGAAAGTTACTTTTGGCTCATGTTGGAGGAAATCCAAGCTCAGATTTGAGTTTAGGGTAGCTGAGAAAGTCAGAATTGACTTTTGTTTTGCCTAAATTTGACATTTCTAGCCAAAGTTGTGGAGGTTTGAAGATTTGCAAGATCTGAAGGTTGCAGAGCTTCAGGTGCATTTTCACGTAGATCCAGCCTCACCATTGTTTCTAGGAGGCCCGAGAGATGAAAATTCATATATAACTTTCCGTCTTTCACCTTCAGTTGTTTGTGAGGCAAATTGTTTTTACCCGGGGTGGTTGTACGACCCCTGGGTATAGGGTATGATTATTTCATTTTGCAGAAAAAATATTCTAAAAAATATATTATGCAATTTTTATTATTATTAGGCTATTTCAATTATTGTTGGGGCTTTAAAAAATTTGATCGGGCTTTTGGCATATTATTTTGGTGGCATTTTATTTGTGGGAGTTTATTAAGAATAGTGACAGACATATTAAAGTCTGCAGGGTCGTATAGGCCGACTGTAGACTTTGTCGGTCGTCTTCAATCCTCCTCGTCGACATGTTTAGATCTGATAGGGCGTCCATTGGCACATGTACTTCATCATTGTCAACCTACATCGTCATCGACCCTTTGAAGATTTCCATCTATTCTAAGCCTTTGTCGGCTACGGGGAACTTTGTCGATCTTTGTGATCTCGCTGGCCCATTCATTCCCCATCAGCGTTCATTGTACAACTGAAAAAAAAATTCAATCTCCATCGGTGTCCTTCCATTCGCAGCCTGCAAGTTCATTCGTTGGTTGCCTCAGTATATTCTTGAAGATTTTGTCTATAGACTTGTGTCAGATCCGTCGGTGCACTTTGTCAACCATTCTATCACCAGGTAAAGGTGAATAAAAAATGTGATTTGGTTGATATTAAATTAGTATTGACCTCAATTTATCAATCGCATTTTATATGTATAAATAGCTTTAAATAAGCTTTGATTCAACATAGTCTTTAGGCCGACTATATTGTTTGTGGTTGGCATTTTATTTTTTCCCTGTCAAAGCCCATGGTCACATTGGTGACCAGTCGCCAACCCCAGGGGCTAGATTTTTGCGCCAGATTAGCAGATGCTTTTTGCACCTATTTAGTCTTCATACCTCATCAGTTGATAGGTCTTAATATCAAGCAAGCTCTTTCTTGCATACTCTCTTGTAGAAGGTTTTCATTGTTTTTGCAAGTGGTCTTGGGTGTTGAGCTAATATCTTAAACTCTTACATAGCTCAACCTCCCTCTGAAAAAACTTATGAAGAAGTGAATATTGCAGACTACTCTGTCATAAGAATAGAATTGGGCAAGGTGACTCATGACAGTGTAAAGGTAGATGTTCAATCTACCCTAGATTTTCTCATGGAGAAATTTGATAAGGAGAAGAAGCTGAAAAATCACTACAAGGCTAAGAAAGAGCAACTTATGGTTGTGTTACAAAAATTGACTCAATATTCTGAATCCATCGAGCCCGAGGCAATTGCAGTTGGTGCTAAGAATCCTATCACCGAAAAGGTGGAAGAGGTACATGCTAGAGGCAGAGTGGTCGGTGATTGTCTTGACCGCTTGATTGCATTAGGAACAAAAATACTATGGTCCACCATGGGGAAGCTGGAAAAGATGGAAGGCATCGACATTGGATGACACTGTAGATGCTTTTTCTCAAGAGAAAGAGGATATGGAAAAAAAAGGTATAGTCTTGGATCAAAATGAGGAAACTCAAAATAGATAAGCTGGAGGAATTTGGGATTATTCCCAATAGAGACATTTATGTGGAAATTGAAGAGTATTTGATTCACAAAGACACTGTTCTCACCAACTTACTCAATGATCTACAATCTTCATGTGAACCTGGTGAAGAACATGACTTGTAGCTTATTAACAAAATTGAAGAAATTCCATGTAAGTTGTGAGATGATAGTTAGAAGTTACTTCCCCCAAATAATGTGGTTCAACAATTTTTCAACATAACTTAGAAGGAATTTGAAGACCAAGCGTTTTCAGTACCACTAATGGATTGAATCTTTGATCTTTAATTAACTTTGGATAATCCAAAATAGTACCTTAGGTGACATGAAAAATCCTACAACACTATTAGATATTTAGTATCAAGAGCTCGTGGCATCATCAAACATACTTCAGTGCAAGATAATGAAGTACAAACGATCCTAAAGAAACATGATGATTTCCTAATGAAGAATGTCGAAGAAGGCTAATCATGCCTTAGTTTAGATTTCAAGTTTTTGTAGTTAGTTGAAGACAAGTTACATTTCATTTGTCAAATTGTAAATACATATAACAACAATGAAGTCCTTCAATAATTTTGGAATCCATCATTGAATAAGTCAAAGTAGTTATAATTTTTCCTAGATTAGCCCTTGGCTCTCATCTATAAATATGAGAGAGCTCATTTATAATTTTTACCTTTAATCTATTGCAACGAAGTTTTTCCCAAAATTAATCAATTGTGTGTTTGAGTTATTGTGGAGAATTGTCAAGACTTTAATCTTGTAATTATTCATTTCATAGATCAATGGTATTATTAGTTGATAGACTTTGTGCTCCAACTGGTGATACAATTATTTTAAAATATTTCTAGAGGATAATATGAAGACTTTGTGCTTGGGATTATTTACTTGGTACGTGAATATTTTTGTGAAGCGAGTTGAAAGACTTTGTGCTTCAACTTATGTCATTGGTTACTACAAAACTCACATTGAAGACAACGAAAAGACTTTGTTCTTTCGCGTGTTTTCCAAGTTACTTTTATTCACTAGTACTAGCAAGTATTAGATATTATTGCTCTAAGTAGTTGTATTTGAGAACATCATTGTTATTTATTTCTCTTATCCTAAAATAAGAGGATATGCTAATGGAGACACCCCCTAGGGATAATTAAAATGTATATATCTTAGTTTAGTTTTGAGTTAGTTGTAGTGAGCAATAAGAAGGTAGCCTCCCCTTTTTGAGAGGAGAGATTTATCTCATCATAATTGTGGTTGATATCACTATTTCATAATTTGTAAAGGGATTACAAAATATTCACCCAACAACTTGGACAAATTATATACCTATGAGGTGTTTGGGTTGAGCAAGTCTACCAAAATTCCTATTGACTTCATATCATTGTGCAAAGAATATGAGAGAGGCACATAAAGCTACAAAATATTTTTGCTTCTACATCATAGGCTTAAAGGTCCAAATAGAAGCCTTGTCAAATTTGTCAAAGATGATGTTGAGTCATTTGATGCAGATTTGTTTGAGGAATATTTCATCAAAACATACTATGCTCTCTCCCAAGTATTAGGAGTAGATATAAAAGCACAAATTCTAGTGCATTTGATTATGATAGTAGTAGATATACAACATAGGGACTTAAACAAAATATTTGATTATGCTTCCTTCATTTCAAATGACATTCATAAGGATTTGGTGGCCACTAAGAAAGATAGCAAAATAATCTACTCCAAGTGGTACTTTCTGTTGTGTCATATGTTATTATACAGTGGGCAAAAAAATTAGAACCCAACAATGCAACTAAAATTCTATGATGCTCAGGGAGATCCATTGCCAGTCTAGGGGTGGACCCACATATGGGACGTGCATTTCCAAACTTCTAATTATATGGTATTTAGGAATATTTTATTTAGGTAGTTATGAAGAATCTTGGACTCTAGATTGATAGATTGTCTAATGAAGTGAAAAGGTTTTTAAGACCTAAAGATTCAAATCCAATAAAAGGAATTTATCACAACTTGGGTGACTCACTTTTTCATGCAAATACTACTATCATCAGAGTGTATGGTGCCCTAGTAAAGCCACATGTACTGCCCAAAAGTGTTTTTGATAGGATATATTTCATTATTATGTGGAAACTAAATGTGTCTAATAAGTGTAATTTGAGGGTACATAAGAAGGGGTCCTTGCTACTATCCTCCTTAATTTTCTCTAATTTACAAACCACATTAAAAGAAGGATTGAAATTGTTATATCATTTATTATAAATATATAGAATGAAAGTGGGTGTTCATAGGGATTGTGATCTGAAACATTTCATTAATCAAGCAAGGGTCATAAACTAGAGCTCAAACTTCTACCATAAGTTTGATAAGGTGGAGGATGTGATAGTAAATTACAGTTTAGATAGAGTTAAAAGTTAAAAAAGAAACCTGGTGCACAAGACTATGAAGGGGAAGAATAGAGAAATTATCTCAACCCTAACTACCAAGGAGCATTTGGGGAGATACATGATCCTATTGTTAGGATACACACCATACTAAAAAATATTTCCACATTATCTCTTGGAGGCTCTTTTCCCATTCAAAGGAAAACCATGGAGGAGTTACCACAAGTAGAAGAGGTAGAGAAACCTATGCCCTAAATGGATGTGCTAGAGAAATCAACTGCTCCTCAAGTGGCTCTTGAATAGAAACCACGTGGTTTTCAACCCTTATTTTATTAGTCAAATGATTATGCAAAGAAAGAGAGAGTGGGAAAAAATGAACCAGACACTAAGGAGGTGAATCAAGTTTTTCCCTCCACACCTAGGGCTCACATTGAAGAGGCCTCATTGAGAAAAAAATGATTAATCTGAGAATTAGGGGAGATGTAGTAAATGATATTAGAACCCTAGCTTGCACAGAGTCTATGTCTAATGAAAAATTTGTTAAATCTACATAATTTAAGGATTTTTCGATGAAGAATCAAATGGAGAAATTCTTTAGGGAAATTAGTAATGTAAAAGAAATAATTTCATCTCAAGACAAAGAGGAGATGACCAAAAAGGTTGTTGAAAATGTTGATTCTTACATCAACAAAATAATTCCTGAGGCAAGAAAAACAGTCTAGGATAGTGGGTGCTTATTGCTACTAAATTGGGACATTACTTCTACTATTGATCTAGACATAGTAAGAAGACAAGAAACAAATCAAGATGTGTTAACATCAAAAGAGAAAACACATAATCTATATTTTTGATCATGATTCAACATTAAACATGAAACTCTAACAATATGGGCAATAACTCCAGAAACTCAAAAACCTCAAGTTGTTAGTAATATTAGTGAGCTTATTAGAAGCCTTATTGTTAGGAGGCTTAATGACACCACTAGCCCACAAGAAACATCCCTTGCCCACAAGAAACATCCCTTGTGGTTAGTACAACCATATGTAGTGAAGTTGCAACAAAGAAGTTGCATGCTAGTTACAATAATTTGGAGAAGGATCACACTAAACTTCTATAGGAGTACAAAAAATTGTTTTCACACATGCCTCCTTCATAAAGTACAATTACCCTTCCCACTACACCCTAGTTAGGATTAGGTGACACATCAAGCCAAGACATGGCCCGAACATTATCCTCAAGGATACAAGAGTTGAAAGAGCAACTGAATTAGAGCAAATAATTAGATAAATTAGTTGAGGAAAAGGGGAGACAAAAGATAATGTGATGGATGGCTTGGTAGAGCATATAATTTATTGTATGTTTCATAGATTAGATATGATACTTGGGAATTTTACAATATTTTGAGGATGTATACATCAACTACATGAAGCAAGAGGTTGGTTTAAAAGAAATTTTGAGTGTATAGATTCCAAGAACAATAATAATGATAAATATGCACATGTTGACAAGGTTTGATTCAAATTCTCCTAAAGAGATTGCAAGTACATGTGATGTGTTAGAAGTACTTAGAGATATTTTAACTTATCAATCAAAATTGGAATTGGAATTGAAGGGTAAGTTGAAATCCTTTGAGGCATTAGAGGATAAGCTAATGCCCAAAATTTTGGATATGAATGGAATCATCAAACCTTTGCATCAATGCAAAGTGGAGTTCAACAAAAAATTTCCATCTTAATGTTCCTTCATTTGTACTAGTGGTGAGCAAGATCCAACCTTATGAAATAACATGGATGATATAATAAAATTGGAACTAAGCTGGGATAATTTTAATAAGGAGGCCAAAGCAATTTTGGATGCAAGGTGTAATTCCCATATTAATAAAATTGCTAATGTTCTTGAGTTTAATTGAGCATCAAAAGAGACTTATGCTTCATGGGTAGATAAGTATCAAGAATAAGTCAGATTTCTAGCTCATTAGGGTCATCATCAATTTCATCCAATGTTACAAGTAGTTGTAGAGTTTTCAAGCTTCAAATTTTATCTTCATCAGATGTTTGGGGTGGTTTTATTCCTTCAATGGCTTCAAGATATTCTTTTTGTTCTCTGAAGCATGAAAAAGGCATCTCTTTTGTTATCATGTTGTTGTAACTGTCTTGTTGCAACACAATTTTGAATGTCACATGAAATATTCAAACAAGTGTCACTTATGCTCTTGAAGCCTACATGCTTATCCTTTTCTATAAAAGAGTAGCTTGTAACTTGTTAAAGGGTCTGGAAATTATATATTTTTGTTAAGTGTTTTATCTTGTAAGGTGTGGTTAAGGTTTCTAAATGTCAAAGTATGTAAGCATTTTTCTCTATACAGTGATGTATTTTTGATTGGAGCATATATGAATACACGATTACAATATATTATTGTCTCTGACTTTGTAAGACAATATTATTCATGAATAAAATAATCAAGTATTATTAGATTCATCAGTACAAGTTCTTGTACTTTGTATTTTATTGATTGCTTCTATTCAAGTAACATAATAATTGATTTCATTAAAATGTAAAATATATTATGTTTATGAATGGATTATTAAGTAGGATCATGTTGTAATCCCTTACTTGGTCAAGTTGTTACAAGATACTAACATTTTATTTCAACTATCAAGATATATTGAATTGTTGTGAAGATGTTTATGTGATTCTAGGACTCTATAACCCTAGATAGACACCAATCAAATTAGATTTTTCTTTTTAGCTCCTAGAACACCACAAAAACTTTCAAATTAGGTTTTTCTTTTATATTTATTGTAAGCTTCTCATACATAGGCTTGCAAGCTTGAATGATGATGTTCTGTTGTTGTATTTTGTAAACCTTTAATCATGATATGTATGAGATTTATCTATTTATCCAATATCCATTATAATTTAGTGCACCATCTTTTGATACTACTTGATATCATCTTTCTAATGACATATAATGTAAAATGATATCATAAGGGAAACCCACCTAGGTTTTGTAGAGCCTGAAGTGCAAAGGGAATTGATTTTCCTATTCATTGGCCAACTACTTGAAACTCTTAATCATAAAACATGACAAAATTTTAGAGAGGTTTTAAGAAATCAGTTGGAAAATCCAATAGGGAACATGCCACATTGTTGTAATATAACTAAATGTTTAAAAGAGAGGAAGATTTAAATGTTTGTGTAGTTAATATTCAATTCTTACTAATATATTGTAATTAAGATGTTATACCCTTACCACTTATCCCTTTTTCCATGTTCTCACTCCCTTATCCATTTGTCTTTTCTACTTATTTATTTACTCTCATGCACACACTATCCACTATGATCTAGCCTCTTTTCTATCTCAGGACTAGTTCATAATTGTAGGGTTGATTTTGTGAACTCGTAGACTTGTCCCACCCAAATTTATTTTTTAAAATTTAGGCATGATTGACATCTCACCTTATTCTTCACACCTAGGTTTATCAAACACAAATTTACATGGTATGTTGCTATGTACTTGTATTTAAATGCATTCACCCTAATCATCCACAACTTAAGAAATAATTTTGATCATCATTTGCATTTACACATTTCAATTGGTGCACTAAAATAAATTTTATTCTACATAATCATTCTAGAGGGATTTGATTGATCCAAGATTGTTATATTCAATAATTATTCAATTTCCAAGGATTGATCTAGGCAAAAGCTCCTTGTGACACAACACCAATCCTTCTATGTATTTTTTACTTCAATATCGATAAATGAATATACAGTAAATTCAAACACATAACTAACATTCTTCAACAATAACAATATACATTTTCTATTCAGTAAAACAAAACAAATCTTATTATTCCAATATTTCAATGTAGATTTTCTCACACTTTAATAAATTTATGAAAAAATTGAACATTATATAACTAATGTTGAGAGACATTCTTAAATTTGCCAATCATTTACATGTCAAAATATTAATGTTCAATAATAATGAAACATAAAAATAATTACACTTCTTTATAATTTTTTTTTATATTTTCAAACTTTCTTGCCACACTTTGAAAAGGAGAAAAATGACAAATTTGATCAAGCTTATGTTGATTTTAATGTTGGTTCCTTCATATTTAATATAGAAAAATACAACTAAAAATATAAAAGAACAAATGTAAATAAAATTTTGAAATTAAACTATAATTTTTAGATAGATGTATAAATACTGTTTATTATTTAAAATAATGTAGATTATATGTTCATATATGTAATAAATAAAATAATTCTAAAATAAAACAAAAATAAATAAAATAATTTTAAAATAAAACAAATTAACAAAATTACAATCTACCTATCAAACAATTCTGGAAAATGAATTTGTACAGAATTTTTAATCCGCGTTTTGAATCACATCACGTGATCCATCGTTGCAATTACAAAATGATGTACCTACCCTGTAAACGTTATTTTTTTAAACGAGATAAAGATTCTTGATGCTGGGTGCATTGGTAGCAGGGACTACTAACAGATCCACTTGGTGCTGATTGCATTGGTAACAGGGACAAATTACAGACCCACCGATATGCTACACAACCTCAAACATAGTGTATGCGGGCTTCCTCAACAATCTAACAAAGAGAAAGGGCACTTGCAAATGCCAGAAGCCTCAACCTTCGGGTAAGCGTATGAAATAATTATTTCTTAAGTTTGATTATTAGAGTACTCCGAGGTCGCTTAGTTTCGTGAATTGAATGTGATTTTCTTTTGATAGAAGAATAATGAATTGGAGGGGGCCGAGGAGGAAGTGGGGTTGCATGGAAGGGAGCCTTGCCGTGGCTGGGCTCGTCGCAATAGTCGTTACAGTAGCAGTGATGAAGGATTCCAAGCAAGTCGAAAATTCTGTGCGAGCGTGGCAAGGAGAGGAAGCTCCCCTTCCCCCTCTCGTGGTTAATCTGACTCTTGTTGAGGCCGCAGCATCTAAAGGAGCATGTGAGTTTTCCCTTGACCCAAAATTAGTCTCAGAATTATTTATGTCATGGGTTTTTATCATTTATTCGGCGAATTTGGTGCTTACATTTATAAAGCTTACAATTAATAGCCATAAACATAAATCAGTTTCAGATATTCATGGGTTTTTATTAATTGTTCTCTAAGATTGGCTAATGGCATTAATAGCCATAAACATAAATCAGTTTCAGAGTCATTCCCGTCATGGGATTTGTACTATTTGTTCTCTAAATTTGATGGTGAGAGTGGTAATTCTCAATTTTAACACCCGCAAACATAAATTTATCTTAGAATTGTTCCTGTCATGTTTTAGTTTAATGATTTGTTTTCTAAATTGGATGCTAATATTGGTAATATTCGGTTTTAACACTCACAAACACAAATTAGTCTGAGAATTATTCATGCCATTGGTTCCTTATGATTTGCTCTCTAAATCGGATGCCCATATTAGTGATACTTACTTTCATACCCATAAATATAAATTAGTCTCTGAATAATTTATTTCGCGGATTTTTTATATTTTGTTCTCTGAATTGAATGCTTACATTGGAAATACTTATTTTAACATCTACAAGTATATATGTCAGTTTTAAAACTATTATGTCATGGTTTTTAACTATGTTACTGGGTCCCTCCGGAACCCCCCCTACTGGTATGGGTCTGGTCCGGTTCTTCCTAGGGTTCAAAAAGACGAAAGATCGAGCCAAAATAATGTTGGGAGCCAGAACCATGAAGATTCAAAGATATTGCCACACTTCCTTTTTGTTCATAAATGATAAAATCATTGGCAAATGGTGTATTTGAAAGATGGAGCCAAAACACTTTATGGCCTCAACCATCAAGCTTTATGTGGGGTCAGTTGGAATATTATTATATTATACCTCTGACGTACTCTACCATTGATAATTGAACTGTAATACAGATGCAAAGAACCATCTACTTGGAGATCGATTTTAATAATTTTATTGGCAACTATGAGTATCACTATTTTCATATGTATGTATGTTTGTATAGCAACAAAAATCTTTAGGGGAAAAAATGGGCAAACCGATAGTATAAGATTTTTGAAAAAAAGGGGATTAAACGGGGAAAAATAGGTAAGAGAATGTAGAAAAAGTGATAAAAACTTGTTTTTAAACAATTAAAGGCATTTCAATAGCGCAGAGATATAGAGAGCAAATAAAATTGAGAGTTTAATCCATCAATGGTGGAATATAGATTTTTGTCATTTATGTTCATATCACTGATCGCATTGCATAGCATAATGCATACTTCATAGTGCATGAATAATAACTAGATGCTAATATTTCTTAAAATTTCAAATCCTCTTGTTAATTTGTATTTGTGCTTTGTCCAGTGTCAAAAATAGGATGGATATAACTTTGCAGTGAACATTGTCAAAGTGACCAAGTTTGGGTGGGAATTAAATAAGTCGAGCTATTATTGTGGTCACAAATACCTGAACAGTGTTAGGCATACAAAGCTAAATGCTAGGATGTTGATTCTGTTAATGTTATAGCAGCCGGTTGATCCTTCCAGCTCTCTCTTCTTTGAAAAGTCATAGAATTGAATTTATAGCCGTTGGCTATTCAATTTACTTTATTGTTTTGTACCTTGGGCCGACATAAAAGAAATTGATGTTTATCTTTTATTAGAAGATATCCAATATTCATAAAGTGGCCGACCTCTTGTGAAGAGGTGTGAACATTTAATATTCTAGGCCGACATCTTTAAGGAGATATGTAATTTTGTAAGAGGCCGACTTGTAAGACTTGTCTCCTATACATATACTCAAGCTTCAGTCCGTTCTATATATACACAAGTGAAAAATTCTGTCTAAGTCTTCAAGTTCGATTAAATCTCCAGATTCGGTTATTGTAGAGAGCGATCTTGTTTATCCGAGTTATTGCAGAATGCAAATCTATTCGAAGGTCTTCATTGAATCTACTAGTGCGAACCTGTTCAAAGTTCATCTTCAAATCACCAGATCCAGGTCAAAGATCAACTCGTCTGATATCTAGGATCGAACTTATCAGATTGGTGAAAGTCATCAAGATCGGACCTGACTGAGAAACAAGATCGAATACATCAGTTCAAGCAAGAGCTGATCCTTTGCAGTGCAAAAGTAAGTATTGCTCGGTCGATGTCTGTCATTTCAGTGATTGAGTTTATTGCTCAGGTCATTCCCTTGTTATCAGATTATGCTTATTGGTCTTAGTTAGACCTTTATTGTAATTGTAAAATTGACTCACATTTGCATCAAAATATAAGAGAGAGATCTTTGTTCTTCTTTGGGTTTTCTCCCTCAGAAGAGGAGGGTTTTTCCAGAGTATATCGCATGTTATTTGTCGGTTACGAATTAATCTTACGACGCATTGCTCGCGGTCTTAAGAAATCAACGTAGTATGGAAATGGTGCAGTGGAAAGATCCGATCAGATCTTGAAAAATAATTCGAAGTCAGATCTAACGCATTCTACTTGAGCAAGTAGAGTACTTCTGTGCGGGGTGCATTCTTTGGTCCTTCCATTTCAGAAAAGTCCAGTTTTGTCATCTACGAAAGGAGCACATCAAACTTGGCTCTCTTCATGAGTTTACTTGAGTCATATTGTTAGCAATCTGAGATCAGAGAGTCATATTATGTGGCAATCTCACCTTCCGGGATCTGTTATCTAAAAGCACATGATTATGGAAGTCAAGAGCTCAACTATGTCAGATCGTGCTGCCAAGGGTTGATGTTTGAAATCAAATGGCTGAAATCAAATAGAGATAAGTATTTGGTTCCTTTCTTTGTTTATATTCCTTTATGTGAATCTTAGTTGTGCAGATCTGATAAAGTCTTTCGAGTGATGATCCTATCTATCTCTTGGGTATTGCTAGTAAGCATGTTGCATAACCTAGTGTATTGCAGTTGGAGACAGAGTGCATTGTAAATTTGAGCAGTCATGGGCCTTGTTCAAATTTAACCTTGTCATGGGTCTGTGTTCGAGTCATGAAGGCTGTGGATTGATCTGAGTATAAGAACAACACGCTTTCATCATAATGTTAAAGAAGATAAGTATTCTGTGTTTTATTGAAATCACCTTTCTAGTTTGAAAATCAGTCACTTCATTTAGTTGGATCTTAGGAAAGAGAGTTAGTGATTTCACCTGAGTTGTGATCTCTAGCATAAAGATCCTTTAAAGATTTCAAATTATCTATTGTGAGTTGTTTCATGCTAATCATGTAGATCTCTGAGTGTGACTTTGAGATGAAAAAGAGAATTGCTTTTTCGATTGTGATAGGTTGATCACATCGATATCATTCTCAAATGCATGAACTGTGTTAGAGCCTTGAACTCTTGGAGAGAGTTGGTTCTACATACTAACCGCTTAATGCATTCAAGAAATCTATAGTTGTGCAGATTATTCCTTTGTTGTGCTGAGTTTGGCACTCTCGAGAGGAGTAAAAGATGAACGAAAGAGTCATACCATAAATTATATAAAGATAAGATTCTTTATCCCTCTAGTTTGATCTTTTGATATATTTCTCCTTCAGGTTGATTTATTCATGTTCTAACATTGTGCATAAATTCTTATGTATTCATGTTATAACCTGTGACTGTAAACTTTGTATGATTCCAGTCTTGTTATTTCTTTGAGTAATTACAAACTGTTAAGTAATCTCTCTCTAAAATGCTTGCAGGAGCAAGAAGGTGATGAGAAATTGCTTAATGATGAAAAGCTTGAGGCATCTTGTGAGGAAGTCATGCCAACCAAAGAAATAATCAAGCAGCCTTGGGACTGAGCTGTTGGCCAGAGGGAGCTCACTTCCAGAAGTCTTCTTTGCAATCTTTGGAGCAAGGATCAAGAGGGAGTCTTGTAACTCACTGAGAAGAAGTGAAGATTGTTGTGCTAAACCCTTAGAGATCGCCGATTCTTTGAGATCATATTGCTCAGAAGGCATCTTACGGATTTGCCGTGGTATGTAAACCTTCGAGCAGTAGGAATGCGAGATGAGGTCAAGGAGGACTGACAGAACTCTCTTCCGGTACAAGGCTGTACCTTGGAAAACATTTATCGTCAAGGTATTGCAGTCTTGAGCTGAGGAATTCGGAAGGATTGATACAAGTACTGAAAATTTAGAGGGAACGGCGAGCACGAAAAGAAGATGGTAATCATGTTTGTAGCTAGTTGGTTGGTAGATCTATGTTATGCAGAGACGGTGATTGGATCCTTGATGTATCTAAGATTATCACTGGGCGATATTTGCTATCTTTGTTGAGTGCACTTAACCCGGGTTATGTTGATCGAGGCGGGCCATCTTATTTGCAGCTAAACATCACGAGATGCTGCGTGGCATAGTTGGATATGGGGTTGAAGTATACTTTAGTACAGAACTTGGAGTACTTGGTTTCTTTGATTTTGGTGAAGCGAGGTTATTGTCCAGTCAGGAAGAGCACCTTTGTGCTTCGGTTGGATTTCTGCTATGATTTTCACGTCTGTGAGGAAAGCACTCTTACAGCATTAGAGTACATTGCAGCTTACGCCCAACAACTTCGGAAGCGGTGTGGCTTAAGTAAATCCCATGCGGGGATTGTTTGGACAATCAAAGGAGCCTACCATTATTCATTGTGATAATCAGAGTTGTGTGAAGCCTTCTGTCAATCCTGTGTTTCATGACAGATCCAAGCATGTTGAGATCAAGTACCACTATATCAGAGATATGGTACTGCGGAAGGCTGTACAGTTGAGGTACATTAGCACTGATAAGTAGACGGTAGATATTCTCACCAAGCCTCTCGCTAGGACAAAGGTTGTATACTTTCGAGACAAGCTTGGCATGGTGGAGAATCCAGCCTTGACTGAGTATGAGTCTCAGTATCAGTGAGCCTTGCTTAATGAGTTCTTCTCTGTGAGAGAAGTTAGAGGAGCGAGAAATCTTGTTGTCACGTTTTCTTACGGCGGAAGAATTTAGAGTGAAAAGCCCTTGTTCCACCTCTGAAGGAGTCATGTGGATGTGTAATGCGACTCCATGACGCCATGTTGTCACTAATGTTTCACCCTCTGGGGAGAGCCATAGGTGAAAGTCACATTGAGGTGACAGCATCCATAAAAGTGATGAACACTTGTACCTGTGCACTTTTCTTACGTGACGGGAAAGAACTTGGTGAAAACCCTCCCATTTCACCCTGGTAGGAGTCATGGTGGATGTCATGTGTTGAGCTCATGGCAACATCAAGTGAGAGAGTCCATTGATCTTTCTGTGCTTGTGTTTCACCCTCTGGGAGAGCCATGGTGAAAGTCACATTGAGGTGACACCATCATGCAAGTGATGAACACTAGTACTTAACCATGTGATGGTTGATACCACATCGAGGTGATATATATCTCTCTTTATATTTGATTGCAGGCAATGGTGGTAGATGATTTGTCTTCAGCTGGAAGTTCTCTCCCTAGTTGAGAGGGAGTGTTAATGTTATAGTAGCTTCGGTTGATCCTTCCAGCTCTCTTCCTTCGAGAAAGTCTTAAATTGAATTTATAGCCGTTGGCTATTCAATTTACTTTATTGTTTTGTACCTTGGGCCGACATAAAAGAAATTGATGTTTATCCTTTATTAGAAGATATCCAATATTCATAAAGTGGCCGACCTCTTGTGAAGAGGTGTGAACATTTAATATTCTAGGCCGACATCTTTAAGGAGATATGTAATTTTGTAAGAGGCTGACTTGTAAGACTTGTCTCCTATACATATACTCAAGCTTCAGTCCGTTCTATATATACACAAGTGAAAAATTCTGTCTAAGTCTTCAAGTTCGATTAAATCTCCAGATTTGGTTATTGTAGAGAGCGATCTTGTTTATCCGAGTTATTGCAGAATGCGAATCTATTCGAAGGTCTTCATTGAATCTACTAGTGCGAACCTGTTCAAAGTGCATCTTCGAATCACCAGATCCAGGTCAAAGATCAACTCGTCTGATATCTAGAATCGAACTTATCAGATTGGTGAAAGTCATCAAGATCGGACCTGACTGAGAAACAAGATCGAATACATCAGTTCAAGCAAGGGCGATCACTGCCGAGTGCAAAGTAAATTGTTATCAGATCAGTAATCTGTCATTTCCAGGTGTGATTCAGAGTTTGTTATCAGTCATTCCTTGTTATCAGATTATGCTTATTGGTCTTGAGTTAGACCTTTATTGTAATTGTAAAATTGACACTGTTGCATCAAATATAAGAGAGATCTTTGTTGCTGGGTTTTTCTCCCTCAAGAGGAGGGTTTTCCCAGGGTATATACTGTGTTATTTTGTCTGATTTTGAATTAATCTTCTGTGCATTTACATCTGATCTTAAAATCAACAGTTACAAGGAAACACTGCAGCATCAATGCATCTCTTCAAAATTCAAATTCCAGGATGATAGAACTACATTCTTGGATGGACTGGAAGAGTTGCTGCCTATGGTGTAAGGTTTTATTAGAGGAAGAAATGATCTTGTGTGGAGTGGAAAGGGGGCTAACAAGAAAAGATTACTAGGAATGTGTGATATCCCTCAAATAGGGATAGAAGAAAAACCACAATATTCCCAAAAATATACAACAGAAAATTCTGAAAGTTTATTTGCAAATAAGACATCCTTTAACAAAGCCATATTTAGACTTAGATTACTGATTTGATTTTTTTGCTAATTTAAATAAATTTCTGATTATTTCTGAATATGGAAAAGTCACAGAAAAAAATACTTCAAATCTGCCTAGAATTTACATAAATGGCTTAACATTGATTTTTCCATTATTTTCTGAGATGAATATGATTAACAATATGCAGATTTAGGCACAAGTACCTCAGAAATATTTTCAAACCCTAGCCGCCCTTGCCAAACCCCAGTAAACCAGCGCTAGGCCTGTCCCACTTGTCCTTTTTGTTATTAGCTTCAGTGATGCTTAGAAACATGAAGACACATTGCTATAGATAATCCAAATCTGATCTTGATATTCTGAATCTCACCTCCCAAAATAACCTCCAAACCTGATAACAAAGGGTAGCTCCGAAAATGATGTGTTAGGGCATCACAGACCCAAGCCCTTCCACTGAAACATACCCTTTTAACTAGGGGGAGCCCATATGTCTCTTTGAAACCAGCGATACTCAAGGGTTTTCAAACCTTAAGCCAAAGATTGCAGCAGCAATAGAGAAAAGACTGATAACATAATGAGCTCCAAAAGAACCCTAAAATGTTATATAATGACTCCCAAAAAAAGGATTTAGCCTCAGCCATTGACCCATTACAAACTCAATCCAATGCTTCAAATAAAATCCCTAAAAATGAGCCAATAGGCTCCTTGAAATCCCATGCCCCTCCTTGACCTTTTTGGCACATGTTTAATAAATTCACTTAATGTACATGTCCCTTAAGTCATTAAACTTAAAAAGGGAAAAACTTAAGTCTTTAGGCTAGGAATCACTTAAGTTGCATAAAAAGACGTGCCCACAACTTAAGAATAGAATAGGATACTTAGGCTAGGAATTACTTAATTTGCATAAAAAGATGTGCCCACAACTTAAGAATAGGATTAGATACAAGCCAAAGATTCCACACTTACCCAATAATGCTCTACATCCTCTTCCTCTTGGGTAATCCAAGGAAAGGACAGCCCATGCATTGTTAAGTCACAGGGCTTGAGTTGGGGACATCACATAATGGGATTGCTCTATTTTAGATGGAGAAGCTGCTGCAATGTTCAATTGCCACTAAAATAAATTAGGGCATAAAGCAAAACAAAGGCTCTAATATCAGCCAATATGAACTCAAATGGAGCAAAATGGTGAATCCAAAATATCAATTTACAAAGTGAAATTGAGAAATGAGAGCTTTTTCAATGTTCAATACAATTGATGATCTAAGACATGATTAGAGATGAACCTTTTATAGGCCTACACCCTGTCCTCTATGACCACCACTTTTGGTAACCCAAGGAAATCTAAAAAGGCAATTTCAAAACTTTAGGAGTGACCCATGTGTCGTTGTAACAATTTCACTAGTTGTCACACATGTTACATAAAATGAAGCTTCCTAATGTAACATCTGACAAATTATAACATATACTAGGAAAAATTACACCACCAAATTGAAGTCTCATCACCTACTAAAGTTGTTGACCTTATAGAGGATGATCTCAATTCTCAAATTTAAATCTCTTTCTAATGTTTGTTCCTTATCTGCATTGATTTATTCTATGCAGTCACCATTTCATTTGTAAATCAGATTCTTTTGGTTATCCATTTTAATATCAAACTGCAAACTTATGTATGAACCCAAATTAATATTAAAATAATAATATCAAGTTCAACAATCAATTTTCAGCATCATAAGGATTTCTAAATCATCAACATCAACACCATCATTGACGTTAGATGATGTAGGGACATTTGAAGAACTACAAGCAGTGCCATTGCCACTCACACTAAAAGTGTGCTCACTTTCGGACTCGAGTGTAACATGCTGGAAAGTGGAAGCATTCAAGTCAATTTGCTTTTGCTATGGGGGTTTGGGGGTAGCACCCCTAGAAGGGGTCTGAGGGCAGCACTCTTAGTGGGGTTGAGGGGCAATATCCCTTGCAGGCTCCGGGGGTAGAGCCCTTGGCACATTGCTTGTCACGATACAATGTGGGATCGAGGGGCAAAGCCCCTATCACCAAGCCCAAATGAATACCTTCAAAACTACATAGACCTTCATGGTGCACACCATTTTCATAATTCTTTAAAAGGCAACATCAAAGGTGGATTCTCTTTTTTAAAAGAAAAAAAAAGGCAGAAAAATGGGTGGATTCACCCTAGGTTTTCCTGAGTTCATGGGGATCCTGCCCAAGTTCGCCTAGGTTTGTCCTAGATGAACTGAACCCCACTCTCCCACATCTTGCTTGTATCTGCAAGTGGATTGGATCAGATCACAAGTTCAGTTTGATTCGAACCTTGATCCAACTGGTTTGCAGGTGGATTTGATAATGTAGGTTTTGTCATTAATAATATTTTATATTAAATATAGAGGATTAGATATCAAGTATTGCTGGTCACCATCTTCAAAGTATAGTCTTCAATCCGAGATTTCACTGGGTTACAACCATATACAATGTTTCACCTTGAGTACATAGTTACAAAATTACAAAAGTATGCCCTGGATTACTTACAGCAGTTTACAAAATATGGCACTATACGGCCAATAGAGGACTGTATATTATATCTAGTCTTCATGGAGCACCTTTGTTACCAACCACTGTCCCTGCTATGCCTTGCAGCTGATTTCATTTGGACCAGAATTTCTGCTGCTACTTGCTTATCCACTGGCTTTCCCCCCACCATAGCTTTCTTGACCCTCTTACTTTCCTGTTTATCCTTTGACCCCTCTTTCAATTCTCTCTGGAAATCCTGAAGTGCCTTGAGGAAGATCTTGAACCCTGGGTGACTGTTTTGCCATGTATGTCCATACCTTGCTTCTTGAATGTCAATCTCAACTGTTTTCTTTTCAAGGAACTTCCAGAATTTGTCCTTTGAGATCTTGATGGTTAAATACACCTGCATGGCAACATACACAACGAGTCTCTTGCAAGACTCAGTAAGCACCCTCCTTTGCCCCTTAAACTTGTCATCATTCTGAGCTTTCTAGATAACCCGCAAAGATTTCGGTGGATAGACATAGCCAAAACAAAGAATTAACCTTATCCAATTTATTATCAGATTCAAAAAGAATTTTTGTTGGGTTGGGCTCATCATTATTCCCCCAAATGTTTTGATCATTGCAAAATAACTTCTAGATTTCTTTAGCATACATGCATTCAAAAAATGTGTCTAACTGATTCAGGCACCTTGCATAAGTTACCAATATCAATGCCATTTTGTGCAATCTTAAAAGGCGACCTTTGAAGTAGTAACAACCACCTAGAGCAAGCTTTTTTTGGTTCCAATTCCTTTGACCAGTTCTTTTTAAAGATTTTAGCCATTGCTTTCTGTTCAGATTAGTATCCTAGATTTTATTAGTCTGTTCAGATATGTCAACTTGTTTAGTCAAGGAGCAGTAAATTGTTTTAGTATTTAATTTCATTAAGGTACTGCCGTCCTTCCACTGTAGATCTTTGTATTGAAAGTTATCTGTTTTAACTTTAATAGTGAAGTGGAAGCTTTTATAGGCTTCTTTTAATATGGTGTATGGGGGAGATTAAATTATGAGCTTAGTTCATCCCACCCTTTCAAGTTACCATTTATTAGAATGTCATTAAAACATTTTATTCCCTTATAAGCCTAGCTTTTTTCCAAGAAGCCTTGAATTAAGGCTAGGGGTCTGCCCCTTATGTTCCAGATTCCACCAAACAGATCTATGAGCCATAATGGTGCTATTACCATTCTTGATGAAGTGGCAGTTAGTGATGTTCTTCTTGACAACCTCCCATGCCTTCCAGATAGTTTTTAATACATTGGAACCTGCAAGGGTTATAGGGCAGACACTGCTAAGAATATCACACAAGGGAAGAAATCTCCACGACTTAGCCTGTTTTGGTATTGCATTCCTTATATTTTGCCTAATGAGGACCTTCCATGGTTCCTCACCTTCCAATGCACCAATTATCCATTTGAATGCCAAGGCAATTCCTTGCAATCTGAAATCCTTTAAGCCACCCTTTTCTTTAGCAATAGTACACCATTCCCATTTTACTGCATGTCAATCGGGTTCCCCTTTCCATCAGACCACATAAATTTCCTTATCCTCTTTTGAATATCATTGATTTGGTAACAACTGAAAAACCAGACTGATGCAAGTACTGTTTATTCCACTTGTCAATTTTCTTCTCAATCTTCTCTTTAATCCAAAGCCACATTTCCTTCAGGTTGGGGTCTATGGCAAAGGGAATGCCAAGATATCTTACCAATTTATGAGGTTCCCCCCATCGAAAATTAAATTTTATCAGCCAATTTGGAGGGGTGTCATTCCACCCCAACATGGAGGATTTGGCCATTGCAATTTTGGCACCTGAGGCTTGACAGAAGGTGTTGAGCTTGTCCATAAGCCTGATCATATTCTCTTCCCCCAGACTAGGGAGGATTGCAGTGTCATCTAAAAACTGAATGTTAATGAGCTCATTATTGTCAGGTAAGGTAATGCCTTTGACCATAGGGGATAAGTTTTTGTCCCTTAACACATAGTGCAATTCATTAGAGGCAATGACAAAGAGTGCTGGGGCAAGGGGGCATCCTTACCTTATTGACCTCTCCAATGAGAATTCCTCTGTAAAGGAACCATTCACATCCACCTGTGCCATTGCATCTTTGAATAAGGTTCTAACCATACTGCAAAAGGCGTTGGGGAAGCCAAATGCTCCAAGGACCAGCATTACGAAAGCCCACTGAAATGTCCCACCCCAGGTGGACACTTGCTAACTGAGTTTCTGCCTTGATATGTTTGTTTTTTCAGAGTTTTTGCTTGTTTTGATTTTTGATGTTATATTGCTAGGAAATTCAATGAAATGCATATATTTGCAAAGTAGAGAAATACTTCTATTGAGCAATAATTTCAAATCTGATTAAACATAGTTTTGCAGATACATTTCATATACAAATCGGATTATAATTTCTTTGCACAACAATAAAATCATACCTGGATTTCAACAACATTGAATGCTGGTCTGAAACTTATTATCAACAAATCAGGAAATGTTTGCCAACAACAGGAAACCCTTACAATGAACACCTATCTACAGATAAAGAGTTCACCATATAAATGTGCAAATCTGTTATTATATGCCCAGCCGCCCTCAATGGTGATGGAAGGAAGCTTAATCCCTAGGTGTTTCTGCCTCAAGCTCACACATCCCAGCCAATGGTTGAAGTACGGCCTACTACAAGTAATGGTACAACCTCTAGAAAACCCCACGTGCTGAGTATAGATGATGATAGCAGCAAATAGATGGACTCCAATAATTGTTTTCACAATAATCTGGTCATTGCTCTTGAAACCCTTGAGATTTCTGTAGATTATCACTTCCAATCTGTACACTAATGATTTCCACATGCCAATGAAGAAGGTACAACCAACAATGAAGATATTCAATAATACTTATCTTCAATAACTTCTGATCTGCTCTAAATAACCTCTGAAAATGTTGATGAATCAACTCCAATCAAGCATAATGTGACTTCTGAAATAAAGCCACTGATTAACAAACCTCAGATGATCTTTCACACCCTCGGAAAGCTTGAATCAAAGAGAAGCTATGCTCTCCAAGTTCACTTGCAGCTGAAAACCCTAGTTTCCACCTTCAAAATGCCAAAGCACAAACCAAGTTGAAAGAATGATCAATGATAGTCAATTCCATTTGCTTTTGATGCCTTTATATACTTCTCCTCAATTTGCATGATTTCCAATGAGGCCCTTTTTAATCATCAAATAATATAAAACTCATTTGCTTTGCACTTTATTTTATTCTTCAAAGTGGCTGCTCAAATCTTCATATTAAGTTATTGTCTTTATAATCATTAAATAACTTTTAAAATAAAGTCAAATAAAGTTATTTAATGTCCTCAATTTATAATTTGACTTTATAATATTAAATAATCCCCTTTTAATAAAGTCAATAAAACATTTAATGATATGCACTTTATAATAATTAATTATTATTAAAGCTCCATAACTCCATAAATTAACCTCATAAATCAATTCTGTTTGCGCCAAGAGGTATGTCATGCCCCCGAATTGGAGATATTAAATTAATTATTTATAAAGTTATTCCAATAAGTTTATATCAGAAGAATGACTTTATATTTAATTAATTTAATAAAGTGACTAAATAAAATAATATATTATAAAGTCAGTTAAGGAGTAAAATAATATTATTTCTAGAAGCTTCTTGGAAAGTCATTGGGAAATCTTTATAAGGAGCTGTTGGCTTAGCATTTGAGCATGCTTGATTTGGATTTCATTTCTCATTACTAGTTTGGTAAAGAAGCTTGAATGCTTTGCATTGCTCGAGGGTTTGAAGACTTTAGAGTACCAGGTTCGGTTGTGAAAGATCAACCTTAGCTAGAATTGTTGAGAAATCCATCCAGGGTTTCTACAGGTGCTTAATTGAACAAGTTTGCCAGGTGTAATAGCTGATGTATTATTTTCCTAGCTGAATTGATGTGATAGCTGGTTTATTATCGCATCTTCATCATTGCAACAAATGAGGTATTGTTGCAATTAGTTATGAAAGGTTGGAGACTTGTAGTAGCTGTTGTATTGCTGCAATCATCATTGGAAGGAGTATTTATGCTGAATTGATATTAGCAAAATTTAATGGTCATAAGACCAAATTTTGGAGATCTCAGGGGGTATGATTTTATAGAAGACAATTGCAGATTTTGAAGTATAATCACAGTCCTTGGATAGTTTGATTGTGTGGAAAAAATCCATTTTTAGGACTGTAGGTTTGTTGATCATTTTTTGTCAATTGGAAATTCGATGCACTTTCAATATTTAAATCATATCGATTCCATCTATTAGAAGGTGTCACCTTAGAAAATTCAAAGTCACCAAATAAAACGGGTTGATAATTTAAAGGGCTGAAAAAAGCGAGATAATTGAGTTGTTAACGTTAGAGCAGCCGCGGAAGTTCCTTCCAGCTCATAACCGTTGAGAATGTATTAAACTGAATATAGCCTTTGGCTATTCATTTAATACTTATTATTCCGCGCTTGATAATCTGGCCGACATAAAAGATATTTGGTTACTTATTAAAGGCCGACATTTGTAAGAGGATCTTTATATTGCATTGAGGCCGACACATATTTGTCTTGTATATATTCGACTTCAAGTTGTTCTTCATACACACATATGTTATTATTCGATCTCTCTCTGCCAGTCCGTCTCTATCAAATGCGAACACACAGAAAGAACACACAGAAAGGTGCGTACATGATAAGCGAAGCTCGTCATTATGAAGAGCGATCTGATCAAATACGAATCTCATTAATAGCAACCAGATCGGTGTTAGCTGCAGTCTCTTCATGAAGATGGGACTATATAGAAACGATGAAATTAATACGAATCAAATTATTGCATGTCAGATCCCATTTCCTGTTCACGGGTTGGCAGTCGAATCATGAGTAAACTGTGGCGTGCTCGGCAATGCAGTCTTGAAGTTAGACCTTGTGGTGGCAAAATTGTGTTACTATTGCATCCGAATATAAAGAGATCTTTTGTTTGTTTGGATTTCTCCCTCAAGAGGAGGTTTTCGAGGGTATCTTTGTCATTTTGTCGTTATACCATGTTTTTACTGGCATTTTGTACGATCACTATTTAACATGGTGTGAGCCGGGTTTGAGGATGATGATGGGTTTCCACTCAGGGTCTGCAGCTAAATTAAGATGGTATGATGCAGATTCCAGAGTCCGTCATTCCATGTCCTCGACTGGCGGCACTTCATCTGTGCCTTCCCAGCTCGTACTGGATAATGGCGGGTAGAACACTCATGCCTGTTTAGGGAGTTTACAAGGACCTTGCTCCCAGTTGAAGGAATCTGTGATCAGGTGTCATTGGAGACTAATTGCCACTCACTACAAAGGAGTGGATCCTCCACTTCGCGGATTGAAGCATATCGCTTCAATTGGGTAATGTTCTTTATGTTCCCAGAATCAAGCGTATTCTTATTTCTATTTCAGCTTTGGAAGATAAAGGATATCAAGTTGCCTTCTCCAAAGGCAAAGTTCTAGTGTGGATGCAGAACTCTAACTTTAAGGATGCTCAAGTAATTGGAGTAAGACATGATAACCTCTACAAGGTCTGCTCTCTTCCTCTTCAAGCATTGGTTCATGACTCTACCAGCCTTTGTGATCTTTGGCATCGGAGATTGGCTCACCTGCACTTTCGAGCTCTACCCATCATGGAGAAGTTGGTGACGGGCCTTCCCAAATTCAACCCGGAACACGAAGGTACATGCAAAGGCTGCGCATTAGGTAAGAACATAAAAGCCCCTTTTCATAGTAGAGAAAATAGATCTAAGTGTATTTTAGACCTAATTCATTCTGATTTATGTGGTCCTATGTCTGTTCCTTCTTCGAGTGGCTTTTTGTATTATGTTCTCTTTATTGATGATCACTCTAGGAAGACTTGGATTTATTTTTTGAAATCTAAAGAATCTGAGGAAGTCCTAGATAGGTTTAAAGAGTTTAAAGCTTTAGTAGAAAATCTTTCTGGTAAACGAATTAAGGTTCTTAGATCTGACAATGGTGGAGAATACACCTCCAGTAGTTTTCGAAACTTTTGTACTAATGCAGGAATTAAGAGGGAGCTTTGTGTTCCCTATAATCCACAACAAAACGGTGTTGCCGAGAGAAAGAACGGGACAATTGTGGAAGCAGCAAAGGCCATGATTCATGATCAAGATTTGCAAACCTTCCTTTGGGCAGAAGCTTCTAGGACAGCAGTATATGTTCAGAATAGATGCCCTCATAAGATCCTGGAGAATATGACTCCAGAAGAAGCTTTTTCAGGGAAGAAGCCTGAAGTCAGCCATTTGAGGATCTTCGGTTGTCCGGTCTATATTCATGTTCCCAAAGAAAAGAGAACCAAACTGGAGCCTTCTGGCAAGAAGGGAATCTTTGTGGGCTACAGTGAGACTTCAAAAGCTTACAGGATTTACATTCCAGGTCAGAAGTCGATAGAGATCAGTAGGGATGTCACATTCGAGGAAGATGTTGCATTTAGGAGATCCAGAGGGATTCATATGGAGATTGATAATGAGGAGTCTCCTCAGGACATGGAGGTTGACCATACTCCTGAGATTCAGAGGGAGACAATGGAACCAAAGGAAGGTCTTGATCCAGTTGAACCCTTGGAACCTACTGATGGGCCTACAGATATTGCTATTGGGAGGAAGAGACCTCTATGGGCCAGTCGCACTATGCAAGAGGCTGAAAACTTTGCAGCTCCTAGAGGCACATTCAGAGAAAGCAAAAGGCCCAATAAGTTCTCCAGTTATGTTGCCTTAATGAGTCAGATTATAGAATCCGAGCCTTCCTGTTTTGAGGAAGCATCCAGTCTTCAAGTCTGGAGAGATGCTATGTCAGAGGAGTATCAGTCAATTCTCAAGAACGATGTTTGGGATATCGTTCCTAGACCCAAGGGCAAGTCAGTGGTATCTTCTAAATGGCTATTCAAGATTAAACATGCTGCAGATGGAAGCATTGAGAAGCACAAGGCAAGATTTGTGGCTCGAGGGTTCTCTCAGAAAGAGGGAGTTGACTATGATGAGACCTTTGCTCCTGTTGCTCGATACACTTCTGTCCGAACCATCATTGCTATTGCTGCATCTAGAGGATGGAAGATTCATCAGATGGATGTGAAGATAGCTTTTCTCAATGGAATAATTGAGGAAGAGGTTTACATAGAGCAACCTGATGGATTTGAGATTCATGGGAAGGAGTCACATGTTTGCAAGTTGAAGAAGGCCTTGTATGGTCTTAAGCAGGCTCCTCGTGCATGGTACGAAAGGATTGATCAGTATCTATCAAGCCTGGGCTTCTTGAAGAATGATGCTGATTCAAATCTCTACTTCAAGGTAATCAATGGTGATGCATTAATTTTGGTTTTATATGTTGATGATCTAATCCTCACTGGAGAAGATCACCTGATTCTTGAATGTAAGAAGGATTTAACTTCTGAATTTGAGATGAAGGACCTTGGGCTCATGCATTACTTCCTTGGTTTAGAAGTCTGGCAGAGGCCAAATGGTATGATTTTAAATCAAGGGAAGTACACCATTGACATACTTAAGAGATTTGGCATGATGGATTGCAAATCCATGTCTACTCCCATGGAGACCAATCTTCATAAACTAAAGGAGGCTGCAGCTAGTTCAGATTTGGTGGATCCTACTTTGTACAGACAGCTGATTGGATCCTTGATGTATCTAGTTAACACTAGACCTGATATTTGCTATGCAGTGAGTGCACTTAGCCAGTTTATGTGTGATCCGAGACAGATACATCTTGTTGCAGCCAAACATATCCTGAGATACTTGCGTGGCACAGTTGGATATGGGTTGAGGTATGCTGAATAGGGCTGGGTGCATACAGCTTTCCACCGCCGGAATTCCGATTAGGCTGTTTTAGAATTGGGAAGGAAACTTTCAGTACGCTGAATTTGGGTTACGCTATATGATCTCGTGCAGAAAGCAGTCTTCTGTAGCATTGAATCTGGCCGGAGGCGAGTATATTGCAGCTTGCATGGCAGCTTCGGCGGTGTGGCTTCATGCTTGGCCTCGCAGGGGATTCATTGGCGGTAATGGAGTTGTTAATAGCTCTCACGTCATCCACGTGTTTCATGACAGAACCAAGCATGTTGAGATCAAGTACCACTACTCAGAATATAGATGCGAAAAGCTGTCTGATTGAGTGCGTATGTAGCCCGATGGCGGGCAATGAGATAATATTCTCACCAAACCTCTCAGCGGGGTAAAGTTAAGGTACTTCGAGACAAGCGGTATGGTGGAGAATCGGCCTTGGCCAGTGAGTCTCGATGTCGATTGAGCTTTGCTTTTAATGAGTTCTTCTCTGTGAGAGAAGTTTGAGGTGAAATCCCTTGTTAATGCACCTTCTTCTGTGACGGAAGAATTTGAGGTGAAAGCCCTCGTTTCCACCCTCTGAGAGAGTCATGGTGGGTGTCATGTGTGCGACTCCATGACATACCTTGTACTTGTGTTTCACCCTCTGAGAGAGTCATGGTGAAAGTCACTTGAGGTGACAACATCACGCAAGTGATGAACACTTGTACTTACTATTGCATCTTCTTCTGTGACGGAAGAATTTGAGGTGAAAGCCCTCGGTTCCACCCTCTGAGAGAGTCATGGTGGATGTCATGTGTGTGACTCCATGACAACATCACGTGAGAGAGTCCGTGATGATCTTTCTGTGCTTGTGTTTCACCCTCTGGGAGAGCCATGGTGAAAGTCATCACGCAAGTGATGAACACTAGCACTTAACCATGTGATGGTTGATATCACATTGAGGTGATATATCTCTCTTTATATCTGATTGCAGGAAATGGTGGCAGATGAACCTCATATGGAGATCATATGTTCTATGCAGCTGGAAGTTCTCTCCCTAGCTGAGAGGGAGTGTTAATGTTAGAGCAGCCGCGGAAGTTCCTTCCAGCTCATAACCGTTGAGAATGTATTAAACTGAATATAGCCTTTGGCTATTCATTTAATACTTATTATTCCGCGCTTGATAATCTGGCCGACATAAAAGATATTTGGTTACTTATTAAAGGCCGACATTTGTAAGAGGATCTTTATATTGCATTGAGGCCGACACATATTTGTCTTGTATATATTCGACTTCAAGTTGTTCTTCATACACACATATGTTATTATTCGATCTCTCTCTGCCAGTCCGTCTCTATCAAATGCGAACACACAGAAAGAACACACAGAAAGGTGCGTACATGATAAGCGAAGCTCGTCATTATGAAGAGCGATCTGATCAAATACGAATCTCATTAATAGCAACCAGATCGGTGTTAGCTGCAGTCTCTTCATGGTGCGGACTATGTAAAAGAACAGTGAGAATTCTTCTGGAATCCGAGTGTGCATAATCAGATCTATTTTCTATTCCCAGGTGTGATCCAGATCATGATATTCTTATTGCTTGGTATCAGCAATCGGTCTTGAGTTAGACCTTATTGTGAATTGTAAAATTGTTACTATTGCATCGAATATAAAAGAGATCTTTGTTGCTGGGTTTTTCTCCCTCAAGAGGAGGGTTTTCCCAGGGTACATGCTGTGTCATTTTGTCTGATTATGATTTATTTTTCTGTGCATTTACTTCTGATCACCTAATTTATGAAGGAAGTCACTGTGGCATGTTAGGGAAAAAATAAGACAAATTGAGGACTGCATAAAAGACAAACATTGAATTTTATTCATTGCATCACAAGTTAGGTTGTGGATTGCTAAGAAATCAAATTCATTTTCTTGAGGACGACATCTTAAGGCAAGGATAAGACAAAAATACTGCGAGGATCAACTAAATCATTGGCTAGTGACATCAAGGTAAATAATCGCCAGTTCTAGAGTTGTGCGAATATAATATTAACTCCATTACATGAAGATTGTCGGTATGAAGCCTTAGACAACTAGCGACGGTAATACAAGAAGTTTCGATAATAATTGGAGGTTCAAAAATACGATTCCAATCTGGGTGATTCGATACATTGTTGGGCCGCTCATACAAGTTTTGGTTGGTGCCGGATATCATCCAGTTCGGTGTATCACTAACTGCCTTTGCCTTTGCACATGGATCGCTTCATTGAATGACATCGTCCAGACCAGTAACAGCTTGTGCAAGAAGGAACGACATCTTGAAGACACAATATAAGGCAAGCCGTGGAGTCTAGAGGAGTTACAACTGGCAAAGTTGTGGAAAATTCGATAAGTTGAAAGTCTTAGAATATTTGGTGTCATTGGCTATATGTAGAGATGGATGAAATGGAGATAATCAAGCATGTTGCAAACTGAATCTTTCTAGACCAGAATTAATAGGCATGTATGTCTGAGTCTCTCATCCTGTGAAATTTTGAGTGTATGTTTGACTTCTATTATATTCATTATCTCAGTTATTAATTAGTGTAAATTTGAGCATGATGAATACTCTCTCAGTCATTTACTGTTGAATATAAAATCAATTGGGGGCAAGTTGTGTTGGTCTACTGTTATGCCATTTGAATCTATCATTCCATATTATTACAATTATATTCATTGCTGAGTATTTTGGAGTAGTTGCAAGCTATCTGACTAAGGATGAATTTATTTACATCTGAGATTTCATGAGGAGGAATTTGGATATATTCAGTATTTGTCATTGCTGTTCGCAAACTTCTATAAACCTCATACAATTGCATACAAACCATTTGACAAAATGACAATTTTTCAAATGGAAAAATTGTAAAAATTATCATCCTATCGAAGAGGGGATCTTACAAGGTAGCCCACTGAACTCACTGCTCACTACGGGGCTTTACTATAAATAGTAAGGTTGGCCTCTATCATCCAACTGACTTACTATAAATAGTAAGTGTATACAAATGAAGCTAGAAACCTCTGAATAAGCCAAGGATCTGGAGATGCCAAACGTTACAAACTGCCAACTAAGATACCAGATATCTCCAAAGCAGGGCCCTCTAATCACCATTATTAGCCTAGAAAGACCCGATGATAGGCTAAACTTCCAACTTTGATGCTCGCTCAAAAAGGGGACATTACATTCCGCCCTCCCCGAAATTGCTTGTCCTCAATCAATCTCAACTAAACCGAAAACACTACTCCACTAGAAGCCCAAGGGAAGAACTATAGAATGACCCACATGTCGCCAAACAACTCTAGCAGCATCAACGTAAGCACATCATGCACACAAGATTTGTGCACTGAAATTAGGTCATGTACATGTGGATCAAAGGTGAGACTGTATGCAAACCGCACAATGTACACGCTGTAATACACATCAACAAACCTTGATTGGAATCCTGATGCACAAGGAGGATCCCATAGCAATTCGTAGAGTGCCCAACAATATATCCATTGAATCCACAGGGTAGGAATCAAACTATGCTCAACAACACCACAAGTAACTACCCCAATGTAGGACAATCTACCAATCATAAAAATAGTGCATAATATCCTTGGATCCCAAACCCAGAATGGAAGTTTGCCATGCATATCATCCTCTCACTTTGTAATGTCCCCTTTTTCATGAGTTTGGTTAGAGGGTCGTTTGGAGGCAATTACTTAGCCAGTTGTTGGTTTCTACTCCTGGATTTACTTGTTTTGAGGGAGTTTCCTAAGGTTTAATATTTGATTTCTATTTTGGGAAACTTTAATGTTATGTTTGCACTTTATATTATAAAGTTACTTGTTAAATATTTGTAAAAGTGCAAATAATATATTATTTTAAAAGATTAATTAAGAAGCTTCTAGAAGGAGGCTGACCTCTCTTGGAAAAAAGTATAAAGCAAGGCTCAGCTAAGCTTCAATCATCCAGGAATTGTTATTTGATTTGAAGAACTTGTTTGGTGAAGGAGCTAGCTAGGGTTTCTGCCATTTCCAGCCATTAGGAATGAAAACTCTCATTGGTTTTGCAATTTTGAGGGTGTGAAATATCATCTGAATTATTGCAGTAGATTGGAGGAGTTACTTCAAACTTCTCATTGGTGCCAAAAATTTGTGGCCAAGGGCCAATTTTGTGATTAGCTCGATTTGGAGTTCTGGAGATAGCTTGCATTTCAGTTGAGGAGAATAAGGGCGCTCCCTTTGGGAGTATTTTGGGTGATATTTTGTAAAGTTTCAATTGCATTTTCAGACCTTCATAACTCGCTGTCATGGAGGTCGATCAGCCTATGTGAGTCTCATGTTTTTGCTCATATTTTTCGATTGAGGAGGCCAATCATTCTGGGTATTGTTGCATTCAATTCCTACCGTTGAGACAATTGTTTTAAGGGAAAATTGGAAGGAATTTAGTGCTGCAATTAATTATTTAAACATTTGCCAGTCAAGAACAGGTGCGGCAGCTTGAGCAATTCGATTTGAGCTTGGAGGTCATCATTTGGGCTTATTGTTGACTGATACTTCATCTCCCATCCAAGGCACTTCTTGTGGCCAGGTTCTACGAATTTTCAATCAGCTTCTAGCATTGCATTTAGTGTAGATATATTTGCAGCTGTAGGTGCATATTATTACTAGCATTGTTGTAAATTGGAAAATATTGTAATTGCCAAGAGTCTTGGCTACCTTGTATGAGCATTGTATTGAACAAATCATTTCAATCAAGGAGATATAAGTTGCTGGTTATATATTGTTGTCATTGAGCATTTTAATATCATTCATACTCAGCTTATTAGTATGCATGCTAATTGTATGACAAAATGTCACTTGGCTGTAGGTGATTAGTTTGCATATAGAAGTCATATTTGTGCATTGGAAGAGAGTAAAAGAAGTCATATATGCATCTAGATGATAATTTAGACATTGTAGTGTTGAGTTGCAAGCATTTGGAGTCTTCTATTATCATTTCTCAAG